>CM076416.1:18170666-18213347 GCA_038363315.1 Mugilogobius chulae
AAGCTACTGTGAGCTTTCACCACCGGTTGCTACAGTTACACTTACACATACACCAACACTACGTGGAAATTGACTGCTTTGAACAATACCAACGATGTACATTATCAAGTAGTAATTTGCTAATCATCAAACTCTATTCAAATATACAGCAGTGCATTTTCAAAGCAAACTTTCGTACCATGCACCATTTTCTTTGGAGCTGGACATCGAAGGCCAGATACAATTATTGACACAGAATCATATTAAGATACATTTTCCAAAAAAACAAAAAAACTAAGTTGTTGGCAGTGCTCGTACCTCTATAGGGTACTCATCCTCCAAGCGGCCCAGGTGCGTGCCTTGCTCATCCTGGTCGGGAGAGTCCGAGGGTTCTGGCGGCGGTGGGGAATGGGCACGAGCCCGGTTCTGTCCTGGAGATGGTGGGCTGAGGTCTCGCTCTACCACTAGAGCAATGGTGGGGAGGTGCCGGTAAGGAGCGCTACTGCCTGGTCATGTCTGGCCTCTGTCATGTCTACACCATTGATCTAAACAGCAGACCGTGGAGGGTTCACCAGGGCATTCACAGTGACAGTTGGCCAAATTAGCCATTATCAGAAGAATTACATGTGTAAAGCTTAAAATTGGGTTTCTCAGAGTGAATGATGTTATTGAGAAGAAAACCCAACATTGAAAAGCAGCAGTAAGCGGAAAAAGAAAAGGCGAAAAGAAAAGAAGGGGAAGTTGCATGGTCAGCCAGTTGCATGGAGCAAAACAAAGCCACTGTTATCCAAATATTTGCTTCACATTTAAACGTCATCCATGGTGTGAACTTGCAACCAAACCTAAATCATATGTTTGTTTACTAATTCTTTATAAAGAGTTAGCTTGTTGTTGTACATGAGTGAGGCAGGTGTTTGTGCTAACATTTTCCACTGCCAATTATTTTTTGGGAAAGTGACAGCATGATTTATGCAATACGGTGTTAGTTCTCACCCTCCTCCACATTATTATTGGCTTTGCCTTTATTTTCTTAAAAACAAGTGGACGTTTATCCAAAATGTCTGCCCTTAAGAACACAAAGGCAAATTGTGTAGTTGCAGCCATAGCTGAAATTATTAGCAGCTATAAAGCATGCATGTAGTCTTGGAGTGAGCAGAGGTCAGCACTGGCTTGACAGTAGCAGCTCTTACCATTGAATCACACTGCAATGATCAATCACTACAGCAAAGTGACACCAGACCCACCACCGAGCAGGCACAAGACACACTTAACACATTAGTGAGCATGCAAAAGACAGTGAGAGGAGGGAAAAACAGAGGCAGCCTACATGTGGAAGAATGACCACTGGAAACAAGCTAGAAGTCACTCAAAGGCAAAGTCATCAGTCATGTAGCACAAATAAAATTAGAAGCCAATCAGTTTGTGCTACTCACAGAGAGAACCCTGTCGCCAACTTTCAAAGTGCTGTCTCGGTGCGCTGCTCCACCTTCTGCGATACGCGAAATGTAGATGCCCTGAAACAAGAGATCAATTTAGAAAAATCTTTGTTTTACAAGACTAGTTAAATAAATTTACATCAAGTGTATTTAATTCTTCCTTAAAATATATTAGTACAGTGGATTGAGTATTTTATTTTTAAAGATTTTTGGAAAGAATATTATAAATTACACAATAGTTTTTAGAATATGACTAAAACCATGACTCATTACAAATTTGTACATTAGGTGCATGCCTGGGTACTGTTTACAGAACCCACTCAACCAACAAACTACGGTATGTCACTTCATCTATGTCAAAGGTTTTTTGGAAAGCAAAGCTAGACTTACAGTGAGACCCGACTAAATCAAATGTTTATGTGTCCTCTCCTCCCTGTTGCTGCCATTTTACAGCAGCCCTCCACAGACCTGAGCAATGACCCAAATATACAGCTCAGCCACAGCCCGACCAACTACAGTGAAGATATCGAGTGTCAAGACTGGCTATTCATATCTACATCTCCTCGGCGACCAGTGTAATCGCTGCTACTGGACTGTTTCTGACCTGTGACACTGCGGTTAACGATTTTGAAGCTACAGACAGACAATTGGAGCCTTTTTGTTGGATGCAGGTCATTACATACAACTGCATTTCACAAAATACAGTCTTAATTTGTAGAAAACTCATCAACTTCTGAAATATACTTGAGCCAAAATGTAAACGTATTTCTTTTTCTTGTCATATGTTAAGATATTCACTGGTAAATTCAAAGCTTTGGTTGTGTTTTGTTTCATTAAAAGCATAAAGGAAGAGTTATGAAGTTAGTTTGTGTACTCTCACGCCAGGCACACAAAATTAATTGATATTTAAACAAGTGATATATAAAGCAATTTTAAGCAAAATTCATAACAGAAAAAAAACAAAAACAAAACAAATATACTTTTAAGATAAAACATGAAATTCAAGTATTGGTATCTCACTGTGTCTCCTTGTTTATAAGGTGTGGACCCTTTGCCCCTGCTATGCTGAATCCCAAGCCTTTGTCGTTTCGGATCAAGCAGGTGTTAAGGCGCTGGCGCGGTCCACTGGGGGCGTTGTCCAAGTTGAAGCCCAGGCCACTGCTGCGCCTCTCCCGGGGGAAGTAGTCGTCCTCTGGTCTGAGCGGAGTGGTGGTGATGGCGTTCTCTGGCTCCACCATCCGCTCCCTGATCACTGTCATGGAAACTGAAGTCCCTGAACTGCGCAGAGCTTCCACCGCTGTGTGATGTTCTGCTTCATGGAGGTCCACCCCATTCACCTACAGAAAATAGTTGAAAAACAGTGAAATAACGTTTTAACCAAAAAAAAAAAAAAAGGTTTTTGTTAATTTTAGTCTATTTACCTCTAGTAGCTTGTCTCCCACTTTAACACCAGCTTTAGCAGCAGGACCCTCTTCTGATACTCGGGAAATGAAGATTCCCTAAAATCAGACAAAAATGTATATATTTTTATCTTTTCCTGTATTCAAACATGTCCTCTAAAGTCATACCTCATCATCTCCTTTGTAGGGGGTAGATCCTTTTCCCCCGGCAATGCTGATTCCTAAACCTCCAGTCTGTCGCAAGATAGTCAAGTTGTGCTGCAGGTTGAAAAAGAAGAGTCATCACAAAGCCACATTGGTAAACGCTAACATTAAACTATACCAGTATGACATACTGGAACTGCAAATAGCTGAATATACGGTCAAACTTGTTGGGACAGAAACATGCAGCAAGAAAAGCAATGGGACAAAAGAAACACCAAAACAAGCTGGGGTATAAAATGCACATTGTCAAGAATATGAATACACCACACCAATGATACTATGATAACAACAGTGTACTGCTACAGTACAGAAACAAGCAGACAAAACCACATCTGTTGATCAAAATGTCCCATGCACATTTTCCCACTAGGGAAAAACTGTATTATTTAACTAACCAAAAATACTAAATGTTTGCAACAATTTGTGACTTAGCGTAAAATTATTACATAAAGTTAAAAAAGAAAAGCAAAGCAGGAGAAGCACATGTGTGGTAGAATTAGATGCATGAACATAAGCAGTTTCTTAAGTTTCTAAAAGTTTCTAAAATGCAAGACTACAAATGTAGTGTTTGTTTGTGATTAGGTCAAGAATTAAAATTAATTAACCCAGACCCAGTTTAGAACAACTAAAAGGTCTTTATATGTAACTTTAATATTTTTGAAAGTGGCACGATCACAACAGTCATCATTTCACTAAAGCCACTGAATAAAAATAAGTACAGACATTAATAAATGTCTCTCCGATGTAATGCTTTTTGTCCAATTAAACAAATGAGTTTCCATTGACACTAAACTATCTTAAACAGATAACTTAGTGGGAATGTTTTCCACCAGGTATGGTACAAGTGAGTGAGGGAAAAAACTGGTGGAAAGAGTAGGTACAGACCTCTTCCTCCTCAATTCGAGCAGGTTCAATCAGCAGATTATTGACTTGATCAAATGACACCCCCTGTTAGGACAGGAACCAGCGAGAAGCATGCGGATTAGTCAGGCCACATTAATGTGCTCTCTCGCACGCTCACAGTCATTCTCTCATTGGGAACAATTTCAACATCCAACTGTCAGCACTGTCTGCTTAAAAGTGTACACATTAAAGCAGAGGTGATTCACAGACACTCCCCAGCCACCAGAAGCACATAGAGGCAGAGATGGAAACATGAGACTAGGAGCTGTAAGAGAAAGTGCATAAAGAAGGCAAAGCTCCAAGTCAGAGCAGACCAACACCACAGAGGGCACTGTCCCCAACAACAACCACTTGGTTCAATGATAACAAATGAATTTACAACTGACTCTTGGCTGGGTACAAATGTTAAGTTGGGTCTTGTTTTCCAGCTCTGCCAATATCTGATCTGGTGTGCGGTTGTTCTCAAACACACACACACACATACATACATCCACAAACGCTCGCACAGTCAAACGATTTGGTGAGATTTAAGTTGAATCAACTTAGATTTCATAAACGTCATTGTGTCACACAGAACGCTAATATCAATGTACAATGAATTTGCATTAAAAAAACTACTCCATTCATCCGTGACAATAGTTATTGAAGCAAAAGCATAATTTGGCGACATTTTTATCTATGGATCAGATTCACTTTGCTTAGTAACACTTTTAAACAAGGCTTATCCCAGAATTTGACAAATAAAAATACACTGTAATGCTAATGAATTGTGAAATTTACCCTGGGATTTCATGATTAGTACATAAAGGGTTATTTGTGTGGAAGTAATTACATATAGGCTACTGTATCATTGTAGTGAAAAATAGATGTGCATTGTGCATTAGATTGCAGTAGTGAAATTAGGATGAATAGGACCCTTTGGTAGAATTCCTAATACATATCCTGACAAAAGCTAGATGCCCTTTTACCTTCACTTGGCTGGAGTTGACCTGGTTTCTACTGTCTTCATCGTCTATTCTTTGATTATTTTGGGGTGTGCTGAAACATCGCTCTTCCTCCTCTTCTTCTTCCTCTTCTTCCTCCTCCTCCTCCCGGTCATTGTCCACTATCTGATTAGTAGAGTTGATCCCGTCGGACTGAAGCCCTGGAGAAGAGCAGCCACAGTCTCTGGTTTGGGCAGTTTTCGTGAATATTTTTTGTAGGGTTTGTCCTTGATAGACGTTGTTTCTTAATTCCACTGCGACACAGTGTCGTCATCCTGGATGATACTGTTCTTCTGAAAGACATAGTGCTAAAGTTTCACTCAAGTGAGGCGCAATTTTGTAAACATGGGAACCACTTCACATTTGTGGATCAATGGAGTACTAATCCTTGATTTAGCAAACATCCAATCGACCAGTCAGCTGCCCTTTACTTCGCCTGCACTTGCTTGAAATGACCTCCTAAATACCCTCCCTCACCATTAACATGTCACGGTGATGCTGATGGGTTCCTTCTGTCAAATTGAATGCACAGGTTTTCCTGAAATTAGAATAATTATTATGAAAGAAGAAAAATATCAGGGCATGGCAATATGATGAAATGGTCAAAATTTACTATGGAACAATATCAGAAGATAGTGAATGCAAAAGAAACATTGCAGTCATTTGTTTTATGTTTTGGCACCACTAATCAAAATTCTTTTTAGGGTGATTCATCACTAAGAATTGTTAAGTATAATCAGTTAAATTTTATTGAATATATTGGTTTAGAAAGATTAGCAAAATTTTTCCAAAACACCAGAAGGAGAATTTATAGACGAACCTACTATTGTTTGGTTGGCATAATGAGGTGTCAACAAAGCTTTGAGAACATCTGACCCCGATATAAGTAGAACATTTCAAATGTAGAGTAATGTTCTCACAAGATTTCCTATATATAAATCTTATTCACTATATCAGAATTTGAAACCCTCAGCAACGCATGTTTAATTCTGATTGGATTTGAAACTTTGTGATGAGCAATATATGAGTGAGTCTGGTCATCATCTTCCCATTTAGGTTTTGTATCGTGGTATATTGCTTCAATGTCTCAAAACATCTTCATACCTCTGGATTAACAATAAGTTCTCGCTGTGGCTGTGCGAAGTGTGGCTACATGTATGAATGGCCTTAAACAAAAAATGCTTTTAGGGTATTTTTCACTTGTTCTACCTTAAGTTTAGTAACTTACTTGAATGAACTGCATGAGAAGGAGTACATTTGGGGAACTTGAGGTTTGCCGCATTAGTGCAGTTTTGACCTATGTCAAGATCCTATGATTCTATATAGTTGCACATCTCCGAAGGCTCACATGCCATCATAGAGTCTCCTCCCGCACTTAAACTGCGATAACAAAAACTGTGGTATACTAATGGATAAGTAGTGCAAGTGACTTGTTTCACTATAGGTTGCCTGTTTCTCACACTTGACTCCTTGTATAAATGTTTGACTCTGTTTTTGACGCAGTTGGGTAGCAATGTGCGTCCACTGGATCACTCCTACAACAAGTAGCAGGTTTTTCAACTTTCGCACCGGTTAAAATCGTCCTCGAACGAGTCTTGGAGCATTCTGGAGGATTTGAAATGGCTTTTAGGTTTTATGGTAGAGAAAATAGGTGCCCAATAGACTCTTGTAATCTGACTGTAACACGTATGCAAGCCAAGACAATTACAAATCAATTAAACTATTAAGGTGTAACATTCTGACCATAATGAGCTGGGTTTGAGGTTTATGTTAGAGCAGTTAGTAATCTGATTGACCATTTCCGACAAGCCACCAATCCAGATTACACGACTAGCCAGTGTGGATTTACTGCATTCCTTGCCAACAGGCAGTTAGGCACGCTAGGTGGTATCTCTGAGTGAGAGGACATTAGGCTGGCACACTGAAGATACCCCTAGTTCTTTGGGAATACCACTTAGTCTGTTGCGGTCTACATTCAGGTTGGTCAGCTTCTTTAGCTTGCCCAGCGAGCGAGGAAGTGACTTTTAGAAAGCAAAGTACAGCGTTAGTTAAACATGCCTTCTCAGTATCTTCATATCGTCAGGGTAGAAAACCTACTTGTAAGAGGTTTTCTGTCAGAACAAGTTCTGTGAGGTTTTCACACTCTCCTATACAGTCAGTTAGATGGGTCAGTCTGTTCTGATCCACTTTTAAAATCGACAGTTGCTTCATAGAGCCTGGAAAATAAATCAGTACGCACATTTTAGGTGAAATAATGGTAACTAGGCTTAATGGACTTTTAATACTTAATATCTATATCTAACTGTCAATGAAACATCTAAAAACAATTTTTAGTATTGTTTTTCAATGACATTTTGTAATCTGTTATTTGTGGTCAAAGCTGAGGAGATGATTAAAAAATCAGAACAATCATTGTTGGTGACATTTGATTGCCACAAGAGGGCAATGTTGTCCATGTTTTTAAATCTCCTGAGCTTCTGCTTAAGTCCGGCTGCAGTCTAAATACACATTACTTCAACCCTAGCACTGAACTTCACCTATGCTGTCTGGGACCACCTCCAGCAGGTTCTGTGTGAGCAGCAGGTCAGTCAGAGCGATAAGGCCGCTGAGTTCTGTGGGCAACTCCTCCACATGATTCTCTGTCACGTCCAAGCACACCAGTCTCCTGAGATTCCCAAGCTCCTGCAAAACAGGCACATATGCACACACATTAAAGAGTGCATTGAAACAAAACACAAATTATAGATACAATAGGGCGGCACTCACTGGTGGTAATACAGACAGCTGGTTTCGGTCAAGCCACAGCTCTCTTAGGTTGGGCAAAGCCCCAAGTGTATCAGGCTAAACGCAAAAAACATAACATGATTTTTTTAATAGATTTTATTTGGAGTCATATGCACAACAGTGTTGAACACTTTTAATGAAAGAATTGCACATGTAATGCAGCTTATTCAAACTGAATTTTTGCATGATTATTTTTCATTTAATCATTCTTAAAAATAACATGCATAGTTTATAGAAACATGTCTTGTGACACAGAGGAAAGGTTTCCTCATGTCGTCAGCTGTTTGTTTAGCCTCCACCCTTGTCAGGTCAGAAGGCATTGTTTGGTCTCTTCTATTGAGAAGAGTGGGTGTTCCCCTGACAGAAAATTGCACAGATCTAGTACACACTGTCTTAAGACTTGTACAGTTGGGCATGTGAAGAATCTATACAAAAATGAATTTGCCCCTTGTGGTTCAATGAAGTTGCATGAAATTGGTTTCTAATGAAGCATCTTTAAGTAAAAGACATAGGATGAAAAGCTGTAAATTACCAATACTTCCAGTTGATTACTGCCGAGGTCCAGCTGTTCCAGTTTTACTAGGAAGGAAAGTGACCTGAATACACAAATATATATTTAAAAATCAGACAAAAAGACCATGGCACATACATTATTGATACTATGTTCATATGTTTCATCCGAAACAAAAGACTCTTACGTGGGAAGTGACTTGAGCAGGTTCTCCTGAGTTCCAATGTTACCAGATTGGCAAGGCTAGAAACACAAGAGAGAGAGAGAAGCAAGTCTTTGAAAATGGGTAGGAGTTGACAGTTGAGCAATGATCTAATGTAGCAGGGGGAACAGAGGGAGCAGGTTGGATTGTCAGATGGCCTGTCTGGTTGTCAGGGCGGACTGGCATGATGAGGGGCTCCTCCATCTGTGTAAACGCAGTAGGTGCCAGGAGCACAATCACACAAGGGACTCACAATTACTGTAAACCTACTTAGTCTTTCACTGTAGCACATAAAAAAGTGCTAAATCAGGCATTTCAAAAATGCCTTGCCAATCTGAGTGAAAACAGTCACTTGAAGAAAACACCGCAAAAAATAATAAAACATGTATGTAGACATACTTTCCAATGTCATTGGGCAACGTCTGCAAAGACACATCATTCAGGGACAAATGGGCCAGTGTACGGAGCTGAGTGAAACCATCTGGTAATCTGTAACACAAAACAAACACAATTTTGTAATCATTTTACAAACAATATACCCTATAAGTCCCCAAAATTGTGTTTTATATACATTTTTTACTATTTTCAGATTTTGGAACGAAGACCAAATTAGCTTAACCTTCAGAACAGAGTGAAGATTGGCATAATGTTTGTGAAAAGGTCCAGTTGTTATGTAGCAGTGAATTAGAACACATTAACGCCCATGTTCTGGTCTAGTTACCTGGAGAGGGGGTTTCCACTGAAGTCTGCGATCTCCAGGGCTCTGCAGAACTTAATGCTCTCAGGGAGTTCAGGAATGTCTATGCCACAAAAAGAGAAGAACAAAGCATGCACTCTTTCTTTCTTTACAAACATTTGCCATTATGTTACTACTATTGTATTTAACGTCTTAAAAAAAAAAAATCAATTGTTTGGTTTTTACAAAAGGGTAATCTCAGTTTGATAAAAACAAATGAAGCAATAATGTAAAATATATATTTCAGGGTGATTTAACAAGCTTGTTTAGAGGCCATTTTTATAATAGCCTTGTGTAAGCGCAGGTTGAGAATTCCCTCTAGAGCAGAGTCCATGGCATTTCTCTGGCTCAGGGCTGTCCTGCTGCTGCAGCAGACAGATGGGACGCTGCACACTGCAGTGTGAGCTACAGCAGCTGCTCCTACAGCATGGGACTATCTCTGACTTACTGCACAAGAAGAAGAAAACCTCAGGACAAACGTGTGTGCATGACAAGTAATGTCATGTACAGTGAATATGGTTGGCTGGGATCATTACACTTCAAGATCAAAGGGTTATACTGAGGTGTACGCGTGAGAGGAGTTTACCATTTCGGGAAATGTCCAGTTCCACCAGCTGCATGAAGTTGGCCACCTCTGGAGGAAGTCTCTGGATGACATTGTCACTTAGCCCAAGCTTCCGTAGGTTCAGTAGTCTGAAAAAAGGCTGCAAGGGAAAAAAAAAAAAGATTATTTTATACAATGAGAAATACTGGTTTTGTGTTAAGCTTCATAGTCAGATTCTTCAGAGATCCACTATGAGCATATCTTCTAAAAACTGATGTACGAAAGACTAATCAGAAAAGACTAAGGCCCTCAATCAGCCCATAGAGCAGCGTTCACAGAGGAGTCCCTGTCTGGAGTCAAGGGCCACTCAAAGCAGAGACGCTGACTCCATATTCACTACAGACTGGAAGAAGAGATGCTTTCTGAGAGTGCAGACATCCACATGCCAAGTCGAATCCTAATTTCAAGTGTATTTACTATAAAGCATAGTTTGTCTCATAATGCAGACTTGCCACATTCTTGTGCATAAACACACCATTGCCTTTATGTTTATTGACATAACTCTTGGGTGACATCAGCAGGAGAAATGTGCACGTACAAAATGTCCACAGCCAAAACAACAGGCTGACAGACAGCTCCACCATCAGCCTGCCACACAGAAGAATGCTACTGTTCCTCGGCGACAGACACTTCCTGCACTTAACGGCTTGTGTTGGGATGTGGCTACAACAAAAGATGTTTACAGGCGGTTTACCAGTGCTTCAGGGTACAGCTTGTCAATACTTTACAATGTGCATGTGCTGCTGTATTATGCAAAATCAACTTTGGATCAGAATTTTTCCTCAGACCTGAAAGTGTATTAAATGTCATATAGCCAACTAGAAACAAACAAAATTCAAATATCAAAGGACAGCTATTTTAGAGCATACTAAATGTATTTATTCGACAGGGACAATACAATCAAACATAATTACAAGCAGAGTATGCAGCTGATACGACACATACAGAGTGTATAGCTAGTGCTTCTGTCCCTGGTTAGGCTTTACCTTACATAATAACAGGTAACTATGACATTAAAATTGTAATACTGACATTTACAGCAGTGCAGTTTCATATCAACATTCCCACATTCAACACACACACATACCCATTTACAGATGGGTCCAGCTTTGATTAATTTTTAGCAAAGACTTGAGCTTTGAGGTGAACAAACAACTTAAGCTCTGATATACTCTTGAGTTTAGAATTAGGTTTACCATTTTTACATGAAAAAGCAGACTGTCCAAACGTGGCTATGATACTTGCTGTGCTTCTAGTGACACTGCTGCTGGTTGTCTTCAAACAAATGTCCAAAGAGGCTCTGGTGCTCAATTGTTCATACATTTGAAAATTTGTTTAAGAAGTATAATTTAGTGAAGCTTTCAAAACTTTGGAAATTATACTTATACAGATTGTTTTTTTTTTTTATTCATTCTTTAATTTCTAGATTGTATAACAAACCAATGCTCCTAATGACAGAGAGGGATGCCTGAAACCATGCTGTCTGACATATGAGAGAAAATCATCCTACAACAAGGCTGCCTGGTTTGGGATATAATGTTGAATTAAGTGTGAAACAATTGAGATTAGATTAAATAGTTTTGGTCATTTCATTATTTGGACATTACATAATTTTAATTGGGCGTCTAGTGCCAACCCTAATTATTGAAATTCTCTTACATAATTAATGTTCTCATTTTGCAGCTTGAATTGAAATTTTGTTGGATCTACTTTTCTAACAGAAAAGCACGTGATGGATACTGTTTTGGTCAAATCTAGCTCTAACTGATTTTGACTGAGCCACTGACTCACTTCTGTCATACGTGCTGACAAAACTGCTGCAGCTTGCTCCGCTGTCTTAGCAAATGCATAAAAAATAGCATTATTTACATAAAGCTGGTTTTTAAACCTGGGCAGGAGGACAGAGGTAAGTCATTAAAAAACTGAACGACAACGGTCCGATTATAGAGCCCTGTGGAATGCCCAAGCTGATGATTTGTCCTGAGCCACTTTGGACTCTGGAGAAATATTAAAAGAAGAAATTTTAGTTAACAGTAGATTAGATTATGATTAACAGTTTAAAATGATTTCTTATTAATTTAAGAATATGGCCCTCACCACATGTTGTTTTTCCAAGGACTCAACAAACAACAATCTGCAATTTCAGTGAAGTTACCCGCTCTGAAACCAAACTGTTGTGGGTGTAGGAGCTGGTGGGCTCTCTTAAGTAGAACTAATGTAAATAATGGTCTATATAGCACTTTTCCACTTTCAAAATATTCAAAGCACTTTACATCAAGATATACTAAACTGGTAACAACATATTTGTTTTTGTAAATAAATTCTTTTTCAGTCAATAATACTTATGATAGAAGATGATTGTATATTTTTCTACATATTATTTAATAGAAGACAATGCTAAAGAGCATGGTGACACATATCAGGTGCCTCAAACAGGAAATAGGAGCTCATGGGTGATCACATGACCGGGACAAGCCCATATGGGAATCAGCCCCCAGGATGGGAGGCGGCCGCGTTGGCACAAACAGGTGACAGATGTGCTTAGAAACACATTCAACATAGCAACTAGTGTTAGCAACATTAAAGCATTGTTTCATTTAATTCAATGGCCTGTCATGAAATATAAGACGTATGATCAACAGGTTACACAAGGGATACTGGAGAGGCTGTTCTTTTCTTAGAAGACAACATAAAACAAGGATAAGACTATTGTGCTTGGCAAAAAGTACAAAGGTAACAGTCTATTTTAGTCAGAATATCTTGGCAAAACCATTGACAAACAATATTTTATGAAGTAAACAAATTAATAGATGGATCATGTCAGCATTAGTGTGCCATGATACTACAGTTTCAATTTTTTTTTTTTTATTTACCTTTATTTAACCAGAAGTCCCATTGAGATTCAGAATCTCTTTTGCAAGGGAGACCTGGCCAAATTTGATACCACACTGACAGCAAAAACTTGAAAATATCTAGTTGTGTTTGTTTCTGGCAATTATTGCGAATCATTAATTTAATATTCAATGTCTGTTCTGAGTTCAAATTTTAAATGTGTCTGAGACATTGAGAAAATAAAATGTCACTCAGCGAATAAACAAAAATAAATAAAATAAAATCACATGTAAGCTATTTTAAGACATATATCTACAGATTTAACAAATTGATGCAGAAAACACAAGATATTTTGTAGTTTGTGAGAAATGTTGCTATTTTATTACTGATTCGTTGTGCAACAGCCCATTAGACTTTCATTTCCAACACATACCTAATTAGTACCTTTGATTTTTTCCCCAAACTATTCCTAACAAGTCCAATTACATTTTGTTTTAGAACTGATAGATATTGAAGTGAGTCAGCATTTAGTTCTGTTGCAAGTTTGAGTATCAATTCAGTATCACGTTTTAATTATTATGACAACATAGATAACAGATAAGTAAATAGCGCAGAAAGAGAAATGTGGATAAATATTAGCCTTGTATTATATAACTCAACTGTCAAACTTAGTAAAAACAACACGTCAATTGGTCTATACAAAACCAACAAGCTGTGCCATTGAGTACGGCATTGTTTCTTTGCATTAGTGACCGGCGCACATCTCGCTGTCTCTCCCTTTTAACAACGGCATGCTAGTGTGAGAATGGCAGCACTCCAGTGTAAACCAGGCCGCTGCATTTGCTTACAACCAGCTTTAACAAACCGCCCCCGGTGGGAGGCTGTTTGCTTAAGGAAGGAGTAAAGCTGCTAATGGGGACTTGAGAGGAGGACCGGAGTTGAGGAGAGATACGCTACTTGCAGTGTCAGCAGAGGGCTCCAGAAGGTAGAGAAAAAAAAGTGCAAAGGAATGTATCAGACAGACAGGAAACAAAAAGCTTGAACATGAACAGCTACAGTTAAGCACTTCAACAAATTTGTACTGGGCATTAGGTTGTAAAACATATAGCAAATTAGACACTATACAACAAAAATAATATGTAGAAGAAATGCTAATTTGAGTGTAAATGAAAATCTCCTTGAATAAAGATACACTTTGCCAGTTTTTAAAATTATTTCTAGCTTTATTAAATCAGAACTCGTATAAAATTACACGGCTATGGTAATGCTAAAAATGTTGCTTAGTATTAGGGCTGCAACAAGTGAATTGGTTAATTGCAACTAATCGATTTTTGAAATAATCGTCCACTAATTTAGTTTTCAAAAATTTGTTTACTTGTCTTTATATATGTTCCAGGAGCCTCAGATTAAAGGTGCACTGTGTACCTTTCTGGAGGTGAAAAGTCATCCACACAATTCAGTAGAATTAGAAAGTTAAAACTAATCTTTGGGACTTTCTGAGTGGAGATGAGAAAATTATTTGCCATAATATGAAAACAAAAACAATAGACTATTATATAATAGACTATTTTGTGGCCATGCAAGTCTGCTCAAAGTAAAAACGCAGATTTTATTAATTATTTAGTGTAACTAAGGCATCTAAATGACAAAATATCCATTTATTAAAGCTTATTGTTGGCTAAAAAGTTGCACGGTGCACCTTTAAACAGAAATAAGCAGTTTGGAAGTAAAAACCTGTTTGTACAACATTTTAAAATAATATATTTATATAGTACTACAATGATAATTTAAAAAGCTCTTTTACGTCAAATTTCTATACATTTTCAGCAAAACATACAAATATTTTCTTTATCAAATGAGGGTCTAGTCTCTCCATACCAGTTTGAGTGTTGATGAGAATCTAACTTTCTATACTTTTGAAAAAACCTAAAATTTACATCTCTACAATGTCCTCAAGTGACGTTATTTCAACTCAAATTTGCCAAAAATCATGTAATCAAGTCACTTTTGCATTCTAAGCTCATTGATTAATCAAAAGAATAATCGGCCAGCTAATCGATTACCAAAATAATTGTTAGTTGCAGCCCTACTTAGTATTTTATCTAAAAAGAATAGAGCGAGAATACTGTTTATTATGTTTTCAAAATGACACCCAGTATATTGTTTTAGTACTGGGTCATATGTCAGATAAATCCCTTGTTTTCAGACTTGGTTCAATTTCAGTGTTATCTGAAGGTCCATGTGAAATGACTTAATCTCAATCTTGAGAACATTTTTGATCAATTACACTGCCCTATGTCAAATTAAATACTTGCACCATAAAGTAGAAAGCACCGTGTCAGACCAAGTCCACCCTTTGGCAGCAAGTGTCGAATTCACTAAACACAAGACTAAAGCCTCCCAGCTATGCAAGCTTTAGCTACTTTGAATTCCAAGGACAAGTGCACAAACTTCCTCAGAACACTTTTGTTTACAGAATAGTGCTGTAAAGATTCCGTGGTTAATTAATTCATTGGAGTGTTGTTTATTTTGAGAGAGAGGAAAAAAAGGATTGTCTTTGCAGTTGTAAATCTAGAATCTCTTACACATTTTGTTTTGATAAGGTGAATTTTATTGCCCTGGCTATTGTCCATTATAAAACAATATAGTGGCAGTAATTCACTTCTAATGCAAATTTGAAAGGGAGGGCATAAAAGTCAACAACTAATAAAAAATTAAACAGTCAACTTATAATGAAAGATACACGTTGCTTATTTTAAAATGTGGACAGACCGCTTTCATTTTACAAGGAGTCATTACAACAGAGTATGATGTTACGGCGGTAATGTGTCGGTGAATGCCTGTGGGTTTGAAGAATAACTTGTAGCGAGAGCCTGCGCTGTAGGTCTAACAGTCAGCACACGACTTGTACAGGTCTAAGTTTACACATGAGACTAAAGCAATGTGTAGCATGTATCAGCCGCAGCGGGTTTTAAAAGAGTGTTTATGTCCGCGGGAAAACTGTAAATTCACGGTGGAATGTTAATGTTTGTGAGCCCCCCTATGGTTCTAGCGAGACCAATTAAAAAGCAACTAACGTTTACAAGGAAGGGCCCTCAAACGCTACGGGCCGGAGATATACAGAGAGTGCACTGTTCCAGTCAAGTGACTCCAGTTAGCTTTATGGATGCTCTCCAATCCTGTCATCTGAAGTTAGACACGGCGAGCTCCTACGGTTAATATGTAATACTGACACAGAAATCACAAGCAAAATTACTACTTTGGCTGCAAATATTATGCTTACTGTATAGCAAAGAACGTTATAGATATGTTCAAAAATGCAACAGTTAAACACAATTTTCAAAGACTTATGACTTTTTAAGATCACAAAGCACACAAATTAAGACCTATTTGTAAGTTGTGCCCTATAATATGCCCTATAATATTTCACAATGCTGTTTCTTTTCCAGGTTTCTTAAAAACAACTTGATATTTTTTTGCTACTTTTTTTGCTGTTTGGTCATATATGTTATGTACTTGTTATGTAACTTATTTATAATGCAAGTCACAATTTAACAACTTAATCTGAATAAAATGTCAAACATCATGAGACATTCTGGATCAACACCAGACTGTAAATAAGTCTCATTATGTCCAATTAAAGGCAGAACTAGGATTTCGGCAGAACCGATATCATGGAGCCGATACTCGATCCAGCAAAAATCTTTGGATCGGCACCGATATCTGATCCCAGTATCGGATCAGTGCATCCCTAATACAGGGTTCGTACAGATTGTATGCTATGATTTTCCATGACTTTTCCATGACTTTTCCAAAACAATTGTCAACATTTCCATGACTTATTCACACATACGTTTCAATTAAAGATGTATTTTCATTAACTTATTAAGGCCTAAATATATTAATTTCACAGACTTCTAAATATACATAACAAATGAAAATGTTCTAAACTTGGGTCAGTTACAATATAGTCTGATTTCAACAGAAAATCTTTTATTTGTACACAGAGTGTGACTCTGTACCAAATTTCTTGACATATCAGCTAGTTATTAAAAAGATAATAAAAATTTAGCTATGAGACATGGAAGTATGTAATTTGTGACATAATTTCAGTGCTTTTCTTCTAATATTGCTAAAGATTATTGAATCTTTCTAAATTAGAATACTAGCAAATTAATTTTTCCATTTTAGCTTGACATTTCCGTGTTATCTTTAAACCTAATTAAAGTATTTGAATAAAATGTGTGGTTATCTACTGAACTAACTTAATATAAAGTCCTGAATAATAACATTTCATAATATTTGACAGCAGCCTAGTATGATTAGTTTTTATTTGTGCTTGTGTGACAGAGGCAGGTAAACCAGGTGCAATACAGCAGCAGCACTTTAGCTGTTTAATCATCATGGTTAGCTTCTGTTAACTCTTACACAAACGGACTTCTATCTGGACATGATGTGGAGTTAGTGGAGAGGAGTTTTAGCGCATTTAGTAACAAAGCTGCTGCTCAAAGGAGTCGCACGAAGCCGTTTGACAACTCGGAAAAAGTTTAGATAGAAGCTAACGCAGCATTGGGCTAGCGGTGCCGCGTGTGCTCGCGCGTAATGCCTTTCTTAAAAACTCAAATGTGAGCAAAATAAGATGAATCCTGGATCATTATTCCCGTGGGTCACAAGTGTGGAGCACTTTGGGCCAAACAACAGACAGGAGTGGACGGAACACGCACAGCAGCCGAACTAGCATCAGCCTCCTCCCTCCGCTCTGCTGAGGAGAGAGAGAGAGAGATGCAGCAGGCTGGAGCGAGCGACGCTCACAGACTTAAATAAACTGTGGCGCATTTTACTAGCAGTTTATAATAATTACGTGTATGCACAGACGCTGACGACGGGACAGAATTAGTCTCTCTCAAGCCCTGTTTGTTGTCGTTTTCCAAAACTTTTCCAAACCCAGTAAAATTCCAAAACTTTTCCAGGGCCTGGAAATTGGATTTTCAATTTACATGACTTTCCAGGTTTTTCATGACTGTACGAACCCTGCTAATAATAAATGAAGACACGTAGAGGTCTGATTGTTCACAAATACTGTTTTTACAATAAACTTTCTGAGGAGGAAACATAATTTATTATTATAAGAGAAAAAAAATTGAAGATCACAGTCTTCTCATTAAAATGAACAGACTGAATTGTAAAAAAAAAAAAAAAAAAAACGTTCTTTCTTAATTGTCCAAATCTACAAAACGAGACATGCCAAGAGCTCAACTAGGAGTTCTGAACTTTACTATAACATTTATTGAGCAACAACAAAAGTGCGCACCAACAGAAACAGGTTCCGACTTGTCCACTGCGGCATTTAATCGATGTGCCAAGTTAAATTACACACCATCCCCCCAAAAAGTTTATTACACACATAGCGTTTTTCGAAGGCGCTTCCTCTCTCCGCTCTTCTGCTCTGGAAGTTCAATTTGTATTCACACATTCCCAAGCCTGCTAATCTTATGCCAAATCTACCCCAGGATCCCCACCTCTCACAATAGGCTGGCTCTACACTGCTATGTGCCACTCCAGGGACGAGGGCTCAATAAGAGGGGAGGGGAAAAAACACGCCTCGGTGCCAGCCAGACTCTATTGGTGTCCAGGAAATAAAAGAAATGATAAAAGCGATTTGGTTGACTGAGCTAACTTGGCGGTCGCAACGAGAGCGACCCAGCCTATTGTCGATGACCTCAATTAGACTAAACTAATTTGAATTCAAACTGTTCTTAATCATAATAATTGCTGCTGCTGTACTACAGATTTATGACAACACATCCCAAATAAATAATAGAACATTTGTATTGTGAAAGACTTTAAAATATTGCATTTTTTGCCAACAACTGACACACAGAGCAGTCAATGCAGGTATTGGGCTTTAAAACGGCTTTGCATTACTTCACAGACTTATGACATTTATCAGTGCAAAACTTCAGATACTTGTTAGTTCTTACAAAGCTTCATTTTGGATAATCTATATTATGTTCTACTCGAGAATTCGCTTACATTCCACGAAGTGTCAAATCATGGAGCACGAAGAATTTTATATTCATACTACCACCGATGTCTGCTACAAATCAAAGTAAAATAACTCACTTGTGTGCATCCCTATTTCTAACTTATAATACCTAATCAGGTTAGCGAGTAAGAAAAAGTATACTAACTATAGTTATTAGTTCTAATACTTTGCATACTTAGACTTATGGTACAATAGAGTATTAGGTCATATAAGTCAACTATTATGATATGTGAAAAATGTACGATGAACATTATTATTTGAAAAATAGGGCGCGTCATTAGGGATCGTAGAACTTATAGAGCGCATAGGGTCTCGAGGAAAGGTACTATCAAGCGATGGTCGCTGGTGTCCATTTTTCATTCAAGAGACAAAACGATCAGGACTCTTACTCAAAAATTTAAATTTAAATGGTTTTTTATTTTTTATTAGGTGTCTATTGTCTCTATGTTTAAGCTCTTACAGTTGGCAAGTTTTCGAAATACAACCTAATTATTAATAAGTTAATGATCTATCTTAACAAGGTCAAAAACGAGACTCTCAAAAATTGCCAAATAATATTTTCACACGATCAGATGTTTAAGTGCTATCAGTGTCGTAAACATACTACTATTTACATCCACTTATTATGTTTGATGAACAGTTGATGGGAATAGAGTATTACATATATCAGAGATGAAGACTAAAAGATGGAAATTCAGTATCTTGCGGTTTTCTAGCCCTCACCCACATTATCATTGTATATGGTAACTGGAACAGTGTACAAAAATTTCTGCAAAGTTACTTGAAATTGAACTAAATAATGTACTCTACCTTGCCCTCTACTTTACTTTCCCTCCTCCAATTCTTATTGGTTCTCCGTTCATTCATTTATCTAACTATACGAATGCCTAATATGAGGAGAGCAACAAGAGAGGTTGCGCACCCTCACACTGCAGCTGTCAACAATACCACATTTGTGGACGCGACAGATGCCTCCACCTCACTCTCAGGCCAAGCCGACCTGCGACTCTCCTTTGTGATTCCTTTCCACAGACAGTTAACAGAACAAGCGTATAGTCCAGTAATGGAAGGATGGTAAGTCTAAACAAACAGTTTTAAGCTAAGAAGGACAACAATAACCTAGAGGCAGCCTTAAGCAAGGCCGACGGTGATAAGGATGGAATATATCAAGGATGCGCTCTACTATAGAAGAAAATACACGGAATAGAGAAACAGGACCAGCATCTGAGCGAATCTATTAATTAAGGCTCAACCAGGACAAAAATGGATTTTCCAGCAGTTTCAGGAGGACATGTAAAGAATGTGAAGCGACACAGGCTCGCTAGTCATGCATTAAATTACCTGACATCGGAGCGCAAATTGCATTTAATAAAGATTTTGTTTTGTTTATATGATCGACACATTACGATTATCAATGAAGAAAGAACATGAGTAAAACTATAGAGAGCCAAATGTAAATATTTGTGCTTCATTTATAATCCTTGTGTGAAATTTGTCCATCTTAGGTGGCTCATATAAATAGAGCTCTCCCTATATCAATAACTAAAGTTCTTAAACACTACAATAAATACAAAATACTAAAACCGACATTTTGTGTACAATAAGGCATCACAATATACTCCATTATAGCTTAACCACATATAAATAAGTCATCAACTGATATATGCTCTTTTATTCTTATATTTGGATTCGCAGTCTCACAATATGACATACAACTGAGGCATGTTGCACGAAGCCTCATATTAGTGAAAAGCAGGCGAACCTATCACAATAACACAATAGTTAGTGGTTTACCCATGATGCATGACCTGTTGATTGTTTCACACCTAACAAAGACCAGGCCAAAAGCCCAGTTTGTTGTTAGGCTTGTCCATTTCCAGCCGGACAACCAAATTAGACGCAAATTCTCTCGAATACTCATATTAGATGTAGTGCAGATAAACTTGTGTAAACACTCATAAAGCAAAGAAAGTAATCCCATAATTGTTGCACCCAAATAGATTATGATTAGATCCACTGCTGGAACAAAACACAGAACTTGTAATGTAACTATTATTTAACTTTTTGATCAATGATCCTTTTTAATATCGTTTACTCAATTCACTGTAACCAAATAATCTCAGTGTCATTGAGGTTTCTAGATTTACCCTTGTGTTTTCGTAAGCTTTCAGGACCAGCGAGTTTAGTGTTAGATTTATGGCTTGTAGCTGTTTATATATTTTTAACTTTTAAATGTGCTCAGACGAATGGGTAAAGCTGCGTCGTACAAAAGTAACGCGATATGATAGTGAGCTCGACAGGAGACTCCACATATAGACGAGAGCGTTGATGACTGTTGTCCGCAGACGCACAGGCCACAACAGAGCGCCTGAGAGACTGTACATAGCACCGTGAGTGTAAAACCTCCTGTCTGCTTCCCACCAGCCCACACAATCAATTACTTTAAATTGTTGCATCTCAAAATAGCGCATAATATATCTTAACGTACCAGCACAAATAACTCAATCAAATTGTGTCCATGTGGTCTAGTACACACAACGATAATTGGTCTTATCCTAAAGCTGTATAGGTTTCACAAGGTCAATTGTCTATATGAAATTAGAACTAAAATAGTCTTATTATCCCAGGGAACCAAGCTAACATTTGCCAATGACAAATTTACTCGGCGTCTAATATTTTACTAGGATTATGTGGTGACCATAAGGGTATGCTATGTCATATAGTATTGCCATTGAGACTTTTCTGGCTACAAGGCCCGAAGGACTGATGCCTGCACATGGGTGGGAGCGTCCTAACTAAGCCATAGCTAGGAGAATGCCAAAACAATATAACTATTGTTTGTTTCTGATACGTGTCTGTGTTTTTTTATAGACCATTCTTTTATTATGTGACAGTCGTTACAGTCTTCTGAAAAGAATAGTCAATTGTGTGCAATAGGGCTATAACGAATAAGGTCAAAAAGCTACATTTATATATAGAGTATACATATCTCCAGAAATGACTGATTACGGTGTCATTATTAAGCACCTATCACAGTAGCTCCCTCCTACACTAGGTGAGCACTATCAACCTCAGTGTATCTCCACTTGTAGCCAGATTCGATGCTCCAGTACAAGACTATCAAGCAGACGTTCGGCGGTAATTTACTACAAACCGCAAATCATGGCTCAAGTCAGCTCGCCGTTTACCCTCGTGAACTCACATTAGAGGCGCAATGACGCCTAAGGGCTCAGGCTAGCAGCGCAAAGAACTCAGTGTTGCCATGATCTTGTGGCGGCTTTCCCACAGAACAGGGGACTGCGTTTTCCATACACTGTCTATGATTCTCTCTCTCACGTAATTCTGTATTTCATTTAGTATCCAAATGACAAACGTTAAGAGAGAAGATCGTAGTGGAACGATAACTCATTTCGGTAATTGTTTCTATCATAGCTTGGGGAGGGCTTACTTCGATTGTCGTTTATCCTTTTGATTTGATGTTACGAAGCATTATTCTACACAGCATAATACAAATATATAACCAGAGGGTGGTTTTTGCACTTGAAGGGCCTCTGGCTCAAGAGATCACCTTTTTGCTTTTTATGCTGCGACTAAGTGTTCAGCAGGCTCTCGTTGTAGAGGGACTGCGAAAACGCTTTTAGCGCTTCCCAGTTCTTGCCCGTTCTAGGCTGCGAGAAGCAATGCAAAGACTCCGGAAGTCTGTCTCACGATATAGAGCAGCGCAGTACCACAAGGCCGAGGCACACCTGGACACAAGTTCGGGAGGGTAGTTCAACCGTGCTCTCATTCACAACTGCGAGCGAGAGGCTTCAAGACTGAACCCCAGAATTTATAGCCTCCTGATTGTTCCTTAAAGAGACAAGCAAAGGGCCATTCAGCACCTTTGTGGTGTGCTCTAACGCGAGAATCTCACAGAAACTCATAAATCAAGATCCTACACAAAACCTGCTGTTTTGTTTTTATATCAATTGAACACGCGAGGATATCACTTGTGATGCTGAGATAAAAGAGAGACTTCAAGCCTCACTTTGGTTTGTGACTCAAAAGTCTGCTATCTCACAATTAGAATGCATTTTTTGAAATGGCAGTATACACAGATGTCTAATTGCTTTTAGACCGACCCTAATCTTGACCAAAGACATATAGGTGCTTATAGCTAATACAAATATAGAACGACTGTCATCAGCTTAAGCTAGCGATTAGTGATATATGGACGCACTGGGCGCTCCGCATACAGTCATTAGATAAACTATCCTAGCTCGTAAAGCCACTTCCTGTTGGGCATCTTGCACAATGATCAGACTGGGTGTAATCGCCTTCAGGTCGTTAGAGCTGTCTATGTCGCATAGGTTGAGATGTCGACATCACTGCTTCAGGCAAATCACTGATAGTATGGCAACCACTCATCAGAGATAGCATGCCATCAATCATACACAGTACGTAATTTAAGGCACAGTAAATGATTTAGCACACTGGAGCCATTGTACATGTTTGAATTATAAGCACATAAAAAAGCACTGGTCAGAGAAAATACAACATACAAAAAGAGCAAGGACATCACAGAACAAGATATGGACACAACATACCTTATTTGATTGACTTTTACTATGGCGTTCTCTTTGTGTCTTTCATGGCTCCATTGAGTCAGATTACAAAACATCAATCACTGCTTTTAATATATAATGAAAGATGTTCATAAAGAAAACTTAGGAGCCACAAATCATAAATTAAATCGGTTCGATTACATTATGCAAAATCTACTTTGTTATTCCTGAATAGACATTTTTAATATGTCACTACATCTATGACGAATGACTTGTTGACAAACTCTTACAAATCAGTTGTGGCACAAACAATATAATTTGTGAAGTGTTAACTAGACACATGGAGACACAAATCCTGATATTGAGTTGGATTGTGAATCAATCATTACTAATAAATAGCTCTTTGAACACATTAGTCATGTGCGTAAGGAAACAGACGCACACATTTGCTGACACAGTGTTTGTCCAATAGAATAATGGAGAGTGCCCTGCTCACATCCAGACTGAGCAGTTTAGTAAATTCTCCAGTGATGCAGTCACACAGCAGGAACAAGCCTCTCTGTTCCCACAATGAGTCCAAACCAAAGGCATTTGTGAACGCTGCACATAGGACACTGGCTCTTTCCTGGATGGGCTGGTTCCGGTATGTGCTGCCCCACTGGCAGAGCTCCATTTGTCCCACACTGAGGCCATCCTGCAGGGACCAGGAAAACAACCACTGCTCTAGCACCACAGGCCCAAGACCATTCTGCACTGCACTCTTCAACTAGAGCTACAGAAGAGCTACATATTGTAGTGCTTTTCCCTTACAGATAAAGTACTGCAGGTCACTGTACAATTCAATCATTGTGTGCCCAGTCTGTGCCTTCCTGACTAAGATCATGTGACCAGCATTTATCAATTTTCAGGTTTTAAACTCTCAGCTTTATCTCAGTTTCCTCTCGGCTATTCTCAGGTCCGTTTCTAAACCAATGCGGAAATCTACAACCGCACAATGGATTGTTACAACAGTTTTCCACACAATGAGAATGTAAACTGAGACCAGTAGAAAAGTGCACAAAGGAAAAACTAGAATGGATTAAGGGCAAAAGCTCTGTCTATAAATACAACAATATAAACTAAATAGTTTTCAGCATATCACTTTACAGTCACTGAAGGTTTAGGAATTCATGTAGTTCTTTATATCGAGTGTGCTCCATAATCTCATAAAACTTGCATATGTCATTTTTCAAAGCTTATATTTAAAGAAGCAATTACAAAATTAGTTCAAACACATATTATGCAACAAAGGCAAAACAAAGATGTTTAAATCTCCAAGTCATTTGTTGCCTCAGTGCACCATCTGTTAAACTAACACAAGATCAGAACAAAGTCATCTCTGTAGTTCTGTCCCTGTGGAAAAACAACTGCTCCACTTTCTGCGTGCTGTTATTATGTATCTTCGCTTCGCTGTTGTAGCATTCCAAAGCCCAAGGACAGAGTGCGTCTTTGAAAATGCCCTCCTCACTCCTACTCTGCTCGATGACTGGTTTAGTTGGGCAGAGGCCAAGGCTGCCGTGTGGAGTGGATGTGAATTAGATGCTGTCCAGGGCCCGTTTCTCCACACATTAAAAGCACAGTGGTTGTGGTGAGGGAAGCCCATAGATGCTCCTTGACAACGCAGTTCCCACATCAGGAGATCCACTGGCCCCGGGAGACACATCGCCATGGAGACCAGCGCATGAATGGAGGACTGCAACAGTTCCCAGTGAGGCACGACTGACAATAGGGGAAAATAAATTTATTTGTCCACTAACATGACCAAAAACATGTGGTGTAATGGTTAAATTTTAAATGTTACTGTATATTAAAGATTGTGATATATGTGCAGCAGCATTTGAAGATTTGTTATTTAATTCTTCTGTATGTTGTGGCAAATTAAGCTGATTTAGTCCTACAACATAATGGTAAAGGTTGAATGTAGCTTTGACAAGTAAAACAATTGAATCTGCCTGTGTGAAGACAGCAAACCCATTAATGCATCATGTCGTATCTCATTCTTTAATGTCTATTTGAATGTTAGTTTAAAGAGCTTAACATCTCAGACAGTGATTTATCTGTGACATAAGATTTCAAGACATAAGGATACAAGCAGCGCTGCACATGGCCGCACAAAGCCTACTAATAAGTCATACAGACAGCATAATTACAGCCTTCCCACCTGACTCCAGCAGTATCTGCTCCAGGAACCACCACAAAATGAGTCTTAAGCCAATAGAGCAGCTAATGTACCTTTCAACTCTTATGATGTGCACTTGTCTTTGACCTCAGCCGACAGCTGCTCTGCTAAGCCGTTATTATCACACACACCTCCATCAAGCACGCAAATGGACTAACATTTTGAATCTTAAAACAAATCTTAAAACAACAAAAAATGAAGTTGTTGAATAAATTGCTTGCACAAACTACAATATCTGTTTAACAAATTTAAGATATTATGAATGTTGTTTTGAAGACATGCAAAAAATGAATATTGAGCATAAAGTTTTTACGAAAACATATCACATTTCTCTAATAGTCAAAGAAAAAAAAAAATCGAATCAAATAAACCAATACGGTAAAAACAAAAGTATTTATTTATTATTTTCATTATTGCAGGGATGCAGCTAAGGTAATCGATTAGTGGTTTAGAACAGATAAGTCACTTGAATACAAAATTTACAAATTCTGACCTAAAGTAATGTCGCTTATGAACGTTCTAGAAGTGGAGATTTACAGGCAAACTAGTGTTAGCATCAAAAGCCATAAAATTATGTTAAAATTGAACCGTCTTCAGTCTGAGGGTTTTCTCAGCTCATGATATGTTTTCAAACTTTTATAAAAGTAGGATTGTCGAAAGCAACAAAAATTACATAAGCAAATAGCAAATCTACTTCTCTTTGAGCAAGTATTGGTACTAAAATGACTTTAAGAGAACACAATCTGGCATTTTAAAACAAGTTTAAAATGATCTACTACAATATAAAACAAACCATCAGTTTTAAATCACCAAAAAACAAAACAATTAGTGATGAAAATGTAAAATTTGCCAAAATTGACTTGACCAAACAGACAGCATTTTTCAATCTATCAGTGGTATTGACACTGGTATAAACAGAGTTTGAAATATAACTGATTTGTGACAACACTAGTATAAAGATCAGTTAACAATAATTTGATTATTAAATGAGTTGACAATTATTTCAATAATTGGTTAGTTGCTATTTATTGATTAACCTGTAGCAGTCCTAAATTATTGATTATAAAACAAGCCAGTTTTATCCTCATGTCAAAAGACTTTTTTATGATTTCAAGTTAGAAGTAATTTTTCTAATTGAATAGATATCAACATTTCTGTTGGACTGACTAGAGAGGAATTGAGATTTATTTTGTCAATATTGCCCAGCCCTCCATAGATGGATAGTGTGTGCCACTTGGTAGACTGACTAGTTGGTGTACAATTTTTTGTCAACAGTTGCAATGGCTATAATTTAATACAGACGTTTTTGAAATATAAAATTAGACTTACTACAACAAAACAATAATAAAAAATTACAGCAGCTGTCTGTGTCTTTTATTGCAGTGACAAAACAGCTCAAATGTTTGTTTATTCAATGGGGATATTTTAAAGAAAATTGTCAAAGTTAATTCAAAGTCCTTTCACAACTGAACCGTTTTGTAGCACTACTACACACAGTCTCGTGCCTCGTCCCAAGCGATCACACACTTAATTAAAACTGTCCAGCTCGGGAGAACGATTGGTATTTAACAAAGGAACTCCTGAGCAGGCTTGTCTTGAGAAAAGATATATCCACAGAAGTGCTGCCTTTAGTGCTGTGTGGCTGGCTGGCGTAGGGGTTTTGCCAGCAGGAATGTCCGGCGGCTGAGTTCAAGTGTGCGGCAGGCAGACAGGAGGAACTCTGTGCAGAAGGAGGGCAGGGCAAACTCCAAGGGATTCCAGACATACCTGCATTTCCTCGTGTGACACACGTTCGGGCGCACGCGAGCTCGGCCCGGTGACTTCATTAGCAGCCTGTATTACAAGTCCAGGTGGAAATTCAACGCTTTGCAAAAATTATAAAGGTCAGCGAGATACGCCTCAATTTATCACGATTGACAATTTGCAAAGACTGGGATTAAGCTTCATAAGACACCTGGAGGGTCCACCACATGTTTGAAATATTATATAGTGAGTCATTGATTACATACAGTAGTTTCCTTTACAAACAACAACGTATACGGAATGTCAACATCAAACTTTTAATCAATCAGCACAAAAGTGGATTCTTTGAAAAGGGAAGACATTATGTATTTATGACCCAAACATTCTTTTGAGGAAAATATCTTTGAATTTCTTTGAATTGTAGTTCCTAATAATATTGAACCATAAACATACAGTTTTGCAATACACACTGACTTTATTATATATTTTTTCATATGTTATTGCAAAAATATCGCCCTACTTATTAAGTGAAACAACATTATCTCATCGCAAAATAAATTGTGTATTGTAGCCTCTTGTATAATTATCATATCGTATTGTGATAAAGGCGTATCGTCCCAGTGCTGATATTATGTATGTTCTCATGCATCTGCCCTAATAATATTCTACCTATTTTAATAAACAAACAAAAATACAAGACTTTCCAGCCAATATGGTGAGAGAGCAATATAGTCTGAAGTTATGAATTTGCACCAAGAAAAGGAATCACTGAATGATAAAAAAATATATATACAGTATATAATAAATAAATTAAAAGTTGGCATCATCTGAATATCAAGGGTTCTCTGTAATATCGTGACATTGTGATAAATATTGTATTGTGAGTTTATTATCAAAAAAATATCACATTGTAAAACTGAATTATTGTTACATCCCTAATGTTTATTGTTTCATTTTCTACCATTGATGTTTGCTAAATTAACAATCTTGGCAAAGTCGACTATTGTGTGATTTTGGGCTATACAAAATAAATTGATTTGATTTGAAATCTATAAACTGCAATCTAATCACAGTCCTTTCCTATTTGGCTTCCTAAATTGTTCATCCTAACTGAGCACAATCTCAAAAAAGACAAATATGGAGAATATACAAGTAAACCTAGAGGATTTCCTGGAAGGACAATTAGCCACGGAGAGCTGACACAAAAGAAGGCTTTGTGAAAGACTGCAGCTCCACAACTTAAAATATCTGACCTTTTGATACACAATGCTGCAGTAATTAACACTTGCTCATTGAGTGGCCAGAATTTGCTTGTGTTGTGACCCAAGCATTTCATCAACATGCATTATGAGCACAGAGAAAGGATTGAGAAAAGGAAAGAATCAACAAAAGGAGTTTGTTGCTGTGTTCTTTGTTGCTCATACTGCATCGATGGCACTAGGGCTGTAGCACAAAGGCTCTGAAGCTAAAAGTACAGTTGTCAAAAATATTGTAAATCAATGTTAAAACTGGTGTGGAAATTAGACACTCAACAAATAAAGATAACATTAACAGGACAAAAATCTGAACAAAATCTGATATTTTCTGCAAAGAAAAGAAAATCACATTTCACACAAAATCCCACAGTTTCATCAAAACTGGTTTGAAACTAAAATGTCTGATCATAAACTTGGATTTTGTGTTGAAAATGTGAGTCCATTGTATAAAAATCTGACTTTCTTGAAAGAACATTCTAATTCTAATTGTGGTATCGAGAATCAAGTTTATTCCTAAATCGAGTTAGAAATTTTAGTATTGTAACAACTCTGCAAGAAACCTTCCTCAAAAAGACTAATAATAATAGTAGTTTGTAGTAGTTTATGCAGAAAATTAAGAGGAAACTGTCTGTTTATGTAAAAAAGGCAGTTCAGACCAAATATTCTGTTAATGTTGAATACAAATTCCTTAAAATCTAAATGAAAGAATTAGTCGACTAATACATTTTTGGTCGACCAAGACTCTATCGACTAAACGACTGAAGAACTACAGCCCTAGATGGCATACATAGCTGCTTTAAAGTTTGCATTATTTTAAGATAGCGACAAACTAGAAGTGTATTTTGTGCAGTTCATGGAGCGGAAATTAAGGACTTGAAGTTAAGGAGCTGTTTGTTTTTCCTTGTATTAATGACAAGCAGCTAGTTGGTGATTTTGATGATCGTTCATTTAAAAGAATGTGTTGCTCAAGAAGATTCAAGATTCAAGATTTAAGACAAAACAACTGATTGATCATTCACTAGTAATGTAAAAGAAAGTGCAGCTAACCTTAAAAAACAGGTCATTTTTAGCACACTTGGTGATTACTACTTCCTAGAATCTGAACACTCCCATGGAAATTAGTGAGCAAGAAAAACATCAACAAATTAGTCCCAAATCAGACAAGCTAAGCAGACAAAAAGATACCGCGAACAGCAGGAAACCAACACAAAAATGTGGCGATGATCGACAAGCTCTCGATTAGATAAATGTGCAGTGCAGAAATGACAGGAGCATCTTTAAATCCCCAGGACAGTGTGTGCACAGGCTGAATGGGAGATCGGGTTTCAGAGGCGCAGACAGGGGCCGGTGGTGACCGTGTGGGGCCAGCAGATAAAGGACAGCACTTGTTTGTGGTTGGGGTTTGTACTGGATGACCTATGCACCCACAGGGACATCAGCATCAGGCAGATTATGCTCAAAGAAGGATCAGTAGGTTACAGACAGTAGGATGAGAAGATGCCCCCTCACTCGAACAAACAAAAGTATATTAAAAGAAATTGCCTGGGTGTTTTTCACTGCGTTATCGGAATATTTAAATCATTTTTAACAATGAATCAAGAAGGTGCAAACATGTGCCGGCAAAGTGTCTTTAAGCTTCAAGTCTAACACTAATAAGCCAAACTAATCAAAAAGGAAATGAAATGTTGCAATTGTTCATTTTATTTTTGAGGTAGGCCTAATTTTAATAGCTATAATAATGTAGATGATACGCATTTCTCCCAACAACGCAACACAGGAGACTGGGTTCATGAGAATGAAACTTAGTCTATTTGAATTGTGCAAATTGCAATACAGTTCACATTTTTACTAGAATAAATGCCGTGATTTAGAGGATTGTTTTTAGGGCCATATGCAATATGTAAATTGATTGTTTTTTTCTGTTTTTGCTTGAATTCTGAGCTTGTGTGTGTTACAATTTGCTGTTTTGCTGGGTAAAAATCATCATATCGTGATTCACATTTTCTCATTTTAATGAAGTTGTCTGTTCAATTATTTTCCCTATTCAATTTTCCCTAGCCAGCCCTTGCCAAGCTTTGCGTGAACAGTGCTTTAGCCAATCACCACAAAGCGAAAACTTGTTGATGAAGCAGATAATTTTATTTACCTCAAGATGCATGCAACTCAATAAAAAGGTAAATTATGATCTAGTTTCAAGATAATTGTGACCTAAATTATTTGTCATCAGTTCAAGAGCATAGCTTACATATTATCAAGCAACAGAGGTCATGCAAAGTCCACACTGACTATTAAATGGCTGCCAACAGAGAGAAACTATTCCAATATTTACACTTCAAGACCAAATTAAAATAATAAAAATTGTGCTTAAAAGAGGCACATTCCAACTTCTAAAGCTCTAGCATGCCGCTGTAGATTTCCGAGAGGTCTGGACACTCAGACGCAAAGGTTATGAACGCCACAAAAGGCCAGTTTACTCAAGCAGAGCAAACATATGGTTCAAGATGCCGCCGGAGCTCACTGCTGAGACCTAAAAGCAAAACATCTACAACTGACTGATCTGCTCGGCTCCTGGGGCAAGTGCTGATGTGGCTGCGCTTTCATTTCCAGTTTAAAAGTTGAAAGTCGCGGCTGCCTCACCTTGGAATAATGCTTACAGACTTTTCACCCGGTTTCAAAAGCAGTGCGCGGGGTAACCTTGGCCTGTCGACAGAATCCACCCAGCACAGTGTACATTAGACAAAGAGAGGCACTGTCCATGACACAGGAGCACAGACAGCTGCTGCCACCATCGCAGCACGCATGCATTATTTACCAAAGCCTCGCCTCCATGTTTACCTTTAGCCAACCAAAAACTGGGAAAACAAGGGATTACGGCAGAGAGGTAAATATTTGGGCTGGACGCAAGGAATATGATTGTTCAGGGAGCCATTGCCATATTGATAATAAAACGCAATAAAATATCAAAAACATATTTAAATGTACAAAGGCCTGTTTTCAGTGCTCTATGATGTAGCCACAGCAGAGAATTAGGTTTAGAGGAAATTACAATATCCAAAGTTAGGTTTTAAACTTTCAAATAAGATAGTAAAAGTTCATATTTCTGCACATTTGTGATCATATTAATTTCACATTTGTTCGTTAAATATAATATAAATATACTGTATATATAAATATAAGAATGCTTTAGTTGGAACAAAAGGTTTTAAAAGTCCATTTGGAAAGCTCCACACAACATGCTTAATGTGACAAGAGCTAAAAGGGGGTTGGGTGCAGATTTAACTTGTGCATGTGAAGTCTCTGCGGGATGGCCCATTTGCTCAGCGACCACTCTCCACCTGACGCTCCATGTCAGCCTCATGTCTGCTGGTGGTGGAGGGATAAGAGGCATTAAGAGAAGAATCCCAGAGGAGCGGTGATCAGTGAGGCTCAGCACTGGGCTCTCACTGGGCCTTTGGAGGTGCCAGCCCGGGCCCCTGAGCTCTTGGGCACCTCTCTTCTGCTGCGTCTCTTTCTCATGCACATTGCTCTTACCCCAGTGTCCCGATGGGTAGGTGGGGGAGGGGGGCAGGATGTGGGACCAGCTGGTCATCGGCTCAGACAAAGAAACCTGCTGAATCTGCTCTTACATTAGAATGTAGCTTTCAGGGGTTCAGCAGGTACAGCACATGTGCCTTCAAAGCTACGCAAAATATGACTTCACAATATTTCATTCATCTTACAAAGTGAAATGTTTAAAAAGTTTATCAAATGGCTTTTGCAAAAAACTTGGATCTCAGTGGCTAATACTGTAGAAGGAACCAAACTGAGTGACTTACTTTAAACAAGTGCGGCCTATCAGTGTTTTTTTTTCATGTTTAAATCTAGCTGGTGTGGTTTATATTCAGGTATGCTCAATACTGCTAAAAATACAGTAATAGTGATGTGTGACTTGCTCCAGGGGTCTGCTTATTTGTTACTAATGTAACAAATGTTTACTTAATGAATAACATTTACAAAACTTTTTCATTTAGGCCAAAATTCAATTTCAGAAATGCTTAGTTACAAGTTTGTTGTGAGATGTTATGAAAGCAAGAATAAACAGGAAACTGCTTCTGGCTTACTGTCAATTATCATTGTATTTATAAAATTTCTTGATATATATGCTTTCATCATGCCTTTTTTTTTTTTACATAAAACAGTTAGTCATATAGTTTTGTTGTTTTTTAATTCAGTTGTCGATTCTCCTCGATGTGTTTAGTATGTTCTAAAGCGTAAAATTCACATATAACTGCAATCGCAACACTAGTCAAAAAATCACAATTACATAGTTTTCCCAAACCATGCAGCTTTATGCCTTGGTGTGGTGCAGCTTAGAACTCCAGAAAACACTCTGTTCATGCCATTTCTATAGAAAGAGTATCACCTAAGTATACAGGATGCTGGTAACATAGAACACGTGGGAAGCAATCAGCCAAGACCAACCTGCAGATCAAACATCCTGAAGCATCAAATATTTGATTACAGCAGCATTCTAAATGATGACACTACAAGTTCAAGGACACTACAGGCTAAAGAGGGGAACATAAACAGTTGAGAGAAAGAAGATTCTAACTGTAGCAACTCAAGCACAAGTGTACACAAAAGACTAAAGTAGATAAGAGATTTCTATCTGTGAATTTATCAGCTTCAAAGGGTAGAAAGCACATCCCAGACAAGCTGCTTTTCATAGTGGCATTTAGGAATAACAGCGGGACATTTGAACCCTATAGGTGCCTCAACATTCAGAATCTTTAATTGTAAAATGATAACCAATAAATAATGACTTTATTGGCAGCATCACTGGGAAAGTCACACCCATTTGGTGTGTGCTTCCTTTCTGACAATGGAGACAGCTCACTCACAGATACCTTACACCAGAGCCATGTGCTGAAGCCTGCTGCACCTGCCCCCCCTCTAGCCCCTGTCCTGATTGCTCTCTTCGGCAGGTGCCACTGGCTGCGACTCCAATGAAAAACTAAAGGTTGAGGTGGGATTCATTTTTGTGGTCTTAATGTGCCTAGATAGAAGTGGAGCACTTAGAAAAGCAGAGCCATGACATTGGATATGAGGGGCCGCAACAGCACAGATGAATGGATTCTTTGTAAGTTGTCATGGGACTGGAGTTGAGAATGCCTAAAAAGATAATTCCCTCTTCCTCCACTGTGAAACAAGGCTTTTAGATGTGGTAGGAGGTGCATACCTTCAGCAGCCATAATGCAAGTTTTTAGAAGATCCGTCAATCGCATGTCTCACGGACAAATTATTGCCCGGAAAGTATCTCAATATAGCATTAAACAGTCTACTTCATAAAAACAAGTAGGTGGTGGATAGGTACATGGTGCATTTATATATGCCGTGTAACTGACAATTAAACCATTTCTACTGTATACATAATTTCTTTATGTTACATTGTAGTTCTGTACCAGCAAGGGCTCAAATACCATAATCAATTAATCACAACTAATCGAATGATATAATACTCAATAAAATTTAGCAACTGAATAATTATTTACCTAACTATACACAAACTCCAAAGCATGTCGTGTGATAAGAAGAGAAGTTTTATGACTCAGACAAAATAGTAATTAGTTCAAAACAACACTGGAAACAAAAAATAAGAAATTAACAACAGATTAATTGATAAATAACCAAAAGAATCACTAGGTCTATTGTAGTCCCGTTTGGCATCGTTTTAAGAATCATTACTTGTTAAAATAAGTATTGGTATCAATTAGCATTGTTTTTCAATGCATTGGGACCTTCAAACTGGAGCCTGGCATAAAACAGCTCACAAAAGAGATATCAGAGATTAGCCATGTGCATTAAGTGAATAGAGACTCGTCACAGCATTAAGGGCTAAGATGAAGAGGGAATTCCTCAACATCTGCTCCTCAATAATACTTTTCTACCATTTTATAAAGTCTAATGATTGCAAGAATTTCCAATAAACAAAACCTATGTTTTTCTGAAACTGCTACTGTAGAAGTGATATTAATGAGACAATTACAGAAAAGATAACTGATTGTGGAGGGGGTGGAGGGGGCAGAATGTCTGGTGGAGGTAGAAAAGAACTTAAGAAACCAACAGGGAATCTAAAGCTCCATCTGTTGACCAAGGTAAACCGCTACAAATATAAGCTATAGATGAGCTCCCAAAAGCACAGCGCGCCTAATTTACTTCCATTCACAATGATAATAAAGGACATCTAGTATTTTGTCTTGAACTGCCCTGCAATGAGTAGAAAAATGACCATTTTACTTGCATATATTGACATTCTGGGTTGCAAGAAGATTAACAGCATAGTACTTGAATGGTCATGTTTTACAAAATGCAAAAAAGTAACTTTATTGTAGGGAAAGCAGCTTAATGTGAAACACGCTAATATGAAATTGTATTATCTAATTAGGAAAGAAAGAAACCTTCCTAACCCTCTTGCTTTATAGCTCTGAATAAAAAAAATCATACTGCAAATCACAGTGATTGTTTCAAAGAGTTTCATCACATTAAATTAATATTTTGTATGGTTCAGTTGGTACTAGAACAAAAATCTAGACTCCAAATAAAGCTGTCAAGTACACCCAGACTTTTTTGATACATAAAGTAACATGAGGGAGAAACAGCAGCACATGCAGACACCATAGGCCTAGACAGCTACATGTGCCTATTATGGTAATAACAAGTCTCATTTAGACCTCGTTCTTAACCTGGGACAGTCCTGTACCACAACCCTTTCTTTAACTCGCTATGACAGAGACAATCAGAGGACCTGTAAGTTTAGTGTTTGCTGCATATGATACAACCAGAACAACACAGACACTTTGAAATAGTTGTTGCAGTACTAAAACCCGATTTGATACTAAGGAATAGACGCAATTCTCAATATCACATTAATAATTGGAAATGCTCTTTCAAGTACATTTTTACATTTTCAATAGAGAATACAAGTACATTTTCGTTTTAAAGTGGTTTTGATAAAAGTCAAAATTATTCTTTAACTTTTGCTGTGTTTGTTATGTTTTAAGTATTGGGTATCTACAGTTTCGATATCATTTATGGGTATGGAATATCTGCATACATGCTGAAGTATAATAATAAATACAATAATTACCATTAGTAAAGACACTGAGATTCTGTTCAAACCAGATACAATACTCCTCTTGTAGACTGGTCTGGTTTATAATGCTCATTATCAACCAAAGCAGCTCATACAATTGCCTATGAATGACTTCTACTGACCAGAACAGTGGCACAGACCCTGTGCTTCATTACAATGAGAATCAGTGCCTTAGCCTGACAAAAGACAGTTTAACCAAGTAAAAGAAGCCTCAAGTCCAAATATGCATTCTCTACTCATTCTCCAAAATAAATACTGTGGTAGTACCTCTCTTAAAATAAACTCTGGCTATGCATGTGAACTTCTGTCATATTTCAAATGGTATAAGTGTGGGTGGGGACAGGATTACAGCTCATTCCACACATGCCTTCCCACTCTGCATCCAATCAAATACAAGTGGTCTATGTTCCACTTGTTTTGGTGTGATATGTCACCAAACTCACAGCACTATACTGCAACTGAGCTGATATCTATGATCTAGAATCAGTTTTGTCTTTACACTTAGCCATTCACTGCGTGTGGCAGAATGTTGACAGGACACACGTTGTCACTGTTACAAAGGCTCAGCCCCTCAGCGTGTAGACACGTGATCTGACGCACTTCCTGTTTCCTGTTGTAGCAAAGCATGTAGCTAGTTCAAGTTAGAAAGACGTTTCTGAGCATTTGTTCACTTCCAGCTGCTGATGTCGCCAGTATTGAGTCAATGATGAAACGTGAGTTTGTCTCTATCAATCTGTACTGTGTAATTATCTTTTGTGCATGTTTAAGAGTGGAGAAAGTAGCTCTTTAGCTTAGCATTTCACCCGCGATTTTCGCCGCGGCTAATTAGCGCTCATTAACATATTCATGTTTTGTATTTCTATGCTAATGTACTTCTTTTGTGTACTTAGTACCTGTTAGACCATCTAAATGCAGATTAGGGTCGGATTTTCTATGCATAGTCGCCATTTTGTGCCTTACTTGATTGTCAATGTGCAGTACATTTTCTCCGCCAGTAGATGGCGTCCTTACACCACTTATAAGTTGTCTGTGCTTAACTTTGTCAGGCTTTCATTGTTAGGTCAGATTTCTGTTATTTCATTATCTATATGTGTAGTAATGAAGCCATAATTTTGGATATAATATTTTATGTACTTTGAGTTGCTTGATTATAGTTTATTGACACATTATTTTATGTCCTTTCAGACTATACTGTACCAACTGCACATCAGCCTTAATAAACCCAGCTGGAACATTACAAGTTCTCCTGTCACTTCTTGGTCTCTCCTGCGTTCTGACCGACGCACCAGCTTGTTTGCCGTTATAACCTAAACGAATTAGCACCATACAGTCCACTCCATAACAAACTGGTCCTTCGAGCCGGATAACAGCAATCAAGATGGATGAGATTCAGAACTTCTCAGCCCTCGGTGCACGCCCGCGCCGCAATGTACGTCGTCCCCTCCGCTATGAAGATTATGAGACAGAGCTTCCCAGACTAGATGCTAGCTACCAGGAGGAAAGAGAGACAGTGGGCGCCTTCTCATCTCCTCATCGTCCCATGTCCCACCACTTTGATGAGCACTCTCCAGGCTATGACATGCAGAGGAGGGCAGAGCTAGAAGATATGCAACGAGAAAGGTTCTTGTTCCAGCAGTCTCAGGAACAGATGAGAGCGGGGCTAGCGGATTTCCAGGCCATTCATGCTAGTATGCTGCAACTGCTGAACCGTGCTGAGAGTCTGCAGCTCAGCTCACCACCACCACCTCCAGCCGCTGTTGTTCATCTCCAGCCTGCTCCTGTTACAGAAGAAGACGATTGGCCTCTACCCCCTCCTCCTGTTGAATGTAAGGAAGAACCTCCCTTCAGCCCGAGTCCAGTTGTAGATCGTCTTGATGTCATGATGAAAGAGCTCCAGAATCTAAAGAGAGAGTCTTTGGCTGCACAGCAGAGTCGAATAACCCCACTACATGAATCTAAGCCAGTGTTCACTCCTCCTCAGCCAAAGACACTCCACCCTCCAGCGCCACCTCCTAGAGCACACCCGCCTCCAGTGCAATCCCTGCCACCGCCTCCTCCCATGTTCGGTCCCACATGGGGTGCACCGCCGACACCGAGACCCCCCAACTTGACAGCAGCTCCAGAGTTGACCTACAGGGGGCCTCGTCCAAGCATCCCCAAGCTCACACGCCGTGATCCAGGGGAATTTGCTCGTTTAAAGATGGCGCTAGAGAACCTGTTGCCCCCAGACAGTACAGAGTTATTCAAGTACCAAGTCTTGTTAGATCACCTACATCTGGAAGAGGCAAAGTTGATAGCGGACGCTTACCTCCATTCTGCAACTCCCTTCAGCGACACCATGAATGCTCTTAACGACAAGTTGGGACAGCCCCACCAGCTTGCTCTGAGAAGAATCGCAGCTGTGATGGACTCACCTGACATTCGCAGAGGGGATGTAGCGGCGTTCGAGCGATTTGCTCTCCAAATCCAGTCGCTTGTGGGCATGTTAAAGACTTTAGGCCCTGATGGTGAGGTTGAACTCCAGTGCGGCTCCCACGTGGCTCGGCTCCTGAGTAAGCTTCCCTCCGAGCAGAGAGCTGATTTCCGCCGGTGCATGTACAACCACTCTGGTCAGACTCACACCCTTGATGACCTGGCTACCTGGTTGAAATATGAATCCTGGTGTCAGGATTTTGACGGCTTACCCACCCCAAAGAGCACCAAAGAGAGGCCTGACATTAGACCAAGCAAGCGCTCCGTGGCAGTTCTCCATAGTGCAGAGAGCTCACCTAAGTCACCAGGTAACACCCCAAACAAAGCTAAGCAGCAGCCCTACTGTGCCTATTGTGATAATCGTGCTCACCACCTGAGTCAGTGTCCAGAGGTCATCAAGCTGAGTCAAGAACAACTGACTGACTGGATAAAGACCAACAAGAGGTGCTGGCGCTGTGCTCGCTCCCATCAGGCAGCACAGTGCACTCTCAAGAAACCCTGCAGCCTGTGTCAGGGTCGCCACCTACAGGTCCTTCATCAAGTTAACTCCAAGGCCCCGAAAGCACCTGCCCCCACGCCTGTCCCTGCACAGAATGGTGAGAATCCTACAGGTGTCCTGTACCTCGACCGACCTACAGAGAGTGGTCAAGTCCTGTTAAAGGTCGTTCCAGTCCTCCTCCACCATAATGGCAAAACACTGAGCACTCACGCAGTATTGGATGATGGGTCAGAAAGGACCATGCTGCTGCCCACGGCTGCCCAGAAGCTCGACCTCCAAGGCATTCCAGAGACACTTCCCTTGCGCACTATAAGACAAGATGTGCAGACGTTACACGGCTCATGTGTTTCGTTTGAGATCTCTCCTTGCAGCAAGCCGAAGCTCAAGTTTAGAGTCAACAACGCCTTTACCGCCACCCGCATTGACCTGGCCGAGCACAGTTACCCAGTAGAGTCACTGCAGCGAAAGTACCACACCTCCGAGGCCTGCCACTCCAGCCTTTCAAGAAGGTCAAACCTTTACTTCTCATTGGCAGTGATCACCCACAGCTCATCACTCCTACTGAGGCGGTCCGTCTTGGTCCACCGGGTGGTCCGCTGCCATGCGCACCAGGTTAGGTTGGACATTGCAGGGTCCCTCTAGCCTTATCTGCTCATCCTCACTGCCACAACAGTGCCTCTTTACCACCACCATCTCTCCCCAGGTGAGTGGAACTACTCAGACATGTAGAGAAGTTATGGCAGGCAGATGTCATTCCAGTGAAAGAGGGCAAGGTAGTTACACGCTCAAGAGAAGATAACTACGCTGTCGACCTGCTAGAGCAAAAGACAGTTCGCGTAGCAGTAGAAGGCATACAGCGCTACGCCACCCCCCTCCTTCGCCGCCAGAATATGCCACACCTGAAAGCTTCCCTAACGCTGTTGTGCCCAGTCTGAGAAGTGTAGAGAGGAGACTCCAGAAAGATCCAGAGCGAGCTAAGATCTACAGCGCTGAGATAGACAAGTTAGTTCAGGCTGGTTCTGTAGTTAAGTTGACCCCTTCTGAGGTTGCCCAAGCAGATGAGTCGTGGTACATTCCCCACCACCTTGTTAGCCACATGGGAAGGATCGCCTAGTATTTAACTGTTCGTTCCAGTTTCAAGGCCAAACCCTCAACGAACACCTTCTGCCTGGCCCTACCTTAAGTGCGTCCCTCCTAGGTGTCCTGCTTCGCTTTAGAGAGCATGCCGTAGCAGTTAGTGGTGACATTAAAGGCATGTTCCACCAGATTCGCCTTCTCCCTGAAGACCGTTCCCTCCTGCGTTTTGTGTGGCGTAACTTGCGATCAGATGAACCTGTGACAGTCTACGAATGGCAGGTTCTCCCCTTCGGCACAACCTGTAGCCCGTGTTGTGCCACCTTCGCCCTGCAGCGCCACACCCGGGATCACACTGAAGCAGATGATCCGCTCCGTCACTCTGTGGGACAGTGCTTTTATGTTGACAACCTGCTCCAGAGTGTGCAGACCCCCGAAGAAGCCCGGGTCTGGTGGACAAGTTAAGAGCTCTCTTGTCTTCTGCTGGATTTGTCCTTCGCCAGTGGGCCAGTAATGAGCCCAGTGCTATTGGCCACTTACCCGAAGACCTCAGATCCACAAGTGCAGAACTTTGGCTCGCCCAAGACAAGTCGGACACCTCTGAGCCCACTCTCGGCCTTAGCTGGTGTTTCCCCACTGACACTTTAGGCTACAAGCACCGCTCTATCAGTTACGGTGTCCCCACCATGCGGAACATTTATAAAGTCCTTGCGAGCCAGTACGATCCGCTAGGCTTTATCCTGCCTACACTACCCGTGCCAAGATGCTGGTGAGACGCCTTTGGGACCAGCAAAGGGGATGGGACGACCCACAGCTTCCGCCAGACCTACTGGAGCAGTGGAAAACCTGGGAAGAGGAGTTGCAGTTCCTGCCACAAGTTCTGCTTCCTCGCCCTTACCTGCCAGAGCACATCACAGAGTCAGTTATCGAGAGGGAGATCCACATATTCTGTGATGCATCAGAGCAGGCCTATGGCGCAGTGGCCTACCTGAGAACAGTGACAAGTGATGGCAGTTCACATCTGGCCTTCCTGATGGCTCGCTCACGTGTTGCCCCTAAACGTGTCCTCTCCATGCCCAGACTCGAACTGTGTGGTGCCGTTTCCGGCGCTCGTCTCTGCAGTCTCCTCGAGAATGAGCTCACCTTAGACATTAAGAGTAGCGCTGTGGTCTGACTCTACTACAGTACTCACCTGGCTGAGGTCGGAGTCGTGCCGCTTCAAAGTCTTCGTCGGCACTCGCATAGCTGAGATCCAGGAGCTGACCCGCCTTCACGCTTGGCGCTATGTCGATTCAGCCCAGAATCCCGCTGATGACATAACCCGGGGAAAGTCACTCCTGGAGCTGTCAAGACCCAACAGATGGAGCCAAGGCCCACCTTTCCTGCTCCAATCTCCAGACCAGTGGCCTTCAGAGCCCAGTGGCACCCTGACTGAACCTCCAGGCCCATCTGAGCTTCGTAAAGAGACCTTCTGCGGAGTCTCCACCACTGCGGATCCTGCAGCCTCAGACCTCGCTGAATATGACACCTGGACGCAGTTGCTGGAAGCTACTATTCTGCAGTTACACGGGGCGGCTAAAGGCACTGGAACCTCATCAGCTGATGACTACATTCAGGCAGAGATGCAAGTCCTGAGGAAAGCTCAACAAGAGAGCTTCCCTGAAGAGTACCGTCTTCTTAAGTCTGGCAAACCTATCAGCCGCAGCAGTCGTCTCATTGCACTCTCCCCTGAGTTTGACCCAGAAAGTGAAGTCATCCGAGTAGGTGGACGTCTTCGTCGCTCTGAAGACCTTACCTTCTCAAACTCCATCCTATAGTTTTGTCTCCAACACATCCTGTTACCCGCCTGCTTATCCAGGACTTTGACAGTCGCCTGCGTCATCCAGGGCCAGAGAGGGTCTTTGCAGAGATTCGACGCACTTATTGGATCCTGAGAGGCCGGGAAGCAGTTAGACGCTTCCAGAGAGCCTGCCCTGAGTGCCGCCGGTGGAGATCCCAACCTACTGTCCCCAAGATGGCCGACCTGCCGGTTGCTCGTCTCCGCCTTTACAAGCCTGCCTTCTATTCAACAGGCATGGACTGCTTCGGACCCTTCGAAGTCAAGGTTGGGCGCCGTGTCGAGAAGAGGTGGGGCATCATTTTTAAGTGCCTTACCATCAGAGCAGTCCACCTTGATGTCCTAACCTCCATCGATACGGATGCCTTTCTCATGGCTCTCCGACGGTTTGTTGCCAGGAGAGGAACCCCGGCAGAGTTGTACTCAGATCAAGGTACTAACTTCCGCGGAGGAGAGAGTGAACTCCGAGTAGCTTTTGCCTCAATGACCTCTGACCTGCAAGAACTATTGGCTCCCAGAAGATCAGCTTCCACTTCAATCCACCAGCAGCTCCTCATTTCGGGGGAGTGTGGGAACGGGAGATTCGATCTGTCAAGACAGCGCTCTACGCTACAGTAGGAGCCCAACCCCTTCAAGAAGAAGTCCTCCGCACCGTCCTTGTCGAGGTGGAGGGCATCTTGAACTCCAAACCGCTGGGTTACGTTCCCTCTGACGTCAGTGATCCTGATCCAGTGACCCCAAACTGCTCCTGATGGGGCGGCCAGACGGATCACTTCCTCAAGTGGTCTACCCTAAAGAAGAGCTCCTGAGTCGCCGGAGGTGGAAGCACTCCCAGGTGCTGGCCGACCACTTCTGGTCCCGATTCATCCGGCTGTATCTTCCTGGCCTCCAGTCCCGGCAGAAGTGGCAGTCATCCTCCGCTGATGTCACCGAAGGTTCCGTGGTGATGATCGTGGATCCTCAACTGCCTCGCGCCTCCTGGCTGGTGGGTGCATCTCCAAGGTTCACCCGAGTCCCGACGGACACATCAGGTCTGCTGACGTCAAGGTAAAGGACAGGACATTTACTCGACCAGTGGCGAGGCTGGTGGTACTGCCGGCCCTTCCAGATGAAGACAAAGGACAATCGTCTTGATTTAGTTAGTTTGTAGAGTAGCCTTTGTTGTGTGCAAATGTACGTTATACATTTGGGGCGGCTGTTACAAAGGCTCAGCCCCTCAGCGTGTAGACACGTGATCTGACGCACTTCCTGTTTCCTGTTGTAGCAAAGCATGTAGCTAGTTCAAG
>CM076416.1:18215256-18614552 GCA_038363315.1 Mugilogobius chulae
CGTATCGTATTGTGATAATGGCGTATCGTCCCAGTGCTGATATTATGTATGTTCTCATGCATCTGCCCTAATAATATTCTACCTATTTTAATAAACAAACAAAAACAAGACTTTCCAGCCAATATGGTGAGAGAGCAATATAGTCTGAAGTTATGAATTTGCACCAAGAAAAGGAATCACTGAATGATAAAAAAATATATATACAGTATATAATAAATAAATTAAAAGTTGGCATCATCTGAATATCAAGGGTTCTCTGTAATATCGTGACATTGTGATAAATATTGTATTGTGAGTTTATATCAAAAAATATCACATTGTAAAACTGAATTATTGTTACATCCCTAATGTTTATTGTTTCATTTTCTACCATTGATGTTTGCTAAATTAACAATCTTGGCAAAGTCGACTATTGTGTGATTTTGGGCTATACAAAATAAATTGATTTGATTTGAAATCTATAAACTGCAATCTAATCACAGTCCTTTCCTATTTGGCTTCCTAAATTGTTCATCCTAACTGAGCACAATCTCAAAAAAGACAATATGGGAATATACAAGTAAACCTAGAGGATTTCCTGGAAGGACAATTAGCCACGGAGAGCTGACACAAAAGAAGGCTTTGTGAAAGACTGCAGCTCCACAACTTAAAATATCTGACCTTTTGATACACAATGCTGCAGTAATTAACACTTGCTCATTGAGTGGCCAGAATTTGCTTGTGTTGTGACCCAAGCATTTCATCAACATGCATTATGAGCACAGAGAAAGGATTGAGAAAAGGAAAGAATCAACAAAAGGAGTTTGTTGCTGTGTTCTTTGTTGCTCATACTGCATCGATGGCACATAGCTGCTTTAAAGTTTGCATATTTTAAGATTTCGACAAACTAGAAGTGTATTTTGTGCAGTTCATGAAGCGGAAGTTAAGGACTTTAAGTTTGTGGTATTTTGTAGGGCTGTAGCTCTGTAGTCGTTGAGTCGATTAATTGGACGATAGAGTCTCGATCACTAATTATTTATTAGTCGACTAATTCTTTTATTTAGATTGAAATGGATTATATTCACCAGCAAATCATTTTAAACTAAAATTCTATTCATTTTCTTTGCATGAACTACATATTATCATTAGTTACTAAAACTTGATTCTTGAAAGTCAAATTTTTCAATAGACTGACATTTTAAACTCAAAATGCAAGTATGTGATCAACATTTTACTTTCAAAGAAGTTTTGGTGAAACTCAAGATTATTTTAAACTTTTCAGAAAATTTTACTTTTGTTTACAAAAAATATCAAATTTGGTTCAAATTTTGTCCGTTAATGTTATCGGTATTTGTTCAAATGAGTGTCTAGTTTTGATCCCAATTTTAACATTGATTTGCAATATTTTTGTCAAACCTACTTTTTAGTTTCAGAGCCTTTTGCCACGCCCCTTTTTAGTCGATTAATCGGTCGATAAAAGATGTCTTTAGTCGACCAAGAACTTCTTTGGTCGACTAAGCTCTAGATTTGAGCTGTTTGTTTTTTTTATTAATGATAAGCAACTAGTTGGTGATTTTGATGGTAGTTCATTAAAAGAAGACAACTGATTGGTCATTCTCTAGTAATGTAAATGAAAGTGGCAGCTAACCCTAAAAAACAGGACATTTTTAGCACACTTGGTGATTACTACTTTCTAGAATCTGAACACTCCCATGGAAATTAGTGAGCAAGAAAAACATCAACAAATTAGTCCCAATCAGACAAGCTAAGCAGACAAAAAGATACCGCGAACAGCAGGAAACCAACACAAAAATGTGGCAATGATCGACAAGCTCTCGATTAGATAAATGTGCAGTGCAGAAATGACAGGAGCATCTTTAAATCCCCAGGACAGTGTGTGCACAGGCTGAATGAGAGATCGGGTTTCAGAGGCGCAGACAGGGGCCGGTGGTGACCGTGTGGGGCCAGCAGATAAAGGACAGCACTTGTTTGTGGTTGGGTTTGTACTGGATGACCTATGCACCCACAGGAACATCAGCATCAGGCAGATTATGCTCAAAGAAGGATCAGTAGGTTACGGTAGGATGAGAAGATGCCCCTGACTCTAAAAAACAAAAGTATATTATAAGAAATTGACTGGATGTTTTTCACTGGCGTTATCGGAATATTTAAATAATTTTTAACAATGCATCAAGAAGGTGCAAACATGTGCCTGCAAAGTGTTTGTAAGCTTAAAGTCTAACACTAATAAGCCCGTAAACTAATCAAAAAAGAAATGAAATGTTGCAATTGTTCTTTTTTTTTTGGAGGTAGGCCTAATTTTAATAGCTATAATAATGTAGATGATACGTTATGATTTTATTTTGCATTTCTCCCAACAAGACAAGACAGTAGAGACTGGGTTCATGAGAATTAAACTTAGTCTATTTGAATTGTGCAAATTGCAATACAGTTCACATTTTTACTAAATAAATGCCGTGATTTAGAGGATTATGTAATAATGTAATATGTAAATTGATTGTTTTTTCTGTTTTTGCTTGAACTCTAAGCTCATGTGTGTGACAATTTGCTGTTTGCTTTGGTAAAACGATCATATCATATGGCTGGGCGATATCGATCATTTTTTGGCAAATCTCGTAACGATATATGGACGATATTTTGTCAGTCCCACATAAACTTGTTGAAAAACCGATCTTCAAACTTGTTACTATATCGGAAAAACTTAATTTAAATTGGATTGAATGACTTTTACATGACTTTTTTGAGTGTTTATAGTGATTTGACTTTCTTAAATAAAGATTTGCCAACAGAACAAGTAAATTTAGTTCTTATTTCAGAATTTTTTTTCAATTACATTAAACTCAATTTCAAGTCAGCGTGTATTTTTCTTACTTTATGTAAAAACAACATGTTTATTGCAAGTTCCATTGACAACCTTAGTCAAAACCAAAAAGTTAAATACTACTTATTCCAGGCACACGTTGCCTGTTGTCCGATGGTTAATTATCAGACAAACATTTGTCAAATGAATTACAAAAGTGCACCCATCTCCCACTATAACCTCATTTTTGTAAAGCGCTTATCTACAAACACTGATAGAAATAAACTTACTTTGTCTATTAAAAGTTTACAGCATCACTTACGTAGAGCTCTTTTGCATGTTTACTGCTATACTCGATGATTTTTTGCATATCTTAAGCCAACTAAATTTCGAGGTCTAATGCAATTAGAGATTATTTTCCACACCCTGAGTGAACAGTATTAAATGGCTGCCAAAGATAATTGTGACCTAAATTATTTGAGTTCAGAGCATAGCTTACATATCCAAGCAACAGAGATCATGCAAAGTCCACACTATCCAAGAGCAAAACTATTCAATATTTAACTTCAAGACCAAATTAAAATAAAAAAATTGTGCTTAAAAGAGGCACATTCCAACTTCTAAAGCTCTAGCATGCCGCTGTAGATTTCCAAGAGGTCTGGACACTCAGACGCAAAGGTTATGAACGCCACAAAAGGCCAGTTTACTCAAGCAGAGCAAACATATGGTTCAAGATGCCGCCGGAGCTCACTGCTGAGACCTAAAAGCAAAACATCTACAATTGACTGATCTGCTCGGCTCCTGGGGCAAGTGCTGATGTGGCTGCGCTTTCATTTCCAGTTTAAAAGTTGAAAGTCGTGGCTGCCTCACCTTGGAATAATGCTTACAGACTTTTCACCCGGTTTCAAAAGCAGAGCGCGGGGTAACCTTGGCCTGTCGACAGAATCCAGCGCAGTGTACATTAGACAAAGAGAGGCACTGTCCATGACACAGGAGCACAGACAGCTGCTGCCACCATCGCAGCACGCATGCATTATTTACCAAAGCCTCGCCTCCATGTTTACCTTTAGCCAACCAAAAACTGGGAAAACAAGGGGATTACGGCAGAGAGGTAAATATTTGGGCTGGACGCAAGGAACATGATTGTTCAGGGAGCCATTGCCATATTGATAATAAAACGCAATAAAATATCAAAAACATATTTAAATGTACAAAGGCCTGTTTTCAGTGCTCTATGATGTAGCCACAGCAGAGAATTAGGTTTAGAGGAAATTACAATATCCAAAGTTAGGTTTTAAACTTTCAAATAAGATAAAAAAGTTCATATTTCTGCACATTTGTGATTAGGGCAATAATTGCATTTGCAATTATATCATATTTATGTATCGTTCACATTGCAGCGCCTCCGTCTGCAGCTTCATGTTACGCTCCATATACTTTTCTCTCAGTGAATGAGATCGACGACATGAAATACCAGGCTCACCGGTGTATAATACTACAGCAAAGGATTTGGGCTTAAAATGAACGAGGTGAGCTCGCTGTAAAAGTCTTCGTTAGTTAGGTTTTCAGGTGAATGTCTATCACTTCTCTTTGCCTTTTAGCCGTATGTGCGTGTGCCTCTGACTTTAAAATCCCACCGCGTTACGAGTCACACAAACGAAAGATGGAGCACTCCGGTTCTCTGCGTGGAAGGGACAGGTGTCCCGCCTTCTGTCCTGTCTGTGGAGCGTTGGATGAGCGAGCGAGTAGTAAGACGGAGAGGTGGAGAGCCGTGCGTAAAGTTAAAGGGGAACAGCTTGGATATGAAAGCATAACTGAGTAGCTCTGGAATTAAATATAAGTTACAGATATCACTTATTTGAACTTAATAAAAAAGAACAGTCATAAGTTCAGTATAACTGGTTCATGTCTGGCATGGTTAGGCTATAGCCTATATAGTTTTATCCACCTTCACAATTAAACGAGTTAATTAATCTTGTTGATCTAATCAGTGCTCATTACTTTTTACTTTTGAAATGTAATTAGTTAAACTCCTCAAGAGAGTAACTCATTACCACATCAAAAATGGGATTTAAAATTGTATCATTGGCATTTTAAACAAGGCAAACAACAAAAGAGTTGCTTAGATTCAAATTCAGTAAAATCAATATTAAAAAGTATTCTGTGCACTGTTCCAGCTGCAGATCTGTGTCTCTGTTGTTTTATCTCACACAATAAGTCACTTTCATTTTCTACCGCTTAATCCCGTTAGGGGTCGCGGGTGACTGGAGCCTATCCCAGTGACTTTGGGCCTTAGGCGGGGAACACCCTGGACAGTGGCCAACTTGCCACAGGGTTAGACAGACAAACATTCACTCACAGGGAAATTACAGTGATGCCCAATTAACCTAAACATGCATGTTTTTGGAGGTGGGAGGAAACCGGAGTACCCGGAGAAAACCCACGGTGACACGGGGAGAAATGCAAACTCCACCCAGAGAGATCGTGAGATGTTGATATGGTCCGACCCGGGAGTCGAACCCACGACCTCCTTATTGGGAAGCCAGAGCTCTAACCACTTGGCTACCGTGCACCCCACAATAAGTACATTTTGTAGATTATTTATTTTTTTAACTTAAAAGTGATAAGAGTATTTTGGTAGTAACTGTAATTTAATTACAGTCTTTTCACAGTAACTAAATTACACTACTAGTTACTCAAAAATGTATTACAGTAACTACGTTACACCTAACACTGGATCTAATTTAGTCAAAAATAATTTCCAGGTACATTTCTAGCAAATATAACAATTCTTATAATAAACTGTTGATTTTGTGTTACTTTTGCTCATGTTTTTATGCTGTGGGAGAAAATTGGCAAAAAAAATCGCAATCGCAATATTTCCTGGAAAAAATCGCAATTAGGATTTTTGGCTAAATCGCCAGCCCTATTTGTGATCATATTAATTTCACATTTGTTCGTTAAATATAATATAAATATACTGTATATATAAATATAAGAATGCTTTAGTTGGAACAAAAGGTTTTAAAAGTCCATTTGAAAAGCTCACACAACATGCTTAATGTGACAAGAGCTAAAAGGGGGTTGGGTGCAGATTTAACTTGTGCATGTGAAGTCTCTGCGGGATGGCCCATTTGCTCAGCGACCACTCTCCACCTGACGCTCCATGTCAGCCTCATGTCTGCTGGTGGTGGAGGGATAAGAGGCATTAAGAGAAGAATCCCAGAGGAGCGGTGATCAGTGAGGCTCAGCACTGGGCTCTCACTGGGCCTGTGGAGGTGCCAGCCCCGGGCCCCTGAGCTCTTGGGCACCTCTCTTCTGCTGTGTCTCTTTCTCATGCACATTGCTCTTACCCCAGTGTCCCGATGGGTAGGTGGGGGGAGGGGGGCAGGATGTGGGACCAGCTGGTCATCGGCTCAGACAAAGAAACCTGCTGAATCTGCTCTTACATTAGAATGTAGCTTTCAGGGGTTCAGCAGGTACAGCACATGTGCCTTCAAAGCTACGCAAAATATGACTTCACATATTTCATTCATCTTACAAAGTGAAATGTTTAAAAAGTTTATCAAATGGCTTTTGCAAAAACTTGGATCTCAGTGGCTAATACTGTAGAAGGAACCAAACTGAGTGACTTACTTTAAACAAGTGCGCCCTATAAGTGTTTTTTTTTTTTTCATGTTTAAATCTAGCTGGAGTGGTTTATATTCAGGTATGCTCAATACTGCTAAAAATACAGTAATAGCGATGTGTGACTTGCTCCAGGGGTCTGTTTATTGTTACTAATGTAACAAATGTTTACTTAATGAATAACATTTACAAAACTTTTTCATTTAGGCCAAAATTCAATTTCAGAAAATGCTTAGAGTTACAAGTTTGTTGTGAGATGTTATGAAGCAAGAATAAACAGGAAACTGCTTCGGGCTTACTGTCAGTTATCATTGTATTTATAAAATTTCTTGATATATATGCTTTCATCATGCCTTTTTTTTTTTAACATAAAACAGTTAGTCATATAGTTTTGTTGTTTTTTAATTCAGTTGTTGATTCTCCTCGATGTGTTTAGTATGTTCTAAAGCGTAAATTCACATGTAACTGCAATCGCAACACTAGTCAAAAAATCACAATTACATAGTTTTCCCAAACCATGCAGCTTTATGCCTTGGTGTGGTGCAGCTTAGAACTCCAGAAAACACTCTGTTCATGCCATTTCTATAGAAAAGAGTATCACCTAAGTATAACAGGATGCTGGTAACATAGAACACGTGGGAAGCAATCAGCCAAGACCAACCTGCAGATCAAACATCCTGAAGCATCAAATATTTGATTACAGCAGCATTCTAATAATGACACTACAAGTTCAGGACACTACAGGCTAAAGAGGGTAACATAAATAGTTGAGAGAAAGAAGAATCTAATTGTAGCAACTCAAGCACAAGTGTACACAAAAGACTAAAGTAGATAAGAGATTTCTATCTGTGAATTTATCAGCTTCAAAGGGTAGAAAGCACATCCCAGACAAGCTGCTTTTCATAGTGGCGTTTAGGAACAACAGGGGGACATTTGAACCCTATAGGTGCCTCAACATTCAGAATCTTTAATTGTAAATTGATAACCAATAAATAATGACTTCATTGGCAGCATCACTGGGAAAGTCACACCCATTTGGGGTGCGCTTCCTTTCTGACAATGGAGACAGCTCACTCACAGATACCTTACACCAGAGCCATGTGCTGAGCCCGCTGCACCTGCCCCCTCTCTAGCCCTGTCCTGATTGCTCTCTTCGGCAGGTGCCACTGGCTGCGACACCAAGGAAAAACTAAAGGTGAGGTGGGATTCATTTTTGTGGTCTTAATGTGCCTAGATAGAAGTGGAGCACTTAGAAAAGCAGAGCCATGACATTGGATATGAGGGCCGCAACAGCACAGATGAATGGATTCTTTGTAAGTTGTCATAGGACTGGAGTTGAGAATGCCTAAAAAGATAATTCCCTCTTCCTCCACTGTGAAACAAGGCTTTAGATGTGGTAGGAGGTGCATACCTTCAGCAGCCATAATGCAAGTTTTTAGAAGATCCGTCAATCGCATGTCTCACGGACAAGTTATTGCCTGGAATGTATCTCAATATAGCATTAAACAGTCTACTTCATAAAAGACAAGTAGGTGGTGGATAGGTACATGGTGCATTTATATATGCCATGTAACTGAAATTAAACCATTTCTACTGTATACATAATTTCTTTATGTTACATTGTAGTTCTGTACAGCAAGGGCTCAAATACCATAATCAATTAATCACAACTAATCGAATGATATAATAATACTCAATAAATTTAGCAACTGAATAATTATTTACCTAACTATACACAAACTTCAAAGCATGTCGTGTGATAAGAAGAGAAGTTTTATGACTCAGACAAAATAGTAATTAGTTCAAAACAACACTGGAAACAAAAAATAAGAAATTAACAACAGATTAATTGACCAAAACGACCAATAACCAAAAGAATCACTAGGTCTATTGTAGTCCCGTTTGGCATCGTTTTAAGAATCATTACTTATTAAAATAAGTATTGGTATCAATTAGCATTGTTTTTCAATGCATTGGGACCTTCAAACTGGAGCCTGGCATAAAACAGCTCACAAAAGAGATATCAGAGATTAGCCATGTGCATTAAGTGAATAGAGACTCGTCACAGCATTAAGGGCTAAAGATGAAGAGGGAATTCCTCACATCTGCTCCTCAATAATACTTTTCTACCATTTTATAAAGTCTAATGATTGCAAGAATTTCCAATAAACAAAACCTATGTTTTTCTGAAACTGCTACTGTAGAAGTGATATTAATGAGACAATTACAGAAAGATACTGATTGTGGAGGGGGTGGAGGGGGCAGAATGTCTGGTGGAGGTAGAAAAGAACTTAAGAAACCAACAGGGAATCTAAAGCTCCATCTGTTGACCAAGGTAAACCGCTACAAATATAAGCTATAGATGAGCTCCCAAAAGCACAGCGCGCCTAATTTACTTCCATTCACAATGATAATAAAGAACATCTAGTATTTTGTCTTGAACTGCCCTGCAATGAGTAGAAAAATGACCATTTTACTTACATATATTGACATTCCTGGGTTGCAAGAAGATTAACAGCATAGTACTTGAATGGTCATGTTTTACAAAATGCAAAAAAGTAACTTTATTGTAGGGAAAGCAGCTTAATGTGAAACACGCTAATATGAAACTGTATTATCTAATTAGGAAAGAAAGAAACCTTCCTAACCCTCTTGCTTTATAGCTCTGAATAAAAAAATCATACTGCAAATCACAGTGATTGTTTCAAAGAGTTTCATCACATTAAATTAATATTTTGTATGGTTCAGTTGGTACTAGAAAAAAATCTAGACTCCAAATAAAGCTGTCAAGTACACCCAGACTTTTTTGATACATAAAGTAACATGAGGGAGAAACAGCAGCACATGCCGACACCATAGGCCTGGACAGCTACATGTGCCTATTATGGTAATAACAAGTCTCATTTAGACCTCGTTCTTAACCTGGGACAGTCCTGTACCACAACCCTTTCTTTAACTCGCTATGACAGAGACAATCAGAGGACCTGTAAGTTTAGTGTTTGCTGCATATGATACAACCAGAACAACACAGACACTTTGAAATAGTTGTTGCAGTACTAAAACTCGATTTGATACTAAGGAATAGACGCAATTCTCAATATCACATTAATAATTGGAAATGCTCTTTCAAGTAAATTTTTAAATTTTCAATAGAGAATACAAGTACATTTTCGTTTTAAAGTGGTTTTGATAAAACTCAAAATGATTCTAAAACTTTTGCTGTGTTTGTTATTTTTTAAGTATTGGGTATCTACAGTTTCGATATCAGTTATGGGTATGGAATATCTGCATACATGCTGAAGTATAATAAGAATAATATATCAAATTTGACAAGTTGTATATAAATAATGACATTACGTTTACCATTAGTAAAGACACTGAGATTCTGTTCAAACCAGATACAATACTCCTCTTGTAGACTGGTCTGGTTTATAATGCTTCATTATCAACCAAAGCAGCTCATACAATTGCCTATGAATGACTTCTACTGACCAGAACAGTGGCACAGACCCTGTGCTTCATTACAATGAGAATCAGTGCCTTAGCCTGACAAAAGACAGTTCAACCAAGTAAAAGAAGCCTCAAGTCCAAATATGCATTCTCTACTCATTCTCCAAAATAAATACTGTGGTAGTACCTCTCTTAAAATAAACTCTGGCTATGCATGTGATTGAACTTCTGTCATATTTCAAATGGTATAAGTGTGGGTGGGGACAGGATTACAGCTCATTCCACACATGCCTTCCCACTCTGCATCCAATCAAAATACAAGTGGTCTATGTTCCACTTGTTTTTGGTGTGATATGTCACCAAACTCACAGCACTATACTGCAACTGAGCTGATATCTATGATCTAGAATCAGTTTTGTCTTTACACTTAGCCATTCACTGCGTGTGGCAGAATGTTGACAGACACGTTGTCACGAAAGAGCTGGCACATTACCCTGCAGTGTTTGTACCATCATGTGTCAAGTTGGTACCAGAAGATGTTTATGACACCTGCCAGTGTCTCACAGTTGTATCACAGTAACACTGCTGGTGTGTTTGCTTACACTGTGAGTGTAGTTACCTTGGGCAGTTCTTTGAGCTGGTTGGAATCCAGGAGCAGCTCCTCCAGGCTGCGGCTGTAGCGGTATATCTCATCGGGGACAGTCCTGCAGGTTGCAGTGCCGCTTGTCCACCGACTCTACGTGGCGATTGCAGCGCCACAGGGGGATACACTTGAGCATGTCCGGCCGCCTGGGGGTCGTGGATGCCGGTGCTACTGAACTCTCTGCATCGGAGATGTAGCAGAGGGAGGACCACCGGGAGAAACCACCGTACAGAAATTGGCTCACCCAATTTCGGTGCTCCCACGACGAACCTGAACAGGAGGCCGAAATCCACTTAGGTACAAACTAATCCCTTAGACGAGTTGGTTTAGTTGTATCCCGATTTCAGTTTAGTCACAAGGTAGTTAGTAGTAGTTCCACTTTATCCACAACGGAAACACAACCAACACGGAGGAACTCTCCCAAAGACTCTTTGTCACTTATAGTATAAATGTCCCACCACATGAGATCAACACGGTTTGTTTTGCGATCACCACATCCTGGTTTCACATTAAGGCTCAGACTAGTAGCAGAACATGCCCAGCTATACAGATGCATTCAGTCACTGGAGAAAACCCAAACTCGCAATCATAGTGCTCCCAATTAAAACATATCAGTATCATTTAACTGAACATAAAACTAGATAAAAAACCTTCAATCGACTACAACACGATGTGTATCCAGTGATTGTTGTTAATAAGCTCGTTCTCGTTAGCTAACGAAAGCTAACAGCTCACTGGACGTCTTTGTGCTTAGCTTTAGCTGTCGTTTACCAACACTTCTTTACTTCAAAGCAGTGAAAAACACCTTCTGATTCAGTCCCAAGATGTCCACATTAAATCCCATACGTGCCACAAATAAAACCCTTAGTCTCTTTCTTCAAACCCTCAGACGGTGAAGCGCCAGCGGAGAGCAAGAGCTGGAGAAGTCGCGCTTCTTCCCACCCCTGGATGAGGCAGGCCAGGCCGGTTTAGTGTGTGGGGGGCTGGGCTTGCCTCAGTTCAGCACCGCCGCTTTTTCCAGCAGTGCACAGGCCATACATGATAGCAGAGCGCCATCCAGTGGCTGTGGAGTCATTGCACCATTGACAAGCTCTGCAGTTGTGACTGTAAATTTATTCAATATACTATATTCAAACTTCTATAGAAGACAGCTTTACAACCACTTTTTCAGAATACAAATTACCTTTAAGTTCAAAAGAATACAAAATTGCCCATTTCAATTATTTGTTGAAATAGAAAAGATGGGACTTCAATGAACAAAAAAAATATTTATTGTAAAAAGACATGTACATATTTCAGCATTTTAAGAGTGTCAGAGTGGATAAGCAGGAAGCCTATGTTCAGCAAAATCCTGAAAAGCAAGTTTGCACAAAAATGAACGTGGCTTTGACAAACAATGAAGCAAAATTGGAATAAACCCTATTATAGGATTAACATTTACAAATAAAAAAAATTTCATAATTACAAGTTTCAGAGGCCTACATCTCAAGTCGCAGTTACAGATCGAAAACAGTTTATGATGGTTGGTGCAACAGAGTTTATGCAGAAAGATCACTGCTGTTAAAACGGTCTTGATCGTATACTTCAGCGACAACTTTGCGGCCTCCAAACCATCGATCGTTAAGAGCGGATATTGCTTTGTTCATTTCTGAAGCATTGGAAAACTCTACAAAGATTTTGACAATAATATCTGCGTCCTCTTCTTCTCCTTGTTTCTCCTGATATATGATGACCCTATTTACATTCCCAAATTTGCCACACTCCTCAGTCACTTCTCCTTCAAGGTCATCGTCAATATCCTCTGGTCCAACCATATTTCTAAGTACCATGACGGTAGACTAGGAAAGGAAAAACATTAAGACATTACAAACTAAAAATTAACATTTTTTCTTTATAAGTAATCTCTTACCTCCGATTTCCGTAGCAGTTTTTGCATGACCATATGTCTAGCACTGCTGCCAGAAATGCTCATGTGCTCTTGGTCACTCAACATCTCCTGTCCTGTTCCATCTTGTAGTGTCTCCTCCTTCTCCTCCTCTTTCTTTTCCTGTGGATTAGCCCCCACTGTCTGAGCAGAGAGGACTGGTGGTGATGCTAGCACAGGATTAACCAAACCCACTTGCGGAAGCACCGGTATCGGAGGTCGTACTGGAGTTACACCTGTTATATAATATAGTACTTAAAAACATATAATTTACAGTTTCTTGAAATATTCGAAAATAATATATTTTTGTACGATGAGCATAAGCACAAAAAATAAAGATACAGCGTAAAATGTATAAAAATAGATGCATTACATTCCCACTTACATTACGGTACAACTTTCCATATTAAATGTTTATTTACCTGTAATAACACCTGGTGCCTGGGCAGCCATGACAGCTTGAGGATTCCCATCTGTTGCCCAAGCAGTTGTGGCGCTGTTAATGCCCCCAGAACAGACGCACCAGCTACAGCCTCCTTAAGAGAGCGTTGCCCAAAATGCCAGAGACAAGACAAAGCAGGGCAGTAGAGTCAACAATGACATTCTGTAGAGTTAACTCAGCATGGGTGTTGCTAATGGGAACTGAAGTCTTACACAAACACCATATCTGGACTAATTAATTTCAGTTTTTCCTTATGAAAGATTAGTGTTTGTTGCTCATCGTTTAATTAGGGTTAATTAATTACCTGCTAAATAGAGGGCTTTTACGTTGCTTTCGCCAAAACCATACTTGCCTGGGCTGTAATCTTGGCAGTGGCTGCTGCGGCAGCTACAGCCGCTGCAGGTGGCATACCACCAGGTGTTGTAGAGCTCAGGGGAGTCAGTAATGGCATAGGTGGGGTCACTGCTTTGCCTACTCGTAGATACTGACCACCAAGATCAAAAAGGTTCATAGAAGATACAGCATCCAGAGCTGACTGTGGTTTTTCATATTCTAGAAGTAAATACAGCACGTGCATCAATATGACAGCAACATTAACAAGACCACAAGCGACTGAGGGCCATTAGCTCACCAATGAAGCCAAAGCCTCTGTGCCGCCCAGAGTTGGGATCTCTGGCTAACGTGCAAGACTTGATCCTTCCAAAGGCTTCAAACACACTCTTGATGTCATCATCTGACAGGTCAGGGTGGACCGATGCCACGTAGATTCGGTTATATGCGCGTGCCTCCTCTGCCAGCTGGTCAATGATGGGTTGCGCCTGACCGATGTTACTTGGGCGCCCAACCTATAGCACAGATCATACGAGTAGGGCGACTGAGTAGGGGGTTCATTGATATAACTAGCCGCGCAATCTAAGGCTGCTGAGATAACTTCGGAAAAGCCACCTTTTCAGCCAACCAACTAATATTGATTTTTTCCACGAGGGCCAACCAGTATAAAAAAAGGGGGGGTGTGGGGCAGTAGAGATTGTATTCTACAAATAATCTGCCTTAAATTCACCTAATGCATTAAAAAAAAAAAAAAAAAAGATATATATAAACATATCTTGTTATCCGTTATTTAATTAAAACAAGCCACCATTTAATCTGCTGAGGACTTACTATATCGCAGAGCACTTTGAGCTCAATTAGCTGAGCAGGTGGCATTACCGAAAGTTACCATAACTCAATGACTGCTAATACGGGACCCCTAAAATCTGGCCTATCTGAAAAGGAGAGCCTTGTAAACTTCCTAATTCTCATCTCGTTGGGACAGAGATCTGTACTACAGATGGGCGGCCAAGCAACACCAACCAGGCGCAGCCCATCATCAGCACAACATGGACATAGAGGCACGTGACACGGCGGGGCGTTTAACTGGAGCTCGTCATTAGCAGCCTTGGCAACATCATGGAAGCAAACACACACACAACAGACACACACCACAATGACACACAAATACACATACCTGAATCAACAGACAAAAAGAAAAATAAATTAGTGTGTCCAAAAACAAAACAAAACATATAGAACCATAGCAAAAAAAAAAACAAGTTGTGGTTAAATTAAAATATTAGAAGCACCTTAAAAATAAATAAAAATAAATGACAAGTGTTTAATCTGAAGAGGACTCACCTTAATGTTCCTGCCCCCCAACATGACTGAGTTCATTTGGTCCAGAGCCAACTGTGCAGCCTCTGGTACATCATACTCCACAAATGCAAAACCCTGCAATTATTATATTGGTTAATTATTAACAGTCATCATCAAAACAAGTAGTAACATTGCACTGACCTTATGTTTCATTGTAATAGAATCCCAAGACATATCTATACTTTTAATTGGACCAAAAGGGGCAAAAGCCTGTCTGATGGTGTCCTCACCAAGCTCGTAGTAAATGGAACCCACATAGACCCGACACATGATAGCCAGTGCACGTTGTCGCTGCGCAGCCACCTGTCAATGATGAGGACAAAAATCAACAAGTGCAAGGATTACAAAGGACAGCAACCACACACACACACACCCACACAAAAGTATTTTTTAATGTAACCCCCACCCAAAAAAAAAATAACCAACCAAGGCCAATTTAAAGTAAAAAAGGTGAATAAAATAAAGCATTCAGAACAACTCTACAGTAAGAGTTGTCAATGGTGATGGCCTCGCTTGTTTTCACCATATTGCCTCTTTCCTGTTTCTAGTGAACAGGTCAAAGGGGCAAACACTTTTACATGCACAATACAACCTTTAAATTTATTAGATTTTTTTTTGCATCTTTATCAACTAACCTGTAGTCCAGGGATGCAAGTAAGATAACAAAAGAAAATGAAATCCTTTTAAGTCTTGCTGAAAGCAATTCGAGTGCTCTTTTTAGTTAATGGGGATTTTTCAAAGTAGTTGCCTATGCAACTTATTCTTGCTTGTAAAAATTTTTTATGACTAAAATGACAAAATGGGGTGATGACAATTTAATTTCACATAGAAAGAGGTTGACTTTGAGATGGCCAAATAGACCTGTCATGTAGTTCTCTCATTTTGGTCCAAAGTGATTGATATCCCTCTTTCATCCCATGCCAACAACTGCTCTAATAACTCAGCAAATGCATATTTTTCAAAAAAGACCATAACTTTTCCTATAACCAACTCTTAAGTCAGAACGGACTCAAATACTAACTACCATCGTTTTGAAAACGGCAGAAGAAATAGCCTGTAGACCATTCAAGAAAGCACAAGCATATTACAGAGAAAATTACAGAATAGTCAGGAAAAAAGTGCCAAACTATGCCTTCTTATAAAATATGCATTCTTGACAAAGGGCATGGATTGTTGCAAAAGCAACCGGTAAAAGAAGGGTAACAGTCCTTTTTCAATTGGAATGCGCACAAAAAATAATTTAATAATCTATTGACCGATTGTAAAGGTGAGAGAGGATCTCCAAAGCCCATTGTCACTGCTGCCATCTGAAAGACAGTAAAGATGAAAAAGTGCTGAAAAGAAGGTTAAATATCCCTTAGCTGATAAAACGGTATTTGCTTTGTTAGATAGATTGAAATAGAAACGAGAACGGCAGTCTTAAACAGTTTGAAAGGTTGTGTTTCCAACAGTTGTAAACAAGAACAAGGACCAATTATTGCCATTTATTATTTCAATCACAACTAAAGCATCTGAAGATCATCACCATCTGAAAAAAACAGAAGCAAGCACACACTGTCTACTGCTGCTCCCTTGACAAGAAAAGAAAGGGGAAAAGAAAGGCAGACGTTTACATTCGGGCATGGTTTAATGATGCGATAACGATTATTTTGAAAAAACACTGTTTTGATGCGCTTTACTCTATGATTGACCGAGCATGAATAAAATATTAGGATCAGCATAACAAAATCCTCTCACCTGCAGATTGGTAAGCTGCTGTTGTTGATGGGCTATGGTCTGCTTCACCAAAACACTCTTAATGCTCTGTTCCATGGCATATTTCTTGGCCTAAAAACAGTTTTACAGTGTATAGCTCAACAACCAAAACGTAAACATGACGTATATTTCCCGACAGAGCAAATGATGATAGCTTTTAGGTTTCCATAGCTTACCCTCTGCAGTGCTTCTTGCTGCTCAGAGGTGAGCGGCGGAAGGCCAAGCTTGGCGCCTGTGCCTTGTCATTCTCCATCTTCTGCGTTTCACCTCCCTGTGATTCAAACCAAAATTTAGATCATTTAAGTGAGGTGCGCCACAATAAAACGTATTTCGCGAAACAAGTTGTAATCATAATGAAAATCCCTGCGGATACATAATAATGATGCTGTGACATGCACCAGACTGTAACGAGGCAGGAGCGGTACTCCTTACCTACTCAACCCGCTATCCCGGGTCCACAGTGAGCAGGACACCCCCCCAAAGGGAGTACGGTTGATCAGACGCTTTTACGATTCAATTATTTCTGGGGGAAAGAGAGTTCCTTCAGACTAGTGTTGCAAATACAAGATGACTAAATACACAAAAGGCCTAGCGCCATTTCTAGGTCTGCGCAAAGAGCTTCTTTTTCGCGCAGCATTAGCTCTAGACGTGCGCCGCTAACGAGTAATTTCGTGTCTCGAAGAATTAAGAGCAGTGAAGCAGACACAACCACATTTTGAACATGCAAAAAATGGTAGAAGTATACAAAGCATAAATCTACGGGCTTTAATCAGCCATCGCGTGAAAAACTGCACAATACACGATCAATAAACAGAAGAGGCCTACTCTGCGGGACCACGCACAATGCTCTTTATGTGCTAACGTTTGGTAAAGCTAACAAGCGCCTACGTTGTCGTCACAATAACTCGTCCAACAAACGCATTTTTGTCTTTAACCTAGCAATACATCTGTGTTAGCTATCGTAGTCTGCTTTTGCATATGGATGGTGAGGCTAAGGTGACGGTAAAAGATACGAAATAAGATTTCTTTATTTACCGCAGTCTCCGTGACCGCCATACGCGCACACCCTCTCCGCAAGGCCACCAGTCTTTTCAAATATCGCGAGAATAGAGTGGTTTCAATGGAAAGCATCGCGAGACTTGAATACTTTGGGATGGCGTAAGCATCACCAGACCTCTTTTATCTTTTATAATTTAATTTGTATATTCTTGCAGAAAATCTCTCTGTCTCTGTCTCTCTCTCAATATATATTTATACATGTATGTGTAAGATGTATTAATAACAATGCATGATGTCTCACTTTGTTTATTGTTGCTTAATTAATTGCATTGTCTACAACATTTTACAAATATTCAATTAAGTAGCTAAAACACATTCAGAGGCCAATTCCATTTCACATATTCACAGAATAAAAACATGTCATAAAATTAATTGGACTTTTTTGTTTGCACAGTCAGAACATTCACTTTCTTTTTAAAATCTCAGAATCTTGATGATTCTAATTTTATGTATGACTGAAAAGGCAAGATGCAGTAATAGGCCAATGGGCACAGCCAGGCAGTGCAGGATATTAAGACATGCTGTTTGCAAGATCAAATGAGAACATGAGTGAGCCTGGTTTGTAGGGATCTTACTGTGAGTGAATGCCCTACAACAACATACAAGTGTACGCCAGTCTGAATTAGGTGAATGCCAAGAAAAACAACTCCTAAATGACAAGTAATAAAAAGATAAACACTACAACTTGCACAGTCAGAGATGATTTAAAGAAAACAACTAAGGAAACAAACAATATTTTGTAAGTTGAACTTTTGTCAATTGTAAAAGAAATTCCAAGTTTTTCATGTGACTGATACATTTCTGACAGAAAATGTAAACAAAGCATGACATATTTTATAGTAGACTACATTCTGCAGCGTTGCCTTAAATGTGATTTAAAAAGGCAAATTTATCATCATGTTTATATTGTCCATGCACATCTATTGTACAATACAGTATGTCCAGTTGACAAAAATAGTCAAAATGCATTTAAGACACATAAAAATAGATCACATAATGTTACCTCGTTAAAAAAAGACAAAAGAGCAATACAAATATTGCAAAATTATTCTAACAATATGGCAATTTTATGTTTGGTTTGAGTAGATAATGGCCCCAGAATAGTTCTCCCTCTTTTATAGGAGTAGGTTTGATAATAGCAGACAGACACTAATATGAACATGACTGAAACTGCTTTTCTTTTATTTATTCATGAAATAATACAATCATTACTTAGAGATTTTTTTTGTTATAAATTTGGAATACATCATCATGGGTGTAGCTTGCCATGCAGGCACTTAGTTTTCTGGTCTTTGGCTTCTATAATACTTCTGCCGTGCTGGACTCTTAAGCGCACTATGGGCAAAAGAGGTATAATCTCTCTTCTTCTTTAATTGAGACGTGGCATATTTTAAAATGGGGAGAAATTTTATATTACGTAATGCAATAGGTGCATTGGCTTTGAAAAACATAAAATTGAAAATGGTATGTTATGGAAAGGTGCAAAATGGTCCTACATAGTTCATAATCAAACACTAAAATCTGTCAAAAGCATGAGGTGGGTGGGCATCCTCCTTTTTAAAATCAATGTTCTGGCCTGTAAATGAAGGGGTAAAGCATTGCTTAGAAGTTTTAATCTAGATAGTGGAGTGCAAGCGAGGCATCACTATATAATAAAATATCTTTAAAAGATAGCTGCTGTCTCTCAAGTAAAAGTAAACCCATTCTGAAGAGTAGCATGGTGGAATATAAGGCGTGGTAGCCCTTTAGGCAGGGATTTTGCTAATGTTCCACTTTGGACTGATGTGGGAATGAACAGCCACCAGAGCCGTGCTTCTGCTGCACTTGTGTGCGAACGGAGATCTCCACAGACTGTAGCAGTGTGGCTCTGTACATGTCCTCTACAGTGGGTGGCCCTGCTCTCCTTGTCCAGCTGTGTGTCCTCAGCTGGCCTTGACTCAGTCCATGAGCCTAGTCCCGGGGTCTCTGCTTGGGCCAGTGAAGACCTTTGTTCACTGTGCCACTGCAGACACAAGGCCTCGCACCCGGTGTCGACTAATGGCATCCTCCAGAAAGCCTGCCACTTTGTCACTGTCCTCCTGCCAGGCATCCCAAAAATCATAAATAAGAGACACATTCTGTATGTGTAAAACAAAGACTCGTTCTTTAGCCTACCTCATTTATGAAGGCATAATGAACAAGTTCGGTTGCCAGGTCTTTGGAGGTGTCAGCTAAAAGATTAACGTAAAATATTAGTGTTATCAAAACAAATAAAACAGTACAGTATGCACACTTACTTGGAAGAATGTCACAGCTTAGCTGCCGATGAAGTTTGTCATCCATCTTTAAAAACAGAGATAGCTGGACAGGAAAATAGCTTTGCTGTAATTTTATAGTTTGCAATTCTCATGTATTATATAATATTAATATTCAGGGGAGTATAGCACATTATGTCACTCACATGTGTTTTGGTCCCTTCTTCATTTGATTCCAAATTACAGTGCATTTGAACAACCTGTTAACAGGAAACAGTTAATCAAAAATGTAATCAAATTTAACATCATAAATCACAAAGTGTGGTTGATCCTATTCTCCTCCGGCTGTCTGACCTTCCTAGTTTCTGTCTCCTGAGGTTCTGGCGTGGGTGTCTTGACAGTCTCCACCTGCTCCTGGGACAAGGACAGGGCTCGTGGAACGGGGTGTGGTCGAGAAGAGGCAAAGTTCATTAAAGGATAGATCCCATTCCTACACATAGCATAAGTGTCATTATTTTTATTTTCACAGAATTACACAGAATGATTACAAAATAAGTTTAACTTACTTTACATCTTCTAAAAACTTGTCAAGTTCTAATGGAGATACATGAGAATATCTGTGAAAGACAAATAATTTTTTTTTTTTTTTAATTATTCATCTTAATATGCATTTAGTAATAAAAACTGCTGTAAATTTACTTGAGCTGCACTCCTGGTCTGTTGTCATGCCTGATTTCCGCCATTACTGCATTAGGGTCAAACGATTTGGTTTTCTCTTCCACACAGTTTTCTGGAAGCAGGTCTGTAAACAACAACAACAAACAAACTGAGATAAGTACGATTCTAATGATGTAGTTGTAATGGTATAATCAACATTACACTATGTGTGTGTGCATCTGATGTCTGAGATCTTCATCAGTGAAATAAAAAAATGAAAATATATAAAAACAAAGAAAATAAATCTGTGTTTCCTAGCAAGTTTTGGCAAGTACATTTTGATGTCTCACATTGGTTGTTGATGAGGCAGTGGGCAGCAAGCAGTTTGAGGGAGTGAACTTCAAACAGGACTCGGTGAAACAAAAGGTCGTGCGCTGTGGGGCGAAGCTTGGCATCATGGCGTAGACAGGATTGGGTGAACTCCTACAAGGGCAGCAGACAGCATAGTGATCATTATCATTAAACATAAAAAAACATAGCGCTAAAAATGTTTTAAGGCTCGTACAGACAGGATGCGATGAGCGGCAAATGTCGCTTGAAATCCCATTCATGTGTATGTGGCTGTCAGCGGAGGAGCGCCCTGTCATGCCGCCAACCAAAGCAGAGAAATTACAGCTTTGAGACGCGTTGCCGCTCTCGCTCCAGCTAGATTTCATTTAACTGGAGCGACGCGAATGGAGAGCACAGGTCTTCATTTGGCAAAGTTAACAAGGAGACAGGAGTGTTTTTGGGCTGATTCCAACAGGACTAGATCTCTTGTCCATAATCACTTACGCAGCAAGCATTGACTTTGTTTATATTAATATTTTTCACGGCAATTGTCTCCGCCCACTTCCTCATTGATTTGCGCGTCTTCTCGCTCCACCGGGCGAAACTACAGCGACAGATCGCATCCTGTCTGTACGAGCCTTTACAGTGTTTTGACCTTTTGTATTATTTGCGAGTTTGGAAGAGCAACAGAAGCCCAAAGGAACTCACTCTAAAATAGTATCAATTGAATAAGATACTTATTTATCTTGAGTTAAAGACAAAACTCTTTTTGACCCCAAACATCCACTGTTCAGTGAGTTGGAGCTGCATTCTGCAGGTCAGAGGTTCAGATGCTTTGCTTCTTTGTGTTTCAGGTGATTGGACAGTTACTGTACATACATTTCAACATTCAAGCTAACTTCACATAAGCATTTTAGTTTTTGTTCACTTGGACTGAGCACGACAAGGATGAACTAATCTAATTTAACTTAGATGTACTTCAGTGATTAAATGGTTTTATTAATGGTTTTTGTTCAAGCCTGTTTTTTTCCATGTTTTATATGTTAAATGTTTTTATGCTGTTTGTTTGTTAACCACTTGTCGCCAAAGTTTTGCTACTATTACTACGACTGCTACTACATGCGGTCCACCCTGATTCACTTTATTGTTTGAAGAAGTTATTCAGAAGCTGCGTACATGGCTGAAAGGATGCTTGCACAAGATATTGTATATATGCTTTTTTGTACCCAACAATAAAAGAGAATACTAATTTCAGTGACATACTATTGTGAACTATAAAATAAGTAGATCAACATTGTGATCTTAGCACATTTAATTATAATATTTATGTAAAATGGGTTAGTTGTAATAGAATGTATTTTTTATGCTGGAGAACTGCTAATCCCTGCAGCTCATAGTGACATTTCTTTATTTTTGGCTACTTTATACTGTATATTAGAACTATACATATCACTGATAGTCATCTTAACTAGATTAAAAGTTCATTTCATTAAATCTGATAATAAAAAGCTCATGTAACCTCATAGTTTAATTAGATTTTGCATAATACAGTATGCTTGTTTAGGATGAACTGTGGCTCCTCTCCATGAGCAGCAGGATGAAGTTGGAAGTCCAATGAATGTACTTGTGATATCAGAGAATTCTAACTGTGGTACAATATTTAGATAAGGTTAAGGTTAAGGTATACTTTATTGTCCCCGTAGGGAAATTTGTCCTCTGCATTTGACCCATCCTTCAATGCCTCTGGGGCATCTCCTCAGGAGCAGTGATCGCCACAGTGCAGCGCTCGGGGACCCATCTCCAGGTGTTGTTGCTAGGCTTGGTCAGGACTACCGTAGCTGGAGGATATTACCCTAACATGCATGTTATTGGTTGGTGGGGGAAACCGGAGTGCCCGGAGAAAACCCACCCAGACACGGGGAGAAACATGCAAACTCCACACAGAAAGGCCCGGCCCGTGCAGGAATCGAACCCGCGACCTTCTTGCTGTGAGGCAAGAGCGCTAACCGCTCAGCCACCGTGCCGCCAAAATTGTGCAGCTGCAGATAATCCTGAACAAGTCTGTTATGTCGGCTGGGATAAATATTGTGAGGTTTATGACTTGTAAGTTAGAGAGATCTCAAAAGTTAGAGAGATCTCAAAAATGCCAGTTTAAATGTTCAGTCTTACTCTCATAAGAGGGTCTTCCAGCGACTGACCCGCATTGACAATGGCCTCTTTTGACACTGCTGTGTCTCCGTTGGCCTGGATCTCTAGAACTGCCATCTGGGTAAAAAAATATATTTCTCACTAACACGTTTATTGAAATGGAAATTGCATAAGGGACATGTTTTTCTCACCTCCAGAGCACATATGCCAAAAGAGAAAATGTCTATGGCGTAATCATCTGCACAAGCTGAAAAACATGAAAGATGTCACTGTTATTGTGCATTTGGAAATAATAAACTATTGTATGTAACAGATGTAAATAAAAATTTAAATTTACCCCCATATTCTGGAGCAAAAAAGTGTTCATTCTTTTGCTCATCGCGATGTTGCCTTCCCTTACTGTGGACACTAGCATCTGGGAACACTGTGACATCAATTGCACAGTTATGTTAACAATTTTAAGATAACTATATAATCATACATGGCACAGAACACTCAGAAAACAAAGTAGAACCAATGCACATGCTATTCCTTACCATTTACAAAAAGCCGATGCCACACTGCGGAGAGAGAATTTGATTTAATGGAAGCCAAATGCCATTAATTGCAGCGTTTCACAATACAGTCAGTACAAGCAGGCAGAAAGTGCAGCTACACAAACACGCCTGTAGGGTGCAAACCTGAGCCAATCTTGATGAGGCCGTTGTGCTGGATAAAAATGGTGTCACAAGTCAAATTTCCGTGGATTATTGGTGGGTCACACGAGTGTAGATAACTGCCAAGAAACAAAAGGCTACAAGAATCAAGGAAACTTAAGACATATGAAGAGAAAATATGTATAGAAAGTATTACTTAAGAGCTGAAAGGATCTGAGTGCACCATCTTTTCCATGCCTGCAATGAATAAAATATCAGTTTAAATATCAGAAGGTTTGGGTCATCAGATTGTTAATAGGTTGTGTTCACAATCTAGAATTTGCAGATGTCATAATCTCAGATAGCGGACAGGGCGTTTTTACAGTTAACATTTTCAGAATTGAATAATGCCGCCAGATATTCAAGCCATTGCTAATAAATTGTCACTTTCTTCAATTAAAAACATTGAACTTTTTGGATTTATGTTAATACGTCTAGTGTCGGGTTGGGTCATTACATTGACTTTTTAATTTATTATATAAAATACAAAAGAAGAACTAAAATCAATAAAATAAATAATAAATAATCACATTGCAATACTTATTCTCACAAAGGTTCTAGGGACCTGTTTAAAACCCGGGCCACAGTTTGTACAGTTCTGGTCTAGTAATTACAAAGATATACTATTAACTAGGACAACAAATCAATAATCTGACAGCTCAATAGTGAGCTCTACCAAAGAAAAGAAAAGGAGATCTTAAATGTCACTTGAATGCAACTGAATTAATGCATTTGTTCAAAAAGACCATGCAGGCAATGACACAAATTGCAATAAAAGAAAGCTAGGATTATATGGTGAAGGAGCACAATCCCACAAGATGTCTGCAGAATGCCACGGCAGAATGTTACATAATCCCTAATCCAGTCTAAAATATAGATGTAAATGGGTGCGCACAGTGCAGTACCGTCTGTCATCAACAGAGGCCGACAGCCACACTCACTTTCACATTCATAGTTTTGTGGTTCTTCTTGGTCTTCTTGAGAAACTGCTTGAGACTACCAGAGGACATGTACTCAGTGATGAAAATAACCTTCAAAAGGGGCAGATAGAATTGTGAGTATTTTTAATTAAAGGTGACACATACAGAATGAACGAAGAAGAACAATATTACCCTAGCCTGGCTCTCCTTCATATCCAGCCAGTATTTGTGAAACTTTACAATGTTTGGGTGTTCGACTTGCATCAGATTCTCGAACATCTCTTTGATTTTATCCTGAAACAAATTCGAAAGCATAAATATAAATAATATATCATATTTGCCACGGTAAAATATTGCAAAATGGCATCAAATTGATCATCTGTTCAAGTGAGAAAGTCACTGAAACTATAGATAAACATGTGACAATGCTTAATACAATCTTTACTTGAAATGTATAAACCTTACCTATAATCTACCTAAATACATCAAACTATAGAGACAAATACGTGGCCATGTGACAAGTAAGGTCCATGAAGAGGCATACTGTTGAAATGTGTGTTTTCCACACCATACTATGAAACATTAAAGCAAAGTAATAATAACATATTCATGGAGAAACATTGGAGTTTCTACAAGAACAGGTTTGCAACTTGCGGCTCTTCAAAGACATCAGTGCGGCTCTTTGAGATTTGATTGAGATTGTGTGGAACTAGATTAGAAACAAGTTAAAGAACATTCTTTGCTATTCGATTTACAGCATATGTCTATATCAAATTAGCTGTTTTTAGTGTACATAAACTGGCTATTTAATTTTTTTCGAAATGTATTGACTGCCAAAGCCAGAGTTCGTTCACCTCTCTCTCTCAAAAATGCAAGTTTATGTGAATAAACTTGAATAGTCTAGTCATCAAAATATTTTTTTGTCAATTTACACACTGTTTTACTTTGTAATTGTTTGTTTTAGTTTTTATTAAATACAGTTGCAGCTGTTACTAACTTTAATTTGATTTAAACTGGGTAAATGTGGCTCTTTTGGTTTTGAAGGTTGCAAACCCCTGCACCAAAAAATGATATTGCACTATCAACATCATCAACTTTTTTTTTTCAATGCTAGCTATGGTTTGTAAAAAAAAATAGTCACACCAGTGTATAGCCTACTGTTGTTGTGTCTGTTGTACATGTGTACTGTGTCCCATATGATGGTTGGCAAAGCTATTGGCACAGATGGACAGCCAGACTTCAATTACACTAGACTGCTGTAACTATGAGTAACCGATCACCACTGAAATAGACAGTGACTGAATAGTTATACTACAGTGTGCGCTCTTTGGTTTGTTAGTTTATTGACCTTGACAATATAATGTGAACTGCATTTAGAGTATAATTTAAAAACAGAAATCTATCCTCATGACATAATGAAATCTCGTACCTCCTGCGCCTTGAAGACTTTCTTGTCGGAGAACAGCACTTCGTTCCAGACCACCTCCACACCCTCCTCCGTATCCATGGCCAAAGAGGCGCTCTCCACTCCGGGCACATTTCCTTGGCTCACCTGTGGGAACACAAACATAAACAATGACATTTTAGATTTGAATAACGCTTTTCTATTCAATCCGAGCACATTTCATTATATGCATGTTTCACAACTGACTAAAAACACATGCTAAGGCGAGTATTGTGCTGCTTTTATGATCCCACATTTGATTTACAAGTTCAATAAGCCAAATAGCAGTAATACCATCCATCTCATTAGACTAACTGTAAAAGGATGATGCGCCGACGGGTGAGATTAGTGTGCGGCAGGAGGAAGTGAGCAGATGACATAGTATTGAAAAGAGTGCTGCTGCAGAGGCTAAAAACTGCAGATTGGTCCAGTGGCCTCAGGTTCATTTGTTACAGAGGTGGAGTTTTATAGCAGATCAGCAGCGCTCCTCACAGGAAATTGCTGTTGTGGCGCGCACAACCAGGATATACAAGCAATAAGAAACAGTTGTGAATTTGTTTGCATAGACCAGGGTGCTCATAGGTTTTTCCTTAGTGATGCAACACAGTCAACGTTTTCCTCTTCTGGTCGAGATGTATAAATAAAATTAATATATAAATAAATGAATGAATAAATTGTCCTATGTTTGTAGGGAATATGCTTATTCGTCTTTTCAGCACAAAATGTTCAAAAAGTTCCTCCTTGCAAATCTCAACATCCCAAATAGGGCTGGGCAATATCATATCGAATATCGTATATCGCGATATTCATGTGCAATTTTAGAATATCGTGATATGATTGCACTTGCACCACAGCTCATTTTGCAACCAAGGCAAACAGAAATTGTGACTAAAATCCCAGTGTTGCCAGATTTTCAGAGAATAATAAGTGATAATAAGCCTTCAAAAAAGCCAAAACAAACCATCTTATCATTATTAAAACAGACTTTGTGCTTCATATGTCAGTCATTAGTGGGATATTTTTATGGATCAACAGCTAAAATTCACAACCCTTGACTGTCAACAATCATAAGCAACTTTCCAAATAACGAAGCACAACCTTCCTATAAAGACTTTGCAACTCTTGGCAATTTCTCTCTAAAACCTTGAACAAAAGAAACCCATACCCAGACAGTGGAGGCTCTGCAGAGGCTAAAACACAAAAAATTAAAAAAGTAAAACATGGTGTTTGAAAGGGGAACATACACTGTAACTAAAATAGCTTGAAACACATAATTCTAACAATAATAAATGCTATGTAGTATAGCTATTTCGTCAACTATATCGTTATTGCAAATGTTCTCTTTCAAAAATTTAAGGCCATACTGCCCTACCCTAATCCCAAAGTAAACCCACAGAAAGGCCACTTCGGACACCAGAAACATAGACTGACTAGAGTGATTTTGTGATAATGAATTACATTTGACTTGGGCAAAAAGGGTTAATATTGGAGAGTCACATCTCTGTAGTTCAACAAAGCAGTGTGAATGTAGACATACATACAGTGACTCACAAACTGTGAATGTAACCACTAGGGATGTAACAACATAGATAACATCGTCGTGATATGGCGTTACCAAAACTGTCACAATATATTGTCGTCGTCACCTGACAATATCAGTATGGCTTGAATCAAAAACAGCTCAGAACATTCACACATATTTTTTGCAAAAGAAATCACAGAATTCTAAATATTTTAATAAACAAGCAAAAAAAAAAAAAACAAGACCATAAAGCCAATATAGTGAGAGAGTAATTTAGTCTGAAGCCATGTATTTTTGCACCAAGAAAAGGAATAACCGAATGATAAAAAAGAATTACTGGAAAATATGACTGTAATGTTTATTGTTGCAAGCATAAGCTCATTATTGTGGGCCTTCTATAATATCGCGATATTGTGATAAATATTGTATTGTGAGATTCATAAAAAAAATATTGCATCGTTTTGCATTTCATTACATCCCTCATAGCCACATGTTTATTTTCTCTCTATTTATAATTGTATCGTGTGTCTCATCTTGTCTCATGGGAATTGTCTTCTAATTCCCAAAATAAATACATGGCTATATCGATTTAAGGAAGAAAAAAAAACTTTTCTGAATGCAGCTCTGATGTCTGATGTTCAGTTGCGATTAGAATTGCAATTTGCGATTTAAAAGGACTTTGCTCAGAGTGCACAGTAAACAACTTCAGGAGCATTAACATTAAAAACTTAACCAATTAACTAACGAATTCTGTTCATCTGAGGCATGTTTCATATCGTAAACTATCCTAAAAAGGCATGCATTATAATGGTTCTTTGCAAACATTTTGTTGTATAGAAAGCATTCACTCGAATTATGATTTTGATTCAGTTGCAAAATATTGTGTAGCCCAAACAAAGACTTCACCGAAGCATTATCTTGCAATGGGACGACTGAACTGACCTGAACCGAGTGAACAAATATTTAAAGAGGAACTCTCATCATAAGCTAAACATTAACCACTACAATGATAAAGCATACGGCTAATTCAATATTTAAATTTTACAGCTGCAGTTAGTTCTATTGTATCAGACATTTGGGCATTGGTTATCGGTATCTAAAATCTGTGCTTACGTCATATTTAGAAATAATCTGTTTCCATAATAATAAGCTACTGTTAGAGTAAGCCTACTGCCACTCCTCTGTTGTGGAGTCTTTTCACAGAAATGACAGTAGTGAGTGTGATACGTCCCTTAAAGAGCTCTTGATAATAGGGTGCAACCATGTTATTTACGCTTCTTCTTCCCACACCTCAAACTACTATAAGTACTTCATAATAATAAGGCTTGGTATTATCCACACTGCTTCTCTTGTGCGCAGTGGAGCCAAGCAGAGAAATGACGTCAATAAATACAACAGTATCTTTAGGAGAGCACAAACTTAACAGGTGGTATCCATGAACTTGAAGCATTACAGGCTAAAGTTAATACTTTCTTGCCCTCATAGGGATATTTGCTTTTGACCCATCTATCAGGGCCTCTGGGGCATCTCCTTAGAACCAGTCAGCACCACAGCTCAGATCTTCTAACTAGGTTTGGTCAGGACTAGCCAGGCTGGTGCCACCTCGTGCTTCAGGTCAGGACTATCGGAGCTGGAGTATTTTCCCTATTGTCCATGTTTTGTTTGGTGAGGGAAACCTGAGTGCCCAGAGAAAATACTGTGAAAAACATGTAATCTTCACACTTACTGGGTGTGAGGTGATACTGCTAGTCACTCTCCCACCATCCTTCCAAATGCACATAGGGGGAATAAAGGTGACAGCAAATTAATGGTTGGTTAACAGCAGTTAAAAATAAGATGGAAGAGATTTTCTGTTATGGTGATGATGGTATTAAATAAGATTATTGAGGTCAGTGGCATTGTTGCTTCTTATGATTTCAAAAGAAACCAGAAAAAACATTGAATCAAATATCTCTTTCTCACTCAAGACTCAATTAACGAAGCACTATGCTTTGCCAGGAATGTTCCACAAAATATATTTATTCAATAGATGCAAGTAAGTTGGTCAACACATGGAGCATGAAATGTATGCCTATGTTTAGCCGGTCTGTCAGCAATCTATTGGGCAACCAGATCATCTTTGAGGGCCATGTTTCCATCTCAAGTGGAGCAAAACAGGTGTTATGTTCACTAGAAACTTAAAATTTAACAGCTAAAACTTGAAATAAGTGAATAACTGTGTGAAGTGCTCTTCAAGGAGGTTTTGCGTTGAACCAAAGCGGCGACCGTCTACTTCTTCTGCTATTTTGTGCGTCTGAACATTACAGAACCACCTGTGTACCATGGGTCTTCACCAGCAGACAGTGAATCACCCACTAAGGTTGTAGTCTTCGGTCTGAACAGTGGGGATTATCTTTGATGCATGCTGTTTGCAGACAACAGTATAATGACACATAATCCTTGCACTTTATGAAATATAATAACGTGATTACTGCTTCTACTGCTGTAGCACAACAACGCTCCCGTAGCTGCTGATACGAGGGGTTTCCGATAGCTCTAAACTTGGCTTCACAGTGAATTTATTTATTTACCATGGACTCCAGGAAACACCAAAGCCCTGTCCCTTATTTCCCAAGGGGCCTGTCAACCGGACCCTCGTTGCTGTGTCGTGAGAGAGGTAAACATGAGTGAAAAGGCGGGCTCTGATTGGCTGACAAGAGGGAGGTGCACAGGGGATTGGAGGAAAGCAGTGTTTATGTCGAAACAACACAAATTCGGATGTTTGGGGAACTTTGATGGGAACTGGGTTGAACCGGATCCCAAACAAATGACACAATGTGAATCAGAACCGGTCCCTGGACCCTAAGAATGAACAAAAAGACAGAGGTGTACACTCACTACCTTAATAAGACTTAATAAAGCAATGAAAGCAGAAATAGTTTAATGTCAATAATGTTTGGCATGCAATGGCTGAGTTGTCAAAATATTAACTGCAAAGTTTGTGTTATTTATGTGATAAGCCTTGAACCAAAAAAGTACAAGACAAGATAGTAATTGATTTGCTAGCTGCAAGCACAAATATGTCAATGTCCCATTTACTCTCTGGGTATCAATTTAAATTCTGACAACCTTAGCAAAAGGCAGCAAGCATTCACTTCCAAATGTGATCATATTTCTTGTTTAAAACAGGAATGTTCTGGCTGCAGTTTGTTCATATTTCACTAAAAATATGAACTAACAAAGATAATCTTTAGTTTACAATTTGTTACAGTCATTAGATAACAATAAATCATAATGATAATTAGCTTTATTTACATAGTATCACCCTAAGCTACATCACTGAGGCGGTGGCTTTAATATGCTAATCAGATCAGCACTTTTATTAAAACTGACACTATGTCAACAGCTGCATAAATAATCACATTACACTGTGATGTATGGTTGCCTTCCTGGAATAGCAGAAAGCTGTGCTCCATCATTCAGAAATTCTGTATTAGTCATCATTAAATAGACAGGATGTTGTCAGTTGGCCAAAGAAAGATGGTTTGTATCAAAATCCGAACAGCAAAACACAATAGTAACTTGCAATACAAAATGTACCAACAGAATGACTTGCAAATTAGTCCAGTGTATATAGAAAGAGTTGTTTTATTAGGGTGAATTTAAATGTGCACACAAGTTCACACTATAAAGAGGCCAGCAACTTTTTATTTGACAATTTAATGCTAATATAATTTAATGGTCATTATTTATGTACTGTAATTTCTGCCCTATTGAGCGCACCTGAATATAAGCCGCACCCACTAGATTTAAGTAAGAAAAATGATAAAGTACATATGTAGGCTGCACTTGTTAATAGTAAGTCTATGAGAATCTATAATTTTGCTGCATTGCCTTATAAGCCGCATAGTTCAAAGCTCATGAAAAAAGTAGCGGCTTATAATCCAGAAATTACAGTATATGCAAATAGAGTAGCTGCTGAAAAGTTAGCCAATAACTTATTGATGTACTGCAGCAAAATATGGTGATAACATGTAGATCATTCAATTTGAAGATGTTGTATTGACCAAATTAACTGCAGCGAAGCCTTATTCATATAAAAGTGTTTTTAGCAGTGAGAGTGCCTGAGTGAGTCAGAGGAGCAGCGGAGGCAGGTTGGAGAAAACACTGATAGCCTGGGCACTTTCTCCTGCTCGGCTGTGGTGCTGCTTAAAGACTGCCTTTGTCTCCTGTGTGTGGGACAGAGCCTGGCTGGGACAAAGAGCCGTCTTCCTACACCTCATACCTCTGTGACAAGCGTAGACACCAGAACTGCATGTGCTAAAGCTAGAGCTGCGTCTAATTCATCTGCATAAAGACGTTACGAGTTGTTTTTCTGTCAAGCAGGAGATCAAGGAGAAGCTTCATCACAGAGAGAGGAAAGCACCAGGTATATCTATTTTTAACAGGTATTATTTTGCACTTGTTGGAGAGAAATTCACTTTTAGAAAACTATAGGAAATGACGGTTGATTCTGTTCAGGTTCTAGCCCAATAATGTTGTAATGTCACGTGAACCGAACCTACCTATGCATGCACTGACATTCTTTTAATAATTAACAAAATGCCCCTCACCAAATCACAGAGTGACAGTGAGGGATACAATTATTATGCATTCAAGCAGTTCATGACATGCCTTTTCTTATTAAAAACTAAATTTTGCAAGAAAGCGCCATCACTACTGTTCAACCAATTAACCATGTAACCTTATCAAGCTAAAATAAAATTGGATTTTTTGCTCAAAATAAATGGCATTTTTATTTTAATTATGCTAATAGCAACTAATTTCACTGTTGGCGCTAGAAATGCTGCAGAGTCTGTGATTTTGTTATTATCTACTTTTTTTAAAAGTAAAGTTTACTTGCTTAACTTTTTATAGATGCCAGGAAATATCCTTTGATAAACACTCACATGAGCATTAAGAAATCATTAAAATACTTTGATTTTGTAATCAATACATTTTTCTGTTGTTGACTTGCATGACTGTTTTCAGCATAATTAAAAAACTTTGTGACAATATTTGTGCCAGGTTTTTGCTCCCCATGACCAGCAAATGCTTGATATTCGGGGCCCTTAGTATGCTACATTTATCTGACCACGACAAGTTGACAATAGCATTAATGTTACAATGTGTAAGCACATGCCTATTGTTATCACAATTCAACATTTGAAACTGCAGCTCAATACGACGTAAATACAGATTGTAACCAACTTTTGGACTAAGTGTGAATGATCTGTCAGTGCCAAAGCCCTCGTGTTCTGACCGTCTGCTGTCCTTCATCACTCAACACTGCGGCTTGTCTCCTCAGCCTCTCTCTTTCTCACACATACACTCACTATGTACCACCGGAAACACCATCCACACCATCTGAGCACTGGAAATCTGTGTAAAGCTTTCAAATGGCTTCCCTTTACCATCACAGGTTATCTAATTTAACACAGCAGATCCAATTCACCGAAGGTTGTTACAAAAGCAAGGTCAGCGGTTATTAAGCACGCGTCAGGGCTGTCACGTCTCGCCTTTTCATTTTCCCAAGCCTCCTGCAAAGAGGAATGTGGAGAGCCGAGCAGATGGCCGGGCAAAATAAGAGCAGAATCAACAAACACAACAAGAACAGAGACGGCTAATGTGAAGGCAAGTGCGGCTATTTCGGTTGTCAAGTTTTTGAAGAAATGGTGCGCACAATGTTTATCCGGTCTTTATGTCTGTTGAAAGGATGCGCAAGGATCTTTAAGTATCGCAGAAGATTCTAATTAAACTTAACCATAAAGATGTACTATAATTGTATGTACAAACAAAACACAAGCATTCTCAAATGTTCTCACTTCTCTTTTCTCTAACCCTTCCTGTGTCTCGTTTCAGAAAGCCCATAAACAATGTTCAGATGTGTTTGTGAACCGGACTCCTCGTCTAGTGGTCATTTTATAGATCACAAACTTTATGTGGAAAGTCTAAGTGGACTATGTGACTGTTCTGGTTACATGAGCTATAAAAGACAAGGAAACACAGAAATCAATGTTTTTGTTGTTTTTTGTGCAAATCAGGGTGTCAGAGAAAAGAAAGGAGGAGGTTTGATCTCAGAGAAATTACAAATCAGTAAATTTGAGGAAGTTTGTTTTAGTAAGTATTTTACTTAACGTTTCATAAATTAGATTCCTGGTTTGTGGGTGGATAACCAATAAATAAGAAGGCATGTTGTTGTAAATTATACTGGAGATATTTTTTTTGTATCAGACAAATCTAAGTAAGAGATCATTTATTATCTGACATGTTTCGACAGTTCAAATTTTGTCATTTTTAGTCATATTGGATAATATCTCTAAAACAGTTGAAGTGAACAAAGTAATGCATGCATTGCTCATTGATTAGTTCATTGATACCCACATTTTCTAATCGAGACCCACCAAAGTGCCATGCCAGTGACTCTAAATTCACTACAACATACATAAACATAGGATTAAAGACTACATTTTTACTCATGACCCCCAAAATAACAACCACAAGCATTTGTGACTCCCAACCTAAAATATAAGCCACCTACAAAGTGATAATGTATTCATTAATCCTGTGTTTGGTTTTATTTTAAAAACATAAGCCTAGATAAATTCATACTGTGCCAACAAAAAGAAGTGTAGCTCTATCACTGCGTTTGAAAGGTGTTAAACCATGATTAGGATAACAGCGTTTTTCTTCCATATGAAACTATAATATACCAAAAGCTCAAAACCAACAATGAAATTTACAACCAACCACAATTTTTCACGTATTTGTCATTTTGGTTACTACTTACTAATGACTAATTGTATCTTACGAGCTACTGTGTCTAAGAAATCACTTTTGAGGTCTCCGTAGTTCCCGTTCTTTGTAACCACCTCAAATTGGAAATGGAACTTTAAATAAGTACCAGGAACTGAAAAACAGCCAATGTACGGGACAACAGCCGGTCTAACAGTAGTTCAGTGTATGGTGATGTCTGCTTGCTTGATTTGCGCTCCATGTTCCAAACACCCTGCACTGTCCACTCAGCCGCTGTACTAGACTCGTCCTATTGTTCCTGAGACAAAAGAGTTGATTTACAAGAGCGTCGGACAGCACAAAGGCACATGCAGCTGCTGGAGGAGATGTGAGGAGCTGCCCTGACCTGCAGCCGTGTCATGTGACCACGGGGGGCGCTGCTTACATAACAGTCTGGGACACCACAGAAGGGGCGGGAGCATGGGTGAGCACTGCAGTGTCAGAGGTGAAGAAGCGGCTCTGAAGATTGTGTGGGAAAGATGCTCGCGTTCATTTACACCTATCGCAGATGATAATTGGGAAGGTAAATTTAGATGTCAGTTTAAAGAAGCACTGTGTCACTTTTCTGTTTGCTCCATGCTTGTCTCCATGGCATCTAGACTTTATTTCTTCGCCTTAAATGTTCACAATAACTTTATCTGTGGAGACGACATTGAGCACAGTTACATGTCAGTTTTTTCTATTTCTTAGCGACTGTAATTCAATAATGCAAGATGTATAGATTTAACGTCATAATGCAGAATATTCAACCCCATCTCCATGGAGACAAGCAGCCTTCCAGAATAGGTCTAATAAATCTTTTTAAGCTCCTCATTTTGTTTATGCAATATACACTGTCAGTGCAGTCACAGTATGATTCATAGTGTTTAAAATGAAATAGGAAAATGGGTCAATCTCTCAAAATTATAGGTCTTTTTAGGTGAGAATACAGTCTACTGCTCTGAAGGCTATCCAGGCTTTGCACATGTGATTGCTTTATCAACCTTATTCTGGACGTTTCTTTTCAATCAAACCTAATCCTATTTCTAGTTGTATTATTTGGCACTGAGCTGCCAATCTCTAGTCTATACTGTATTTCATAGATTTTGCAAAACCATTTTCATGCCACCCAGAGATGAATTGAATTGTTGATGCAAATGAAAACAAAACCTAATCTACATCATGTATTAATGACTTTTTGTTTGTTTGTTACTTTAGAAAGTTAATTACAGTTTGACTGAAATTTATTACAACAAATACATAGCAGAAAGAAGACAAAGTGGTCAGAGCTCAAAATAGTCAATAGACATACAGTAGAATATACAATATACAACTTGTACTCTCACATACAGTATTTATTGTCATAACACAAGCTGTGGCAAGTCATTTTCAACAAAAAACAGAATTAAACCATATACTGCAAGTGCTTGTAAAGTAGGGCGGGGTGATTACTTACAAAAATTGCCACAAAAGCATGTAAAGGTAAAACGGTCCATGTAAAACTGGCACAAGAAAGGGCAAGGTTTGAGGCACCTGATTAGGGCTGGGTGATATTGACAAAAATGAATAACTGAATCATTTTTTGACATATCCAGATAAAATATTTGGACGATATTCTGTCAGCCCAACATAAATGTATCAAAACCTGTTCAAATTTGTTTTTACACTTGATTAAATGGTGTTTATGATAATTTGAGCATGTTTTGACTTTCTTAAATCAAGATTTTCCTGTAGAACAAGTCATTTTAGTTTTTATCTCAAGAACAAAACCCTTTTCATGTGTATCTTGTTTTATGTGAAACAAGATATGTTATGCCGTTCTACATTGGCAATCTTTAAACCAATCAAATTCTACCCAAAACATATAAAAAACTATCTATTCCAGTTACATATTCCCTTCTTATCAAATTTCAATTATTAATTGTCCCCATTGTGTTTAAATATCAGACATATATTTTAAAAATAATTACAAAAGTGCAGAATCTATTATAATCTAATTTTTCTTTTTTGTGGAAGGTCTTTGAATTACTTCATGTACAAATTGTGATGCAGCTGGTCTCTATTTGAAATACACATACAAGTATTTTTATTGTAAATTAGCTCTTCTTCTTCCTGTTTTAAATGGGTCCTTTTGTGTTTTTTATTATTTAGTAAGAAACTAGAACATATGCAGATCAGTAATTTACCTTTTGTTCATTGTAAAACACAAATTAATCTAAAACGGCTTAAAAATAGGAACAGCTCTACTGACTTCCTGTTTAAAACTGCAGATCTGATAAGCCCCGCCTCTTCATTTTAAATTTTAACTGTAAAAAGCAACAATTTTAAATAACAAATTCTTATTGTTGGAAAGTGGATATGGGACAGTATTGAACCATTTATGCTTCACTTTGAGATTAATCTTTTGAATAATAACAAGAAAATACAGACAAGTGGGAGGGATAGGTGGTAGGTGAGAACAGGGATTTCTGAGCACTTGAGCTTCAGCTGAAGAACAAAACAAGATTACTCAGTCATGCATGAATCAATTCAAATATAACTTTGAGTAAACTAATGATGAAGGAAGGCCATCATAACAAGTTTAAAATCATAGAAAAGTGAATTTGACATAATAGGTCCCCTTTAAATGTATGATATACTTTTTGCATATCTTAAAAACAACATTCATGATATTATGTCAAATTCAATATCGCCCAGCTCTGGTCTAAAGTGAAGAAGTTAAGCGTAGTATTTTTATTCTCTCTCTCTGCCTCCCTTCTTCTCTGTCTCTCTCTCCACTCCAGCACTAGACCCAACCCCTCTCTACAGAATCAGACGTGCAGACCATAACTTATCCTGGGTCAATCTGCTGATCCTCACTGCAGCAGGCCTGTAGAACCAGCGATCCGAAAAACACACCCCGCAACCCCGCCCTGCATCCTCCACTCTACTCCGGCCAATCCAACAACAATCTCACCATCCAAGGTCGGGGCACTTAGAGGCCACTTTATCCACAACACCGCCCGCCCCGTGTTGCCCTTACGATGGGAGAGATATAACTAAGAACATGTACGAGAAGTGGTAAGTGCAGCGCCTTATCCAAAAGTGGTTATCGGAGTTCAAGCCCGGGTGACATGTGATACGAGGCGTTTCTGCGGCACAGTGGTGGGAAAACAACACCTACGAGAGCTATCACACATGAACATGGGAACTATGGCACGAAAAACCTGTAACTGTGAGGCCTTATCTAATCTTACTCACTGTAAGATGTTGAAAATACACGGATTTAGTCACAACAGGCAAAATACAAGTTAGTTGGACATATTAGACCAAGTAGATATATAAATAAATAAAATAGCCAATGTGCAAGTTGTAATTACTTCGGAAAAACAATGAAATGAGTTTCGTTTTTACATCTAAATATAAAGAGTACATTTCATATACTTTTCTTAAAGCTTTGCAAACAGTGAAATAAGAAAATAGGTATTTAAAGAACAAATATTGTGAATTATTTGCACTGTCGTTAAGAATTCATGTTTTTAAAAAGCACACATGATAGTCAAATAGCTTGCTGTAGCTCCCATTCAAAATTGCGTTCACACATAAAAGAAAAAAAAAAAAAAAAACCACAATAAATGTTTCTTACATCAGGAGATGAGTTAAGAGTTCCATCTGCACACAGGCTGCAAAGGAAGTGACTCTGGGGAAATAATTACACCTATCTTGCCTGATATGCTAATGCTGGAGTTTTTGGTCTTTTGCAAGCTTTACATACACAAAAGTGAAAGCTTACAAGCCTCAGCACAGTCATAGGGACTTACATAGAGAGAATTTGAGAAAATACAAAGTTTAATAGTAATTAGATAATAAGATATGTCTGATTTATCACAAGTTCTGCTTTTACAATGCACTACTTTTTGACAAAGAATCATAATTAAAAACACAATTTTTTGGGTACTTTGAACTTTAAAATAGTTAACTTTGCTTTGGAATTACATATATAAAAAACACAATGCAAGTTTAAACACATTTTTTAGTTATTTGTTAGTAAACTTTGTGTTTTCCACTAAAAAGTACATGATACTTGCAGCACTGTGAAAAAAACAGACCACTAAATACTGTCTGAATTGTTGTTTGTAAAAAGATTATTGACCATAATTTCAACCGAAAAGAATACATGTCGATATTAACCATGTGTCAAAGCATTTATGAGAGGAAGTAGTCAGAGTTAAAACCTAAATTGTGTTAGCATTGTGAAAATCGGCTTTTGTTATTAGTGGTGACAAATATGTATTTGTCTATGTACATTTTGGTCTTCTGTCTTCATCCCATATCCCAAACAATGCTCTATTTATTTCTATGTATTTAGTTTTCTGCTGTAGTCATTAGAAATAATCTTATTTGTTCAATGCTTACTCTGAAGTTTGTGCTAATACATGTGGAATTCTGGGCTTTGCCCACTATAATATCAGCTAAGCACTCTGGAATTCAAGCACAAACCTAATTTGGATTAACAAATGCACAACTTTTGTATGGTTCCTTCTTGCCATATGTTAAATGTTTGCAGATAACATGATGAATTACAATCTTTTCATACTCTTGACATGATTAAATATTAAAGTATAATTGGGTTATTGGCCCTGTAGTGAGGTTAATCCTATTATAGTGACCCACTCCTCCCAACTATTACAGAACGGAAGGCTAAAGGAAAGTGGGCACACTTCCAAAAAAGAAAAAGACTACAATAATCAAATAACCCCGTTCAAGTTGGTCGGATAATCACAACACCTAGTGATGTAAATGTATTCATTTGTTTTTGGAATAACTGACAAAGAACAGAAAAACATGTTTTGTTTTGGCCATATGAGTTTTGTGTTTCTTGTCAAATCCTGCACAGAGGTGAACAATCAGAAAGAAATCTGATTACTCATGACAGACACAAGTGTTTACACAACATTTCAGTAACCTGATAACTCCAGAAATCAGATAAAGATCAGATGTTTTTATGCAACAACATAGCACAGCAAAGTACAAACCGATCAGAAAGCTGCGCTGTGATTGGTCTGTCACACTGGCTCAAATCCAGCAGCAAGAGTTGGGTCTGATAGATTCTGAAGAGTTTATGATTCTGTTTCGACAGGGCCAGGTTATGTTTTGATGTTTTTGGTTTTTTGAAATAGCATTTTTGTCTACATTAGTAATGATGTTGTGAAATAACTCATATAGTCTTTTAGTTAAACCATTCTAGACAAAGCAATAACATCTCCATGGAGACAAGCAGACAGGCATTGGACCACTGAGAGAAAAAGTCACTTAGAGTACCTTTATTATTGCAGAGTGCATCCATATGCTGTTGTTATCTCACTGTGCTTGTGTCTCCCTGCAGCAGTTGAAGTATGCAGGGGCCATGCTTCCATCCTTACATAACCTTCAGACTCCCGGCCCGCTCCCGAGGTGCACGCTGAGTCATGAGACCAGAATCACTGCATACGCTCACACCAGATGATGGATGCTGCGGCTGCTGTTACCTAGAGATGCTCAAATTTGGGTAAAAAAAGAGCTAAAAATAGAGGCAAAGCTAGTAATCAATAGAAAGTAAGATTTTGCTCACGCTGTAGGTCTTTGAGCAAGATACTATGCTGCATCAGCTTCTAAATTTTGATAAGCAAAACCCAATCACATATGATAATATAATTTCCAACTTGATTTCAAAGGAACAAGGTAAATAGAATAGATATTTATTTTTTAATTTTCAACATAAAATAATGGCAGTGGGACAGATGCATATCAAGACATAATCTGTAAATAGCTGCCACTAATAGAACTAACTTTTGGAACAATAACTTTTCAAAATGGATACTTTTAACAACCCTAATAACATTTAATTTGGCTATCTCCATGGAAACAAGCCTGTGACACAACCAGGGCAGGCTACAAGTGTATTTTATTTAATTATCGTAAAAGAAGTAATGCCAGATAGTCTAATAATGCCACAGAACATCAAAAATAGCTCTTCTGCTTGTGTCCCGCTGTCACTGACTCACAGACAAGACAGTGCCTCTGGTGTTTTCCCAGCATCCTCCGAGACACGCACCTCTCACCTCTCACATACTTTACAAGACTCTTAATAAAAACGGAATGTAACTATGCTCTTCCCTCTCCAGACTCTGCAGACACACTGTACTCCAAACTTTGAGAATAATTACAGATAAAAATGAGCCGCCGGTTGCCAGGTAACTGCCGAGTGATAACAAGACAGTAGAAAGCCATTGTACCTGGCCCAGAAATAAACTGGCACCTATTCGCACCACAATAGTTTTATACAGAGTTCTTACTTTCAGTGCTTTAAACTGCTTAAAAGTCAAGTGCTATATTTTAAGGGTACCGGTAAGTGTATAAGATGAAACAAGATAATGTGTGTAAAAATGTAGTGGCTAAATGAGGTCACTAGAAAAAAATTCATGTTCATGAAAATCACAAAAATAAAGCATTGTTGAAATATCTGATCTAAACTATAGGTCAGATGGATTCAAAACACAAGATAACTCTTTGATTGCATAATCTTGATTCTCAAACTTTCCACACCTAATACTACATTAAAACAGTATTTAGCTCTCATATCTTTTGCCCCTAAACATGTTCTAAAATGAGACTAAATGATTCTGAAACAAAACTAAATTATGAATAATTTAGTTCCTAATTAGCCAGGCTGGAGACACCTAGTGCCTCAGCTCATTTTTATTTTACTTCAGCTTCTACATCCATATGTTGTACAATTTCCCAAAAGCAGTACAGTACAGTCGTCCGATTAGAACAGAAGCGAAACAGTGTGTTGGCCAGAACCAACTTGAGTTGAGACAGTTTGCTCCTTCATCCTCGTTTCAAACATTAACTTAATAGAGGGATTTTTGTTGATCAACACAGGTGATGCGCGCATCGTTGTCAGCTAACTACAAGATTTATCACTGTGTGAAAACAAAAGTTATGCTTCTAAGTCAACATTTGTTAATGAAATTTGACCTTACAACCTCTAAAGTTACATTCAAGTGAGTGAAAACACTGTGAGATAATGATGTCTCAAGCTTCAGGAGACAGACATCTGTCATACCGGTTCAGACTTGATCGAACAGCTAGCTCTCGTTCCATTTCATTGTTTTATTCAAAGAAGTTTCCCCAGCTAACCACACGGAGAGCGGATAGTGACGTTGATCAAAATCCTCTATATGATTTTGTGAAATGACCACATCGCGGACAGATATGTTTACGCTCAAATTTCTGGACTACAAAATGACCAAAAAGAAGCAGTTGGTTAAAGCAAAAGTACTAGTCTATTGTTGCGTGTCGTCAAAGGTGCAATGTGAAATAACCAGCTAATGCATCAGGTTTGCATCTAGTGCTATTTAAATTACAGAGGATAACCAACCAGATTCTTGCAGATGCAGCCGGTGTACCACATTCTGAAAACAGTGTTCAATAGACATTATATCAATGACTCAGATAAATAAGTGATTTAATTAGAAGTTTGTGGTTAAGTTTTTTTTTCAAAGAAACAAGAATAGACTATTTAAAACTAAGAAAAGACAAGCATGTCTCTCTAAAAATGACAAAAATGATACTGCACTTGAAATAAATCAATAAAAGCAAATACTTGATTCATTGTCAAATGTGCAAACTTTAAAAAATCTAAAATAAAAAATAACACGACTTATTCAAACACTTATTCAGACAATATCTGATTTAAGATGCCACTTTTTCTGTGTAATTAGTTACTTCATACTGGTTGTTCAAAACCAATGCTGTCCTCACTATGGTTGATGCCTAGTGGAAAAGTCCATGATGCTGCAGATTGAGAGCCACATTCTCTCCTTTATCTTCACTGCAGCTGCGTCATTCTCATAAAAAAACTAAACTGTTATGATTTTGAATGCTGGCAGGCTCATTCAAACAATATCTCAACACCGACAACATAAACAGCCTTCATCCTAACCACTGTTTCTGTATAATGCAGCCAACAGCATTCATTTCACAACTCCTGATGTCAGCTTCGGCCTTAGGAAACAAACTCCATTCTGATTACAACTGGATTCCCACGGGAGCTCCTTTTACTCGCACCTTTAAAAAACCTGGCAGTAGGAGTGTGCGGCGGACCATTTACAAAACAAGCATGTCGTCTCTCTTTTCCCGCAGCCCCCTTTTTAGCTACGTTCCTAGAAGAGAAAAAGCGGGGCAGTGCAAAGATCTGGATTGGTTCCCAGAGCTATAAAAACATCTGGATTTGACTGTGCGGTTGGCCCAAGCTTTGCCGTGGTGTCTGTTTGCGCTTCTCCATAAAAAAGGGATCATTTCAGCCTAGTGGATTACCCAACGCATGCCTTTAAATCCACACACTGCTCGGCCTATTGCTACTGAGAATACATTATATGCCTAGTCCCCGCCCCTTTCGACAGTTGGGCCAGGACGAGGTTACTTCAGTGCAAATAAAGGGGTGATATGGGGTAAAACTCTAAAAGACTCGGTTGGCAAACTCTGTTAAGTCCTATTGAGGATTTGACACAGCGTAGTTGGTGGGTGGTGAGCAGCGTGCTGTGCATGTCACTGTTGATAATGCTGGTTTGTGGCGCTCCCTTTAAACAGCAGACTGACAGACGGGAGAACGGCACAAAAAGGAAGCATGAGGATGTACTCTGATCTTAAAGGGATAGGTTATTGAAACAGTTATAACAGGCACAATGCACATTAGACTGAACAGAATTAATCGTATGATTAAAAAAAAGTGCTGTAGTCGTTTAGTCGATTAATCGGTCGATGCATTCTTAGTCGACCAACATTTTTATTAGTCAACTAATTCCTTATAAATTATTTAGATGATAAGGCTTACACTGAAAAGTTAGATCTTAAACTAGATAACAAGTGCCTGAAATAAGCAGTATTTAATTTATTTTTGTGCAAATTCTGACTGACATAAATTAGCTTATATCCCTAAATGTAAAAAATATGCATATATTCTAACTTGAAGTCAGCAAAAATGCTTCTGTATTTGGAATAAGACCTAAATTTACTTGTTCTGTCATTATATTAATAAATATTAATGTATGAAAATAGTCTCAAAATGTCTTCTCAATTCTTCTCACATTTTTACACTGTTTATTTTAAACAGGAACAAAATGTAGTGAAGATTCTGGGACCAAATCATGGTCTTATTCATTTTCTGTATAGTTTTTTTTTTTTTTTTTTTTTTGCATGTTTTCCAAAACTATTGTAGTCTTTTTGAGCACAGTTTGTTCAGATAAAAAAAAACAACGTTTTAGTTTCAGAGCATGGTCACACCCCCTTTTAGTCGAGTAATCGGTCGATGGGAGAAATTTTTAGTCAGCCAAGAATTTCTTTGGTACAGCGTTAATTACAGCCCTACAAAAAAGTTATTTAAAAACATAAGCGAATGGAAAACAACAAATCTATTATAGGGTAATGGTCAATAATTTAGACATTTTAAGGACACATATCATGTCCTAACAATGTTCCATCATCAAAAAGATTTCTATCTGAATCACTGTAAGTTCTGTTGACGTGACATCACATCATTCCACAGACCAATCAGTGAAAAGCAAAAAAGTTAAAGGGCCTATTATCTCTGAAATGATCAGATTGAGAATTTTTTATTACTGTATTTCATGGCAAAGTTGTTAATACAAATACTGTAGCTTCTTTGAAATTTCCATCTAGCCACATGACATCACTGAACTCTAACACGTGAAAACCACCCTACATACCTTCTAATATTTGTCCTTTAGCATTTCTTACCTAGACATTTCACTCCAAAACATGCCGTGTGGTAAGAAAAGAGTAACGCCACAATAAAGCAGGACCCAAAGTTAACTTTATCTCGGTCAAATGTATTTATTTATATTTATTTGTTGGGATAAACAAATGCTATATTTATCAAATAGCCATTGTAAATTACAGTCAAATTATACACTCACCAATAAAAGACTGTTTGTCCACTGAATGTATGTCACCTCCATTTGAGCAAGATAATTTACCTTATCTACCCTTGTGATCCTACACACACACGTCACATGTTAACACATGATTTCAATGTGAATGCAAAATGTGATGTTCTTAAGAAAATTTCACGATGTTTTTTGTTTTTATAGCCAAATGAAGTTTATGTGAAAGACTAATTACTGTTGATACGTATTAGCCATCAACATACTGTATTTTACCTGTAATAAAATTTGCACAAACACTTACAGAGAGATAAAAGATACAAGAAATGTAATGAAGCTTCACAATATTTGAATCTGTTAACCTTCTATTTCCAGTCAGCTTGTGGGTTAAGCAGATGTTGGAGCCTGCAGCCTCTGTTCTGTTTACAGTTCCCCACTATTCAAGACAGCTTCCTAAACAGCCCCATGTGCAGAAACAATGGTTCTTCACAGAGATGACCTAACTACATCACAGTTTGCCTTAGTATTTCCAAAGCGAGGCCGTAATGAGTATATCCTTTTGCACGTGGCCAGACAAAACCTGTTGGCAGATGAGCACAGAGACAGTGGGCAACGTCTCTGCAGCCGTTTCTGTTACGTAAGGTTATAAACAAAGCTCTTATTGTGCAAGGGCCGCATGGGGGGTCAGTCTGTGCATACATCCGCGACTATGCAACCAATACAGCTTCAAACGAAAAGGACTGCAGTGACACATGCTGAGGAGGCAGTGTGTGTAATGGAAAACACATGTGCACTCCAGGAACTGCACTTATGAGCTGCATGGGGCAATTTAGGTTTGTTATTTAAAGAGGCTATACATGAAGAGTGGAGTTAGTTTTAACTTGTGTTTTGGTTCAGTTCGGGCAAAATGTTTTTATTGGCAACAAGTCAAAAAGTGAAAAATTTAACTTGAATGAAAGCATTATGTTATGTGGACAAAGTAAGCAAAAATATATTTATGTAGGTGGTACACTATGCAACTTTTTGGCCCATTATGGAGATGTTAGGCAATCTTCCACCCCAAATTTGACCCAAAGCCTGGGCAAGCTGGGTTGTCACCATGGAGATATACAAGTAAAATGACTATGAACATTTCAGAAAAAGCATTAACACAAAGAATATGGGGAATGTTGAAAGGTGTGTCTCAAGGATCTGTCCTTGGTCCACTTTTGTTCATTCAATTTAAAAGTTGTGGGTCTGACTTACCGTTTTATAAAGGATTACCTTGTATTGTATCAAATTATACTCAAATTAGAAAAGGGACAATTCACCTCACAGTTCGATTCAGTTTTCGATTTTGCAGCCAACATTTTTCATTTTCTTTTAATTGGTTAGTTTATCTATATTAACATCTATATTTTTTAACATTAAAACACAAAATAAACTATAACAAATTAATTTGAAACAAAGCCACTGCTCAGTAAAGTATTTTCTATTGAACAGTAAGTAGTTATATTTCGAGGTCCACTTAGCAGTTGTTGATTCAATATAATAATGCACAGTCAGCTCATGCACAAGTTCACGCTTTGTTTTTTAAACATCGTGGCTGATATTGTATTTTATTTGTATTATACAACGATAGTAAACGCATAGGTCAGTGGCTATACATACGTTTTAGCGCTGGAGCAAAACTTTTTTCCCTTTTTTTTAACTCTTTCCCACCCCGGACTCAATGATCTTTAACTAAATAAACATCGATCATTGCACTTGTACTTGTAAGCCAACTGGCCATGAAAGTCACCCTCCAAAGACAAATTTACATGAATGCAAATGAGCAGTCAAGCTATAGTCCACTTCTGACAGCTTGGCAGAGCAGCAGCTGTGGCCACTGACTCCTGTGTGCAAAGTCACAGAGTATCAAAGAACTTCTCTTTTTATGTGACAAAGAATCAACAAAACATTACAATTTACACCACCAATAGGATGCAGGTTATCCCACGCATTTCACACTCGCTCCAAAGGTCAATAACATCAGCTTTTCAAAGAGATGGCATAGTTCCAGTTACATGACGTTACTTTTGTGCACATGTGTTGACAGTTCAAACAGGGTTGGCCAGTCTTATGTTGTCTGCACATATTGGTAGATCTAGGCCACACAGCTGGCACGTTTGTGTGCCGTTTCAAGGCTGGGATCATTTTTACTCATGTGTGCAAACGCAGTGTCCGTGGCCTTGGCCTTGCAACAAAGTGCACTGGGTTACTCTGGTTTCAAAACAATGTTTACAATGTTAAAAAGTGTTGGTGATTAAAGGGATAGTAGTGTGTTTTATCTTAGTGTAATTATTAACTGCATACTGATAAGTGCTTGGACAATAAGGTGCATGAATGGAGAAATGTAAAGTCCAGTTTTAGAGTAAAAAAAGTGTATTGCACTAAATGCAAAAATCAGTCTAATGCTTTAATAGATGACTGCATGTAACTTTTTATGACTCATCTGTGATATGAGTTGTAGCTTGATCTGGTAGCACAACATAGAAGTTTACAGCCATATTGTGTAACATTTATGTAAAGTAAAGCAATAAATATCTATGGAAAAAAGTGATTGCAGACTTTCCACCTAAAATCTTGCACAGTCCTCCGTTAACTTGTGCTTTCAAATGTACTAATTGGAATAAATATGAAATGAAAACAATAAGTAGAATGAAAAAGCAACACTGTTTATAATAGTTCCAAAAGAATAACACTTACATTAGGAGCCAAGCATTAAACAGTGTTATGACCAGGAATTGTTGGAATTGTTTAAACCTTCGAGTTTAAACTAAATATTATGAACAGCCCAAAATCCTGGAAGCCAACCCAAAGTTATTTAGTGATTCAGCGCCTTTTGTTTTTGTTCCCATGAAACTGCCTATAATTCAGTTATAGTCGAGGAACAGAGACGGAGGATCTGGCAGAGGATGTTATCTGGATACTAAAATCTGATATGCTTGATTGCCAAGAACCACTTTACACCCGTTGTACAATGTATAACCTGATCTTGTTGACATAGCTCACAGATTACAATTTTATGATGTTCTTGTATTGATTCAAAGTGGGTTGTGTCTGTGGCTTTGTAATTGCCTTCATCAATCGTAAAACAAGGACAAAACCACCAATGTCTGAAGTAAGAAACAAACACACTCCACACAGAAATTTGAACCACGGATCTCACTTATGAAGTGTGCGAACATACAGACATTTGTCTCTTTTCACATTAAGACTGTGATAACTTGACAAATAAATGAGTAGTCGAAAACAAAAAGTTTTATCTTTGTTCCCCTCTGGCTTCAGAGATGAGGCACTTTTCATTCTACAGGCCAACAATATATAATGGGGGCAGCTTAAATCCATGCATCTTTATTCCTTTGGTCTTCTGCAGAGTCAAGTCATGGAGGCAGCAGTCTGAACAGGAAGGTCCACACTTCCTTTTCTCATAGTCTCTTCCCTGTGTGACATGACCAGGAACATCTCACCAGAGAGGTGTCCAGGAAACCAAAACAGATGCCCGAATCGCCTCAGCTGGCTCCTGATGTGGAGGAGCAGCAGCTCTATGCAGAGTTCTTCCCATGTGACTGATCTTTACTCTATTTCTAAGAGAATGCCCTAGATTGCAGTTACTGCTTGTAACTGCAGTCTTGTCTTTTGGTCATTACCCGAAGCTGCCGACCTTAGGTGAGGGTTGGAATGTAGATTGACCAGTAAATGGAGAGCTTTGCCTTTCAATTCAGCTCTTTCATCAAAAGATGCTACACCCATCCTTCTGATACTCTTCCACCTGGAACAAGGATTTTCCACCCACCTGAAGAGGGCATGGCACCTTTTTTTTTCCCAATCTACCAGCTCCTTTTGTTACTTAAGTCTAATCACTCTGGTAATAGAATTTACCAGATTGACATTTTGTGAAATGATGTATTTCATGGCAAAATTTAATGTTATTATCAGGAACTGACTGTGGCCCAGTCTCTGGCCATCACGTTCTACAAAGTGAACCCAAGCTATAAATGAGACTGCAGATAATTATTTACAGTGAGTGAGTTAGTTGGATATTGTATGTGTTTTTCCAATTCTTTTTTGATATTTCTAATAAAAATTAATTATTTGCTGTGAGCATGAGAAAAGCACACTGATAAATACAAGAGCGGAGACAAATGAAAAGATTTTAGCTACACAAAAACAAAGTATTTCTTGAGTATTCCTCTTCTATGCCAGTGTTTTTATAGCAGTAGGTTTTCCGAGTGGAAAACGCTGACACACCTCGACACCTGCCAATCGGATCACATTTCACTACAACCATGTGACCGGATCCATCCAGATCACATCACCTTTTCAGAGCTCAGGTCACAGATGAGCAACCAGGGCATAAACAAGATGTCAACAGCTCCATTTAACAATTACAATCTATAGTTTTATCATTTGAATGTGCATTGCTAGCAGGAAATTTTTTTAATATCTCAATAAAAACTACAATTAAACTGCTTGTTTCTATGGAAATGGTATTGCTTTGCCTCCCTAATGCTACAGTTCCACACAATGACATATATAGTATATTTATAGAGACTCATAGCTTATAGAATTAATATTTTAAAATGTAATCCTGAAAAACAAGTGTAAATGTAAGATAAGTAAGTTTAGTATCAGTGGAACCATAGAGCCAAACAATAAAGTTAAATTATGACTTTTAAACATGTTATGCTGTTCAAGTTAACTATAATAGAAAACAATACCTAAAGGGAGACATGCAATTCAAACTACAGTGCTAAAAATGTGCACAAATTTGTACTGATGTGCCACTCTAACCTCGTTTGGATGTCACAGAGCAGAGAAATTCCTCAGAGGACAGCGTGAATATGAGAAAAGAGGCCTGCTTTCCCATGAAGTGAATGGATTTGAGTCAGAAATGGTTTCGAGCTGCTCTCAGATGAACCATGTCAGCTCAGTCAGACTACATTATCACAGCGCATCAGGCATATCGACTTTTCCTCTGTGCTTTTAGCGGATCAGTCTCTGGCACAGTCTGACGAGTTAGCAGCCCTTCCAGCACAGTTAGGTTCATGTCACTATGCTTACTCACTGACTGTGCCACAAAATACAATCAACTTTTTAACAGTAATAATTTACAGTATTATGCAAAGTTGAAGAGAAGTTTATACTTAAGAACTCTATATTGCACAAAATTAATCAGGTCCTTTATTGTTGCACAAGAAAAACCTTATCTCGTCACCTTTTTGGGGAATATTTATGTTTTGCTTTTTGCTCAACTTGAAGGTGTGTTGCACGAGTGACAACGTTTAGAACCAGAGGCACTGCACCAGTCTTTATTACTTAACTGAAGATGAATCTTACGGCTTAATAGTCTCTTGATGAGTTATCTTCAGCAAAATGTTTTCTGAGGTGAAAAAAACTATTTAATAGTATGAAAATGTAGGTGTATATTTTCACTGGAATTTGCTAATTCCAAAAGTTAGACAAGCAAAGCTAGATTAGAGACTTTCTTGTTTAACATTCGTCTGATGTGCAACTAGCAAAACAGAGTTTATTCTAAATAAATACAATAATTACAATATACACTCACTTCTGCCCAACTAGCGTAGGACAATTTGGTCCAAGACACACACATTTATGAGGCAACCTCAAGCATTTACAAAACATGGTGCACATCCAGCAAGTGTCTGTAGGACATGGAAATGGACTGTAGTTTGATATATTGCAACTTTGAGCAGTCACCTTTAAGACTGATACAGAAAGTCTTCGATTCTTCAGTTGCAACAAGAAGTGAAGCAGTTTCAGTCAGGCTAAAACATAGAAAGATTATTTGTTCATCATCAACACGAGAGATTGACACCATAAATGTAGCATCAACTCGACTACAACTAACTACAGTTCATCACTGCAAAAACAAAAGGTATGCTGCTAAATCAACATTTGTGAATCAAATTTGACCCTGCAACCCATATACGTTACAGTCAGGTGAGTGAAAAACGGCGAGAAAACACTGTCTCAGGAGCCAGACATCCGTCATACCGGTTCATACCTGTTCTAAAATAGCTAGTTCTTGTCCAGTTTTGTTGTTTTAGTCAAAGAAGTTTCCCAGCCAACTAGACGTACAGTGTTTCTTTCTGTATGACCATGTGCAGCAAAAAGTGGCGTCAACCATAATCTCTCTATAGCTTCAAAGTTGAGCAACTCAAATGCTAAAATTGTTCAAATTACTCTAGTGAAGCTGCATTGAGTTTAAAAACCCAGTGAAACACTTGCATTGCCATTGAATGACATCACAAGGTGGAACGGCTAAATATTCAGGATTTATGTGGTAAACTAGTGTGAATGACACAATTCGGGCATGTTTGCATGTTTTTGATGAAGAAACAGCATGAAAGCACAAAACAAAATGTTTTGTGTTAAAGGAACTTAAAGTGTTATTTTATCAAGTTTTCCTTTTTGAAAAGGAAAATCCTCTGACAAGTTTTGTGAAGTTGCTGATCTCTACTGTGCGAAACAAAATTGTGACATTTTTATTTTTAGTTAGGCTTAAAATAAACCTTTGTAGAGTTCCTTGCATTTAAGATTTTATTTTGGATACTTCATAAAATAATTTCTTTACAAACTGTAACTTGAATGATGTAATAGGACAATAAAACATTGACTCCAGATTAGGATTAGCTCATCAAAACAGGTTAAGGGTACATTTTATTTGACTCATTCTTCAATACATCTGTGTTGACCTATTGTCCGTGTTTTGGACTGAGGTTGGATTTATAGGTGATTACCTTCCATCTGTAGATACAAAAGACTGATTTATTGAGTTGACATGAGTTTATTTAAGAGCACAGATACAGTCTCGTCACGAGTGACCAAAGCACAACAGACAAAACACGTCAAAACAGAGATTATAACCTGGAGCTTGATACTCGGGCAGGCCAGTTCAACCAGAATAACCTATTCAGAAGCACAATTTAAGACTCTACCACACCCACACGAAGTAAACAAACAAGTGTGTATTTAAACTTTGTAAACGTTATAAAAGGACAAACACTTTGGCTGTCCCGCAGCTAAGGCCCAACAGATCAGAGTTTTCAAATCTCCTATCCCTGCCCACATCCCTGTTCTTAATGTGATTATTTGACAAATTAAGCCCCCGTGTCACACATGCAGAGTTAAAACAAATGTCACAGAAACACATAAGAAAAATAATTGCTTCCAATCCAGAAATAGAGAGGCAGAGCTTATTAGTTTGAAGGTTACTACGTTACTACGGTCTACGACAGGAAGTAGAAGAATAGACCTGTTTTTACTATTAGATTAACATAAAGATGTACTTTTTATGTTATTTAAAAAGTGTCTGTAAGTATAATATGTATAATATAAAATAATATGTCTCCTTTAATGAAAACAATCCAATGTTTTGATCTTGATGATTTTATCTATTGATGATTTGACACAATTCATCAACAATAACATAATTTCACATTTGATCAATCTGCACAGCATAAGTCAAAAACAATTGACAAAAGCCACGATAATCCACTCCACCAGGTCAGGCCATCTCATATATTACAAGTGCATTACAGTCGATAAATATGTTCTTATCCAAATCCACACAGCCTCTAATCCGGCTCTGAACAGGTGTGGCGTAAGCACGAAGGCAGGCAGAAGGCCAGCAGCTAACAGGTGGATCCCAGGACGGAATCCACCGTCCTGGGCTCGCGCTTAAGCCTCGGGCCCTGGGGGAAACTTGTCCTGGAAGTGTCAGAGCTCATAATAAGGCAACTGTCAAAAGCACACAAGATAAACCTCAGCTAGAGTCACTATTACAGAAAACGCCAAGAGCATAATCCAGTCTGATAGGAGATTATATGGACAAACGCTGGATCCATTCATAAAATAAGGCAGTAGCAGTATAATGTTTAACTTTTCATTCAGATTATGGTAATGTGTCCTTGAACATGTGTGTTGTTTGTGTCATTAATAACTAAAGAAATGGTTAATGTTTTAGAGATTAGGCTTATTTAAAAACAGATCTAACTAAGCAAATACATTAAACTAGATCTTTGTGTGAAGATGAAAACTAAGCCGTTCGAAATGGTAAATAACAAAAAAAGAAATGACTTTTGCAGCGGCAGTAGCAGATGGTGAGTGGACCGCACAGAGGAAATGTGGACTTCTAAACAGGTCACTCATGCAGAGACAAAAGCTCACGACTTCAGAAGCTCCAGCTGTAGTTTACAATGTGTCCTTCTATGCCTGGTGTGTCTGGAATGATTTTGAATATTCTGACAACAGCTCATGATTAGTGTGTTAGATGATAATGGTGTGATAGATTCATGTATCCTTTCTGGTTCTGGCATTTGAGCGTCTAGAAAATGTCTGTTTTCAAGCATCACTTGTGTCCAGCAACATCCCTGTGATGTATTCAAAAATATTTACTCCAAGAGGTTGGAAAAAGCTTGGAAAAACAGGGCTTTGCATTTTTATGTCGGACATGTGGACACCGCAAACTGAGCCACTGGTTCCCGTGCAAACAAGAGTGCTTTAGAAAGAAACATTTGTTGAATTTGTACATGTAGGCATTTCACTTCATTTGAAAGCTTATAATTTACATTTTTATATCTATATATCTATGCACACTTTTTATAAAATACTTGGTACTTGGTATAACAATTTGCCCTCCTTAAAATGTTAGTTGCAATTTAAAAATAACAAATAAATAACAAATGAAAATCCACTTTGTTCTACTGTGAAGTATGAAATGATTCTGAAAACAATAGAATGAACAATAACGATATATATATATTTTTTGGGCAATCTCATTAATGATATTCAGACAATTATTACGTCAATCGGCTGCGTTCAAGTTGTAGAATGTATGATGTCATGAATCTAGATGGTGAACAAGATTTCTGATTAATATCACTGAACTTTCCATAAATATCTAAAAGATCATTTCAAACTGTTTCAATCTGGTGATTTCCTTTAGTGACTAGACCTGATCACTTTTGTATTACAACCAAAACTGACTTTAAACAAGATTCATTTGTGCTGCAAACATCTGTGTGAAGTATTATTGGTCTGGTTTGCAACGAATCACATAAATGTTGATATATTACATTTATATCCTAAGTTGAATGTTACTAGCATAATTTTTATTTTCTATTCTTACAGGGTTCTTTTTGTGACAATTTTAACTATAAACAATATACTCGATATTCAATTTTTGAAAATTGAAAACCAATCACGTTATTATCTAAAATTCGATATATTGCACAGCTCTAATACATACTACACAAAAACTTTACCTTCCCTTTTTTTAATTTTTTTGTGCTTGAATGGATATCTTGAAGTAGGCTGGGCCAATAATTGAAAAATGAGGAGATCGAATTGTCAATTATTTGTGATGGGTTTTGAATTCAAAGATCGAAACCAATCCTTTGTCAGTCAAAATGTGTGGTGGTATCAAATAAATGTTTTTGTTTTGTTTATGTTCATGAATGGCGTTTTTTATTTGTTTTGAAAAGGTTAAACAAAATCCAATCGAAAATCGAGATCAATGTACAGTATATATGAGGAAAAAAATGTGATTGTATTTTTCCTCAGATCGCCCAGCCCTATAGAAGTCTTTAGTTAATGCAGCTGCCGTGCTAGAAGGGTGGGTCAAGGATAAAACAAGATTTTTAAATAATAAAATAATACATCCTTCTCTAGTTGCTCAAAACAGCTTTACAAAAATACTGAAAATCAAAGCAGCGATAACAGCTGAGATGAACTACAACCTTGCACACCATATGTCATCTTCACTTCGCTTTGTCAGCACTACACACAGAAGAAAACAGCGCCTCCCTCTCACATCCACTACAGCTCGTACTCAATAGCGCACAAAGAACTACAAGTGTCAGATGGGCCGGGGCACAGAGAAGACAGACTTCATACAGAGCGCAGAGGAGAATGAAAGCCGTGTTTGGGTGTGCACTTCAGGAGGTCTGCCCCGTTCAGCGTACATGAGCCAGAACCAGACAGAGAACAGGGCAGAGCAAATGTCATCACAATGTTGTATCAGGATTGGAAGGAAACTTGTTGTAATAATGGATTTAAGCCTTGTCCACACGAAACAATGATATTTTAAAAACTGCATGAACATGGAGCTGTCTTGGATTTGTGAGCCACACGAATCAGTAAACCAGCCTGAAGCCGAAGGTCGTGAAGCAGAATCTAGGGGTTTTAGATTTTTCAATATGCAATTTTAAAGTAATTAACTACTAAAAAATGTATTTAAGCCCATTTTATAGTTTTCCAACTTGAAATGTTACAGACATGTATTTTATTTTTGGGGTCGTGAGTTGGTTGCATGGTTAATTGGGGGTCTCAGTCTGAAAAGTTTGGGAACTAGACTCTAGAGGAAGACTTGACACTGAGCATGCGCAGAAAAGTTGTTGAGTGTAAACAGAAACTTAGCAGAGAATTCTTTAAAACTTGGCAAACATTTTGAATGAACAACATGATCTAAAACCAACAGAAGAGACACAGAAAGTGGATTTATGCTTTAGATGTGTTCAGAATATTTTGACAAAGCTTCAAAATGGATTTAATGGAGATTGTCGTGGATTCATTTACTTTTCCATGTCTTCTGTGGTTTACAGTGCAATTAGACGCAGATTTTCACAGTGAAGATCATATAAAAGTGAGTACATTCTGCAAATGAGACGTGACTCTGGGGCAGTAAAGTCATCATGCAAAAAAAGTTGTTTTGAAATCTTTTCACTCTGGAACCTGGTTTCAGAAAGATTCGTTTTCAGTGTCCTGAAACTCCTGCTTCGTGTGGACAATGTGTGGTTTAGGTAAATATTTGTTCTGAAACGCCTGAGCTTGACTTTGTGTGGACAAGGCCTTAGACAATGATAATAAAATGGTTCAACTTTTGTGCAAATTAGTTTGCCATGTTCCAGCTAATGAAGCATACAGCAAGACTTTCCTGTAGCATGATAATTGCATTTAGATTAATAGTACAGTGCCTAAAACAGTTACATCATCCAGGTCTTGTGACCTGGGCTTAGTGCATTGCGACCTCCTGGAGTTCCCAACCCCCACTTTGGAAATCACTGATCTAGAACAATGCAAGTTCCTGCCACATGAGCTGAAAGTTGCAGTATTTTAAAGATGGCTAAGTTTATTTAAAAAGGCAGATTATTATTTGTAAATGTCTGACATGATCAAATCAATTTACTGTTGAATAAGGCCCAAAATCACAACAGCAGTCGACTTGAAGGGCTCACAAGATTGTTGATTTAATGTACAAGAAGTTAGACAATCAAACAATGGAACAGTCACTGGTCAGAAGAGAAGAAGATTAACCCAACATTCATGAGTACTTTACTGTCCCAGAGCATCCTCTGTTTTTATAGTTGGGCAATAAATCGAATTTTAGATATCATCTTAAATGTGGTTTTGAAGATATGCAAAAGATGAATATCAAGTATATTGTTGTAGTAAAAAAAAAACTTTAAAAGAGTCATTTAGTCAATATTTCAGTGGTTATTGACTTTTTTTTTTTTAGGATAAGAAGGACTTGAAAGCATGTTGCAAATTGATTACATCTTTTTAACATTTGAAAATCTTATTTACTTACTTAGTTAGCAAGAATATTTGTCAAATGATTGAGGCGTTAGTATTTTTGAAAAGGGGGCATGTCCTTTTTTAGTTGACTAATCGATCAGTAGATTGTGTCCTAGGTCCAATACAATTATATTTAATGAATGAACCTTAACTAACATTTTTCTGTTGGACTGACATAATATCTTCTGAATATCGTAAGTGAGATATGCCAAAAAAGATCACGATATCCATTTTTGCCAATATCGACCAGTCATACTGTTTTTATATTTCATTGCTACAAATAAGAAAAACTCCAAAAAGAAAAAAGAAAATGTGTGAATATGAACGTCCATAAGGGAACCACTGCAGAATTAGAGATTTCCAAGAGCATGCTCATCCAGTAAATTAGTAACTTGCTACATGCTAAGTGCAATTTGTGCACATTATGTAAAGTAAAAGATGCAACAGTATACATATAAAGTCGCAGCAGGAAAGGTATCATTACTTGGACCATGACATCCTGATTTTGACCATTTCTTCCACACATCTCTCTGCTTCACTATTATTTGTCAACAAAAAGTGACAAAACTGCAGATGACTCAATTTGAGCATACGTGCCACTTGTCCCGTATGTAAATCACTGCTTTGTAAATCACTTTGAGTAACGAGCCACGGCCGGAAAAAGCTCCCGGATTGCATTACAACAAACCGCCTTCTGTGAGAGCCTTCTCCTTACTCCAACTTTTCCTGGAAACACTTCTGCAAGAGTGCTGCAAGCAAATGAGCAACTTATGTAATCAAGCTCTTGCATTGTTCTTTCAGATGATCCTGAACCGGTGAAGCCAGGTAGATGAAAACGTGAGGTACAGTTATAGACATTAGCATATGTCAGCCATGATTTTTTTCAATGATGGATGAGATGAGATGAACTGATATGATTCAACTTTGACCCAGTGACTTATTTACGATTCTCATTCATGTGCTTTAGCCTCAGTCACACTGCTGGCTCTGAATGCTGCACTGTGCAAACTTCTTTTGACACCTTTTCTATTAGAAAAGAGTTCTGTGTTTAGACTTTATGCAAGATTCAGGTCATGACCGTTTTCAAATCTAGGACGAATCAGTTAGCATGAAGGCTTCGCTGTAAATAACTGTTTACCTGTTTTTTGAGAAAGCTCTAACGCTGCATGTTGGGTAGGATTTTTATTTTTTATTTTTTTTATTAGATGTTAAGGAAGAGAGAGGCAACTGTGGGTTATAATTTTACGTCATTAATTTGTTATTTTTTGAAAGTACATTTTGTGGGTCAAATTTTTTGGGTTACAACACAAACATGAATTATAGTCCTAACCTTGCCTGGGACCAGAGTTCCCGCTTCAGCAATACTTTGCAAAGTGTGGGTCTGGTCACCACTCCCGCGGCACTTCTTAAATCAACTCCACAACACCAGACAATCAAATCACGGACATGAAGCATGGTCGTTTGTCATTTAGAACAAAATCTTCTTCATTTCACTCACCTCATAATAGTTTAATAGCTTTGTTCATTGATCATGCAAACATGGTTAATTTTCACTGCACTCCCAAACAAACACAAAGGTCTCAACCAGAATGAAATCCAGAAACAAAACAAAGGAAGTAAATACATTCAACAGAAGTGTGCAATACAAATGCATCTTGTGAAGTAACTGATGTGTTTCAAAAGGTAACCTTGGCCAGTCTACATAGAGACTAATTTAATCTTTTTACAATAAACAAGCTGGAACAGCCAGCGGTCTTGGTGGGACAAAAGTTGACTTGATTTGCAAGCTTTCACAGACAATACAATCAATAAGTGGAAAAAATGTTGGGAGGTGCCGCAAGTCAATAACTGTGGCAAGTGTGTGGGACAGAGATAACCATAAACTTCATCTTTTGAAGCTTATCTGCTACTATTGGAGAGGCTGCACCAGCCTGGTCCAGCATTACACAACCTGTCACTCCCAGCCAGTAATAACTCAACTAGTTGCGCAAACAGAGAGCAATAATGGAAAAAGAACAATCGTGACATGCGGGGCTGCACGCAATAACAGCTTGTAGAATTTGAATTTAAATTAGGAAATACTGAGCTGCACAATCAATATTGTAAATAAATGATTTATTTACATTATTGGTGTGGTCATCCATGTGGTAGTAATTAGTGAGCATGTACAGAATACTGAAAACCTACATTAAAATATATTTTGTTATGCATTTTATAGTGAAAAATTCAAATAGCTTTTGATTTTGGGTCACAATTTGCCGGACCATTGTTAATAGGATAACAGAAAAGAGAGTTTATATCATGTACAATTTACAAATGTTTAAGCCTGATTTTTATACAGACTATGGGATGAACGTGCTAAGCTTTTTGTTAACTCTATACATAAAAACTTAAAAAGCATACATTCACATAAAGGGCATACATGTCATACTGTCATTATTTCTTTGAGTTAGTTATAATTAGTAAAGGGTTATATTTTTGAAGAGTAATTAAGATAAATAAGCTAGTTTTGCATGTATTCTGTTTGACTTCTGGGCTGGACTCATCTGAAAACATCCCTCTGAACATATCCACTCAAGAGTCAGACAACCTAAAAGCTTATTAATGGAAGCTGTCTGGCTCTTTTATTGGTGTGAATTACAGCTTGAGGCGGAATCAGTTTGTGATTCAATAAGATTATGTCATCTTAAAGACAGAAGTGTCTTGAGTGAGGAAAAGGCGCGTACGTCGCACTGAAATAGACTTGATGTGGGCTAAGCAGATCAGGTCAGAAGAGAATGCCCTCAGCGGGATGGTGCAAACAGAGGTGATAACACCTTGGCTCATTACATAAGGTGGGGTAGTCTGCAGTTCAGTACTCGTTAATGGAGGGCTGGGTGCTTGAATAGTAGCCTTAGGAAAGAAGAGACGTGCAAACGCGCACATAAGCAACAAGAAGACAAACCAACCTGCTCTTTGCGCTTCTGCCAGCGGCCACACGGGCTCTCCTCCAGGATCTCACTCTCATCCTCGCTCTCCTCCTCCTTCCCCTCAGACCCTGATTTTCTCTCCGGGACCGACATAGTCATCTTAACTCCGTATGTGTCCAGGTTTTGACGCACTGTTGTTGTAGCCCACTGCGCCTGTCCGTCTCCTCCAATTCCCTGTGCGTTTTGTTGTTCCGGGGGAGGAGGCGCGCTTGCAACAGAGGGGTTTTCTGCGCCGTGAAGCCGCCAGTCACTCACTCATTCGCTCGCTCACTCAGTCAAAGCGGTCGGTGCTCCAAACATCCTGTTGTAACAGTGGATATGCAGCCACACGGTTCCCAGTCATAAGATCTGCGCGCACGCCCCTCACACGGTCTCATACGGTGGAGTGGATTTGTGGACTGTCTCCCACGCGCGTCATCGTGTTGTTGGGCTGTGAGCTGCTGCCAGACGCGGTGCGCAGAAATGAAGCGCTTTACCGTAATGACCACCCTATTGCGCACTGCTAAAATGATGTATTCTGGTGATTGGTGAAACTTCAAAATGCCAAAACTGATCAGTCTAGGTCAGAAGAACATTCTTAGTACTGACTTTATGTATCATAGTAATTTGCTGCAAAGCGAGCTTTATTTATATTCTTATAGGCCTAAAGACACAAATATCCTTTATCCTAAATAAAGCCACATGATTCGTCTCAAACGATGGGTCTAGATATGAGAGGACGGTTCTCACAGTTTTGGCAGGATATTTAATTCATGGAAAATTCCCCAGACATGTCAACACAATATAGTGGATCATATTCTACAAACATTACGGTACCATGTCAGGACAGAAATGGCTTTTGAACTCAAACTTTTACGCAAAGCTCTTCTGACCTCTAGTGGTTAAGATAATAAAACGCAGATTTTTTTGTTTTCTTTTTGTTTTTTCTGAAAGGCTACTGAACACTGAACAGGCTTACATTGAAAGAGAATTGTACACAAAAGATACAATTATTCAGTTTTCAAAAAGACAGAAGCACTATTTTGGCAAGGCAAAGGCAGTAGATATTATTTATTTCAAAATCTAAAAACAAATCACGTACAAGAAAAAAAATCCTACAATGTAAATTGAACATATGCAAAAAACAGTTAACTGTGTGTTAACTATGTTGCTTAGATTGATTCATGCATGTTTGAGTAATGTTGTATATGTGCTGTTTAGAAAAATAATAATAAGAAGAATAAAAAAATTTATATCAGATTTTGAGTTGAAAATGTAGGATTCAAATTTGTCATGAAGCACTTTGTAACGATAAAAAAAATCTGGTTGTTAACATTTCTGCAGTTTTAGAACTGACAGTGCATGGGCCATCTTATATTTCTTAACCATTTTGGATACGTTAAGTTTTACAATAAACCAACTATGCACATGTCATTGGTTATTACTCAATGTATTTGAAAAGTGCAATTCAATGTCTCCTTTAATATTTGAACATTTACCGGTATATGATCTGAACAAAGCAGTGTATCAGTCTTCTTTGTAGCACGGCACCCAGCTCAATAGTGGTTATAAAATTACAGCAAAAATATATATTTTCAGTCATTTTCTTTGTTGATACTCTCCTTGTCTATGCAGTGCTTGACAGCGGCACCCAGTTGTATTCGGTTTAGAAATCTAATGTCTCACTAGATTAAAACCTTTTGACCTAATTTGTCTAATCACACTATTTTCTTTAGGAAACTTTATTGATACAAACGAAAAACACATACAACAAGGCGAACTCTAATAATTACAGATTTTAGCAAATGGTAAATAAGTGCAGTGCATTTATTATCAGCATACAATTAATCCTCTATGTCACAGTTTAGTAAGGAAGCACCGATCCGATACCTGGATCGGATATCGGCGCCGATCCAGGGCATTTTGCTGGATCAGGTATCGCCTCCATGATATTGGTTCAGCCGATATCATAGTTTTGGACATAATGAGACTATTTTACAGGGGGGTGTTGATCCATAACGTTTCATAATACTGGGCATTTTATTCAGATTAAGTTGTGACTTGCACTATAAAGGGGTTAGGGTTAGGGTCAGTTAAATAACACAATGTGGCCAAATGTATTAAGTTTTAATAAGAAAAAGAAGCAATTTCAGTCCTTCACTGGTATCGGTTGATATCGAGTATCGGCAGATAGTTAAAGCCAAATATCGGGATTGATATCGGAACAAAAAAAGCTGGATTGGTGCATCCCTACAGTTTAGTAAAACTACATTCTTAATAATCAAGTTATCAAAAAGAATGTTTGTGTTTAGTATCTCTTAATTAATACCTGATCCTCTTAATTTGTAAGTTGCAAAACCTGAATCATTCTTTTATTTCTTTGTTATGATGTAGGTTATTGTTATGTAAAGTGTAGTTACACTCTTCTCAACAAATCTACAGCTAATAATATTAGCTGCATAAGTATTAGAACTGGTCAATAAATTGAATTTTAGATAATATTGTGACAGATGTTTTGAATATATGCAGAAACAGAATATCAAGTATATCGTTTATAGTAAAAATGCTTCAAAAATAGTTGTTTAAAGATACAAATGAAGAAAGTTACAACATTGTAAATGATCAAATATGTGTAGAAGTGTAGTGTCTGGTTTAGCTGCATTTTTTCTTTATGAACAGTAATTTAGCATACAAACTTCTGAGTTTGTGGTGTTGTGAGGGTCGTTGGAGTCAAATATTTAGTCAGAACATTGAGACACTCACTAGTTTTGATAAAGAGGAACCTTTTAGTTGACTAAACATGTCTTACGTCAACTACAGCATAATTTTTCTGATCATTAAACTTCAACTATTACACTTAAATATGTGTTTGGACATTTTCCAGTTGGCTTGAAATAATATTGTCTGAACATTAATAGTAATCAAGATACACTAAAAACTTATCAAGATATACATTTTTGTCAATATTACCCAGCGCTAGTAAGTATTGTATTACAGATGAATTCACTGACAGCTCCAAGTCTCTGAGGGAGCAGATAAAAAGCAAAATGTGTGGGTTTTTGTGGGTAATTGACAACTTCTAATGACACATATGTTCTTCTAACCAGACGACACAGACAGAAGAGTAGGAGCTCCGCTGTTGTAGACCATCTTTTTGCAGTGCTCAGTTCTGGTAGTCGTCATGAGCTAAATCAAAAACAAACAAAAGAATACATATAAATAAAATTCTTAGTTTTTTTTTTATGTTTAATTGGCTCGTGTTCTACTAAGTGCACTGGTTCTCGAGATTAAAGAAAAAATATTGGTCTTTTCTAATATCACAACAGCTAAACAAAGAGTAAACTGCGAATAAACTCGGCCTAACAAAAACAGCAATTCTTTTTTTTGTACTTTGGTTTCCTTTGAGCAACAAATAAAGAATTTCTTATCTAGAAAAGGTTGCATTCATGTTCTAAATGTTGAAAAGTCCCATATCAGATTGTGAGCAATATTAGCTACATCCCCTTTTAACTCTATGATGCATTGCTTTTATCTTTATTTATTTTATAGGATAGCCCTTGAACTGTATCATCTCTTTTCGAGGGGTCCTCAAATCTTAAATTTATTATCCAAAAGTTCACAAATGTTGAACCTTCACGTTATTTGTGTGGGATAGAGTCAATCTATTTCTTGTAAATACTGAACAACATCTACTTTTCCAGAACATTTGAAAACAAAAGCTTCAGAAAGTAATGCCATTATTCAAATCCACACAGAATTATTGTTGTGACCTGAAAGAACCTTAAGACATTAAAAGATTAATTCTACTTAAGGTTCTTTCCAAGTCACAACAATATTTTTGTGTGGATTTGAATAATGGATTGTTTTCTGAAGCTTTTTTTTTTTTTTTTTCATTGTTCTGGCAAAGCAAGTGTTGTTCATGGTTTTGTTTTCTGTGATGAGCCAGTATTACAAGAAATAGACTGTCTTCCAGGTAAAAGGTAACCTAGGACTGAAACTGTAAAATATTAATTGTGCTCACTTGCAATTCCCCGTAAATTGAATAAATGACCAGGCTGTGCTGGTATAAAACACAAGTATGCCTCTATACTGTATTTTGAAGATATTTGCACTTACCTCAGTGAGTCGTGGCTTCTGAATGCAGTGCACATATGGCTTGGGCTCCTGTTCAATTTGATCCATTGACGTTTTGTAACAAACAGCACAGTCCATCAGTGGCTGTGGGCAAGAAAACATAATTTAATTATAATTTTGCCGTGAGTTGTTCTTTTCCAGAATTCCAGGTTTGCTAAAAAACAAAAAATGCTAATACATTTGAATATTTTTACTGTAACATTCAAGGTTATTTGTCAAAATAGTATTCTAGTATGAGATTGTCAAACTTACCCTGTCATTTCTAAAGGGACATCTCTGCGGGGTGGCGTCTGTGGTTCCTTTGGCACACCTGGTTGGCTTCAGGTAAAAATGGTGGTACAAATATTTGACCCCAAATCCAGACTGAGAAGACAGAGGACATGTTATTGACACTGGGATCAAAGTCTTGCACAATGTTTCATTTGGACCTGAGCCACTGCAAGAAGTTTACTCTGAATGACAGTGACAGACATGGACATTGATACCTTTGGTTTATCATAAATAACATTCTTTCCCATAGGTAGATGTACAGTTATAAACCAAATATTTAATTCAGTTTAATCAATTTGATCAGCTCCCCACTTTTTAAAGTACATTTCCTATTGGCTGAATTATTTTTAAGCATGTTTATGATCAGATTAAGGCCAGTATTTTGGGTTTATGTTTAAATCTTAAGCAAACAATATATATATATAGTACTTAAGTACTTTAAGTACTTATATATATATAGTACTTAAAAAAATTAGGAAAACTAGGCTCTTGTATTTAACTTTTACTTTGGTAATCAAATTGTTTATATTTTCCAATAGGTCTATATTTTACGTCACAATTAAAATATAAAAAAAATGATTAAAAAAATAGGTAACTTCAATGTAGTAAACATTTTATCTTCTCAAACTTGGACGAAAGAGCCATGTGAGTCACTATATGACTCATTTGGGTGGGAGCTGATTGGCTGTGCAGAGGGTGGTAAAACTATTTCACTTTTATGCCTAAAAAATATGCTTTAAAGTTGTATTAGTGTCACTTAAGATGGGTTTGTAAGAGAAAATGCTGATTAATGGAGATAAAAGTCTAACTTTAACAAAGCCTCTTAGCAGAAACAAGGTAGCAGACATTTCCAACAAGTAAAATTTTGAACATTAAACACAGTTAAAAGAAATAAATCAGACATTTGACACGTACATCTATCTCAGCTTTGTCCACGGTCCTCAGAAAGCGAAAATGGTGGTGCACGGTGGTGTGTGAGCTCAGCTGCTCCAGGGCCAGATCCACTCCGCGCGTGTAGCCCACGGAAAGTTCAGGATCCTGGGCTCCGGCGACGCACAGCAGCGCGCAAATCAGCAACAGCGGCAATCCTGCGGCCATTCTCCTCTTCGCTGTGACTAAACTTTACACCCAGACTACGAGGACAGGCTAAGCTCCCTCCTCTCAGCGGGGGACCGGCAAAACAAGCCCTGTGACGGGATAGAGGGGGATTTGTGATCTTGCGCACCACTATCTCCGTTGTGCGATACTATCTTTCTGTAAATGCCCCGAGGAAAAGGAACAAATGGATTTGTCTGCATGTCTTTACACGATTATCTCTGAGTGAAAAGATTCGTTAAAAGAAAACAAGCAGAGCCTCCTGATTGGTCCACACTTCGGCTGATTTAGGGCTTAATGGGCTGCCTTTGGGTTTGTTTGCGCAGGGACAAAAGTGGGTCACTGACTGCGGGAAATTTATATAATAAACTTGGTCAGACAAAAAGGGGTTCCGGTAGTTGTGAGGTGGGTTTACAGGAAACAGACCGTTTAGGAGAAAAGGATTTGGGCAGATCTGACGCTTCTCGTTTCTAAATACCTAAAACAACCCTATTTTACATTAATTATTCAAGTTTAATTTTTTTAATTGACAAATAAAAGCTAAAAGGTTTTTTTCGTTTTTCTTTTATCTGTCTATACATAAATAAGTTACACTGTAGAGTTTAATGAAACATTCAAATTAGCCTACTTCTGAAAAGGGACCTGTTTTTTTTTTAATCTAAGTAGGTTATTTTAGTAATAAGCGACAATATATGTAGATCAATAATTTTTATTTATGTTTAAGATTTTAATGTAATAAGCAGCAGATTTTAATGTGTCATTTTTATTGTTGTAAAGTGGCTATGTGACTATTTTAAACCATATGAATTAAATATTTGAATTATGTCACAATTAAACACAGACAAGTGGGCGGGGATAGGTGGTAGGTGAGGACAGGACTTTTCTGAGCTGCAGGACAATACAAGATTATTCAAACGTGCAAGAACAAAAGATTTTAGAGGTCTCCTTTAAATATTTGGGGCATTGAATAAGCTGCTTGTATCTAATGTTAAAGATGTACTATGTAGCTTTTCTACTAAAAACTCCAGCCCTGAAACACTCCATAGTGATGGAGTTACTTTGCCTAGAATGTTCCCTAAAACGGCATTAAACACATATTTCACTATGGGTCAGCAAAAACATAGGACAGAATATTAACTATTTATTTATTTTAATGAAGGAATAGACCATTCAATATGTGCATAGTCCACCATATTTATCATTTACAATATAATCTTCACATAACATCCACATTAATGCAGCATAAATATCCCTTGACTGAAAAGGTACTTACTAAAATAGATATCATAATTGTTAAATGTTTCTCCTTGTTTATTCATGAGTTACTACACTAAATTATTTAACACTGTACATTGACTGAACACATGTAAAAGATGTAATGGAGTGGTGAGCATTATTATACAGATATCTAATGTGTGTGAAAGCTTATTAAGGTCTGTAAGGTGCAGTCATTATGACAAGGAAATTTGCTGTTTCTAATCTCCTCTTGTTGCCAGAAGAGTCGGGGCTCCACTTCCATAACCAATAATGTTGCATTGCTCCTTTCGTAGGACCTTCATGTCCTGCAGCCAACAAAATGATAAAGCGATGTTAAAATGTAAGTAAAACAATACATAAAACTGGTACGTTTCCCTCAAGTTACAGTCAAGTTTTAGAATAATGTTTAAAATTGACAAACAGTTCTGATTTTGAGATTTAGCAATAGTTGACCTTGAAAATTAAGTATTTTGATATTTTGAAGTATTAACAGTAAAAGTAATAAAACACACAATGCAAGTGTTATATTTGTAATTATATCATGGATTATTATTATTAATATCTAATGACTGAGCTATCAATTGTAAATAATACTTGTGTTGTGCCATTTAAGCAATTTTACTTTATTAAAGTTTGTTTCTTGTACATTCTTACCTGACAATTGTACAATAAAACCCTTCTTTTTGTTTACTTTTCTAAGTCAATAGCAATAGTAAGTTGATTTTAAATAAACAGACTGACCTCAGTTAGACTGGGCTTGTGGATACAGTGGACATAGGGCTTGGGCTCCGCTTCAATGTTCCCTCCGAAAGTTTTGTAGCACACTGCACAGTCAATGGGTGGCTGCATGATTTCACAAACACAAAGAGCATGGACAAGTTAGAACAGACCCACATACCATAACACTGTGTCAAGAGAGAAGCTCCAAACACACAAAAATACGAAAATATGCCTACTCTGTCATTTCTGAAATGGCAAGCAGTTGAATCAGTTGTTCCTCGTGGACAGTGAGTTGGTTTTAAAAGGAAATGATGGTAAATATATCTCACATCAAAACCATGCTGAAAACAAACAGGAGAAAAAGTGGATTGTGTGATAAAAATGACACAAATCTGAAAATCTGAACTTCTAACAGATATAACTGTACTTACATTAATGTCTGATTTTGTGATGCTTCTGAAGAACAAAAAGTGGTGCTGGACTCCTGAGTGTGTGCTCAGTTTTTGTAAAGCGAGGTTGACTCCTTTCTTGAAGTCTTCTGACAGGTTGTCGTAAGCCTCCTGCCCGTGAGTGGACAGAACCAGGGCTTGTATGCTCAGGACCATCAGCAGGAACATGGCCATCGTTCTCCTTCTCGCTCTGGGAGACAGTGGGAAAACTGCATTCTGCCCGCTTCTCTCAGAGTTTTTTTTGGAAACAATCCACGCCCTTTTCCCCCTAACAGAACATTTTTGGAACACCTGGTACATTTATGAATCGTTTGTGTCATTGGTTAGTGTACTTAAGTGTAAAAAATGCACAAAGGAACAAGGGATATGCTTAAGCAGATATTTTATTGTATTTAAAATGAAATAGGATTTTCAGTTCATTACTTTGATGCTTTGAAATATATAGACAACCTTCAGTTCAGTCACAGGCACAATAAGCACACATGTATTTTACGTTCTACTTTATATAAATACTCCTTCATTTACGCGTATTTCCTCGATTACAGCAGTAATGCCTCATAATACAACAGATAAATAAAACCCAGAGATGAATTGCTAAAGTGGGTCACAAAGTGCAAACTAAAACTACAATAGTCCTTCTAACAGCAGATGATCACTACATGGTTCTCAGGTACTTGAGATGCTGAGCACATCTGAGACACCACACAGGCAAGCCCACTGGACCAAAACATTTAATGGGCCAAGTAGTGTGCAACATGAAATAAACTAATAAAATAATAAAGTCATCTTGACACAGTTAAAAGCATCACTTCAGTTGACTAAATAAACAAAGATAAAACTGGTATTTAAAATTCCTCTCAGTCAAACAGTGAGATTGTCTCTAGAGCTTCAGTGGAATTTTGGTCAAAAGAAACTGGAGTTACTGAATCATAATAAAATCGTGTATGGTAAGAAGATCATGGAATGTTTCGCTGCTACAATCACACCTTGTTCTGACCTCAGAGGTATTTACATACTTTTGGCACAAAAACAATGTCATAATCAAAGAAACCAGTGTGGCACGTAACCATTTAGTAATACTACCTTGCATTATGTGTCTGCAGCTGTAGATATAATGATAGCATTAGTGTAACAACATAAATACTTTTAACTTCTACTTTACAACAGCAGATCTCCCTCTGCTGGAAATCCTGTTCACTACAAGTCCACACTTTCATACAGTTTAAAAGCGTTCACAAAGCACAATTAAAGCAGAGCAGGCTTAAATTCACAGGTAGTCAAACAAAGGCAAAAGTGAATTAATCTCTCGTGGATCTGAGGACACTATGGTGATATAAGCAATCTGTAACATAAAGTCATTGTTCAGATTTGGTGTGGTTAAAAGTGCTAGAGCTTCAGGAGGTGATTCAAGTCAATGAGGCACTTACATCACCCCAAATCAAAACTGATCTCCAATATAAGGCGCTTAGTGACTAAAAGGTAAAAGTACTTCCACAGTAATAATACTACCCCAGCATATGAATATCTAAGGAATGCATCCCACTTATCCTCGGCATATTCAATGTGAATCACAGCAACATTTCAGGACTAAGCATACAATATTCTACTCTACATCAATACAGTAGCTATTCATTTTCAGTCACTAGACTTTCAAACACGCTTTTGTCTGAAATGGTATGAATAAAAACGTGTCTTAGACTTTTAGATATAAAAACTAATGTCTCTAAAACTAGTTGAGAAGCACCTGAACAGCAGCGACAGTCAGACATGTCTTGAACAGATAGCTATGAAACAAACTTGGTTAGAAAATCCACCAGATGACCTTCTACATTCAACAGGCGTCAGTGGCGATGGGCACTGTGTCGTGGCAGTTAGTGCCCACTAGAGGGCGTGATGGGAGCTACACTGGCATGTGCATCTCTGAGTACTCGTCTCTCTCTTCAAACTTTGGTTCAACATCGTCTGCATCCAGCTGGAAAACAGATGTTAGAAAAATAAAACAAAGCCAATATTATTATTCTCTGCATTCTTACATTTCCACCATAGCAAGTTTCTAGTTTAAGAATTCTGCTCACTGACAGTGGCAAAAGAAAAACATTTTTTTATTTTATTTTGACAATATATTTTTATGACCCTCTCCCTATATGTCTAACCAAATATAGGAAACAAGTAAAGTATTGAAATAAATTAATAAAATCTGAGCTCAGCTATCCTGACTTACACAGGCAATCTCCCGGGGAGTGAAGATGCGCCCCAGCACAAAGATTTTGACGGGAACAGTGAGGATGAGGACAAAGGGAAAGGCCAGTGAGGCTTGTGTGGACATCACAGCCCACAGCACGGCCAGACACACCAGCTGGATACAGGTGAACAGGTGCATCCGCAGAGTACGCACCTAAGTAGATAGAAGGTTAGCGTTCACTCAAATGCTTACTACAATAATAATGCTGCTGTTAATAAATAAATAACTACAAACACAAAAATTTACCTTGCGAACATAAGTATGATCTGGGTGATACTTTGGTGGCATGAGAAGAAGCATCATTCTCTCAGTTAACTGGATCCCATTTAGTGACATGACTCCCATATAAAGGAAGATCCCAAACAGCACAGCCAGTGGGATCTGACGCAGCAGCTGACCTATTACTATGGACATACCTGAGAACAAACAGACAACAGTTTTAGATGGATTTTAGCAGCTTTACTGGATCGCTTTTGCTCCCAAAAATACATTCTTCAAGGCTGAAGGAGCTGCTTAACTGACTGTATGGATGAGTTTTAGTTTTTGTTGTTGTTGTTGTCAAACTGAATAGTTTTATACAATTGCAGCAGCCTTGTATTTAGAATAAACCGAAAAAAATAATAAAATAGATAAACTGTTGACAAGGTGGGGCCGGCAATACTATGACCCATAGAAAACAAGGCTAGCTATTGGCCCTCAAACTCACAATGTCCCTAATGTAACTTATTGGCCCAGAAAAAAAGCGGAGGAAGTGGAACATGTGCGTCATTTGAAAAACCACAAAGAGCTGCTGGATTTGTCTTTCCTTGGTAAATCCTCCGTAGAATCTTTAAGTAAGTTCAGATGTTATATTTTTATTATTTTTGGATCTAACTATAAGCGTTTCATTTTCGAAATGTGTAGTCCAGATGTCTTAGTTGAATTCTTTTTGGGCATGAAAAAGAAAAATAGAAAGGCAACATGAACGCTTGCATCCAAACATTTTTTTCACCCAAGGATATATTTTGAGAACTTGAAAATTCACATTCACAAGTGTAATTTTGCCAAGAACAGAATGCGACTGACCAACCATGATGGAGACAAGGAGGCCGGTGACCCTCTGCTCTTTGACCTCCTGTATACGGGGCTTGTCTCCAGGGGCAACAGCTTTACTCATCACCGTCAGAGCGTTCACATGCGTCACAGATCGTACAGTCGCAGCAGCCATCCAGGGCAGACCAAACAGAGCCGATGTCCCTCCGAGCACTACGATCAGCAGTAGGTCCAAGTGGAAGCCAGAGCCCTTTACTAACATACGCTCCTTCTTACTTACGATAAGTCTGGAAAAATCATTACAACTATAAGTTCGGTACAATTTTATATTGAACTGAGTACTGGTGTTAGAGGAGTAGCCTTACGTGGTGATCTGAGTTTCCATGAAGATGAGAATGAAGACGAGGAGAGCGGGCAGACAGCAGCGAACATCATCCAGACCGGGAAGAGGCCGTCAGAGCCCAGCGGGTTAATGAACCAGCCACGCTTCTTTGGACTGGTCACAGAGAAGCCACTGGGAACGCTTAATTTCTGCAGACATGGCACAAATCATACAGCTTATCAATAACAGCACAAAAAGGTAATAAAACTATCAATGAAGAATCAGTAATGCATAACTTACTTGAGTGTATGTATCTTCTATGCTGTAATCCACTAGGACCATGATGAGAATGGCTATAGGAACACCAAAATCTCCAATAACTCTGCGCAGCTAAAAGCAAATAAAGTTAATATTAAAGGTGGAAAAAGCCTTAATTATCTTTTAATCTTGTTATAAAGGAGTTTCCTCATTAATATGGTACTCAAAAATGTACAAATAGGTCAAAATACAATTTTGAGGGACCCTAAAAGATCCTGCCTATTTCGGCCTACATCTCTTCTTTTAGTTGTATTTACTTGAAAAATTAAGACTCCAAATACTGAGTTTAGGGTAATATGCTGTGACAATATATAGCCAGGTTTGCCAGATTTTCATAGAACAACAAGCGACCAAGCCTTTAAAAAAAGCCCAAAAGAAGCAACCTCAAACATTCAATAAAAAGTAAATAATATAATAATTAAATCTCATAAATCCTTTGAGACATGGTTAATATCAACATGTATTCATTTTTGGTTGTAATTATGGTCAATTAACGTCTTTTTAGAAGCAACAAAGTGAAACTGGAGTGACCACCCCAACTCAGCCAATCAGAGCGCAGCATTTGGCCCTTAATTAGAACTAAAGCTCTTTATTATTACATTCAGATAGTAGTCAGTGGTCTTGTTTTTTCACAAAGTGCTGTATTTATCATCTACTTTTTAGTGGAAACCTCAAAGTTCACTAATTGACAACTAAAAAAGTTAGTTACCCCAACTTTAATTAAACTTTATGTGTCACAGCCGATTTGCGAGTTAGTGATTCTGACATTGTAAACAGTTTTGTATCATTAATAAAGACGTTAAAACATGAAAATATGCTAGAAGCCTATATTTTCGTGAATCAAAGCTGGAGAAACAACCAAAAATCACCTTGTTTATGGCGTCAAAGTGACACAAACAAGCAAGCCCCCCCAAAAAAGCAACCCTTGATTGTCAAAACTTTCCAAAAAAGAAGCCCAAGATCACTATAAAGAACTGGATTTGGCAACTCTGTATGTAGCCAACAGCCACTTAAAAAAATACATAACTATAATACGTAAACTAATCAGATTTGCAAAGTCAAGAGGTAGGTTTCTATTACCAAGACGTTTTAGATTGATATTTTAAAATGCATGATTGATGTCAGTGTTGTCTACTTGTAATGTAGTTCAACATCAAATTCTTGTCTTTAATAATGTTTAAGACAGCTAGGAACAGCAACAAAAATTGATCATTTGAGCGTCGTACCCGTCCAGGAAAGAAGGCGCTGTTTTGAACTTTCGCAGGTAAAAAGCAATGAAGAATGTTCCGGCCATGAGCACCAGGGACAGGAGGGCAGTGTTGGGCTCCCCCAGAACTTTGACCTTCACCACCTGGGTGCTGTTTGTGTCTATGAAGGTGAAGTTTGCTTCTGTGGCATTTCCTTCTGTGATGTTGTCCAAGGAGCAGCGCTTTAGAGGGTGCTCTTTGAATATCTGTGAATGGACAAGTGAATGAATTATTAATACATTTACTCACTCATAAACTAAACGCAGCCAAAAGCAATTATATTTAATTTATATTCAAGTCAGTCACAGGAGATCTCATGTGGTTTTACTGCACCACTCTCAGCTTGACCCCCAAATTTGTCAAAGATTTGTCTGAACAAATAAATGTCAAAATTGTACCTTGCAGGTGGTAACAAAAACATTCACAAGTGGCTGTTAAATCTTGGTATTACCTTGCCGAGCTTGATGAAGGTCTCACAGATGAAAATGAGGGAAATGAGGAAGGAGAAGATCTCTTGAGTGAAGCGTGAAACAAAACGGACCAGGAAACTGCCCTCAAATGCCACCATCACAGTCACTATGACGATGAGCCAGAACCCGATCCACACACGACCAGTCAGGTACTCCACTTGGTTTTTTTTGCAGAACTTCAAAAAGATCAAAAGTTAGATCATATCGACTCAAGATAATAATTTCAGACAAAAACTATCACCTACTGTATAAAAAGCTTCTTCAAATACTAGCAGCGGTCCAGAGAAGCCAACCACCAACAATGGCTGTGCTCCAAGCAAACAAAAAATTATCCCCTGCGCGGCTGTAGATACGATGAGCTCTGAAACGCCTATGAGACCCTCAGTTTTCTCCCCTGTCACAGACCGATGACACAAAATAATAAGAGAAGGAGAAGTACATTACAATAACATTACAACAGTGCATGCAAATACCCAGAAGTCCTCCGAATGTTATGGCTGGAGAGAGAGCAGCGAAGTAGATGAAGATAACAGCTGCCATGCACTGACTGTTCAGGGCGTCCTTGAAGTCACTGAGATACTTTGGGTAGCGGCGCTGTACATCTCGGATTAGTCCTCCAAATGGGCGTCGTGTCCGTTTCAGAGGGTCATCAGGCTTTTTAGAGGGAGTGAGGAGAGCCTCTAGATGACAGAACAGAGATTTAGAAAAATCATAGAACATGTGTCATGGAAAAAATTTAGTTACAATATATATGTGATGTTACAATATCAAGCTTTAGAAATAATTGTGACCAAAAAACATGCAATTTATTCATTATACATACGGTAATTATTAACATTGTTAATATTAACCCCTTAAGGCATCAGTCTTTTTTTCACTAGAATATTAAACTAAAACTGTCTACAATTCACAAACAAATAGCTGGAGTCTGAAAATTATTCCCTTCTAACTTTTCTTTAATAAATTAAATAGTGTAGCTTTGCTTTTAAAATTGTCACCTCTAGCAATCTAAGAAATAGAACTCACAACTATTTTTGAGTGGAAATGTTATTTTATTTATTTGTATTTCAAACTATATGCTTTATTTCTATTGAATTATTTAAATGTTTTGTCTAATTAAGATTTTCAAAACATATTTTGGGACAGAGATGATAAAGGTGGTCAATATTGAAATATCTTGAAACAAATGTGTTTTTACAATCGTACACACTTTAATCACCATTATCCATCATATGGCAGGATTAACCATCTTTCCTCTATGCTGTTTTACCTTTGTCTTCAAAGCTCTTGGGCTCCTTCAGCAGCTTGGTCTCCTGTTCTTCTCTTTTGCGCAGCATCTCCTGTTGGAAACGGGCCACTGAACGCAGCAGCTCGTCCCCGCCCATCTCTGAGGGGGGCAGCACAATACTGCAGTCTAGGAAGCTGTTGATGGCATTGAGCAGGTCCTGTCTGTCGTCTGCAAGGTATGCAGCCTCGTGGAATTGCTGTAATTTAGAAAAGAAAATGAGGCAATAATTTTCAAAGTAAGTAATTACAGGCTTTAACTTTGAGCGGTGCCTTTTATGACAATGTGGATAGAATATGAAGACCATAATATATTCGTTTATTTGCTTGTTGCAAATCAGATAAGATTTTTCATATGTGTATGATTTAGGAAATGTAACTGCCTTGGTATACAATTGGTAAAAATAAAACACAGGCAAACCTTGTCGGACATGAGTGTGGAGATGGACCGTCCGATTTGGTGGTAGTCCATGCTGGAGGTGGGGGGTCCCAACAGAACAAAGAGGAAGCGCACAGGTACAGGGACCTCAAGCACAGACTCCAGCAAAACAGCCTCTTGCAGTCGCACAAAAGCCATGGTGGGCTGCTCCAAGAAGTCCACAGAACCTGGAAATCATACAGTTTAGCACTGGTTCCCAAAGTGGAGGGTCACAACGCAAATTTCTTTACAATCTTGTTTTGATTTTAATCAGTTCTTGAAAACGATATGTTTGAGTGAATTTTGGTCACATAAAGCAATAACCTTTAAATAAAGAAATTTATCAAAATGTATCACCATGTGAAATCATTTATCAAAATGATTTCGCAACTTGAAATTTTTTATAAACGTCTATTCTATTCTATTCTATTTCTATTACTTTGCTGTGGGGGCTGCAAGTTGCTTGCATGTATATTCTGGGGGGTCCCAGGCTGAAAATCTTAGGAATCTTTGGCTTAGCGAGAGAACACAAGAGGAAAATAGGGACTAACCAGGCTACTCACCCACAAGAACCACAGTGGCCTCTGCATTTTCAGGGATCTTTTCAAGAAGTTTTAGCTCATGTTTTGACTTGGAGCGATGCATTCCGGACATCAGAATAGTCTCCTTCTGCCATGAGGTCAGATAAAAAGACCATTTCAAACATATAACAAACATAAAATATCTGTATCTAAGACTGTATCTCGCTTTTTGAGTCTACTAAAATTCCATACATCCTTCTTTAAAAAAAAAAAAAAAAAAAAATTAAACACCAGACTATAATGTGTTAATAAAAGCACCTCAAACATGTAAGATTAAAATGCTGATACAAAAAACAAAACAAAAAAACATTGTTAGCTTTATTGCAAAAGTTGCCCAAAACCTCTTTCCTTGCTTATTACCTGCACTTCATTCTTCTCCATGTCTATGTGTGTGTCATTGCCTGCAGAGTTTCCAACGCCCATGAGAGGTTCAGTGACCGAGGGCTCTGTCTGGTGGATGTGGTTGGTGCTGTGATGATGGGGGATCAGGCTGCCCAGGCTGGCAGCAGAGATGTTCCTGGGAAAAGGGCTGGTGTGCTCCTTCTCATCACTTGGGTGACTATAGGACAAAAAGATGTAATTGAATATTTTTTTATTTTAGACAACAACAACAACAACAACAACAACAACAACAACAACAACAACAACTGTAAGCTAATAATTTACAGTAACTGACACGAGTTCTGCAAGCGGTTAATATTAGTTTTCCTTATTGTGTTAATTTAGAGTCTGACCTGTGTTTCAGAAGCAGCGCTCTGAGAACATTAGCGCGGTCTTCAGCTTTAATCTGGTCAGAGATGATCATCTTCTCCACAACCTGGTGGGCAATGCCAGGGAGTGTTTTCTGGTCCAAGTCCAGCAGTACAGCGCCTGAAGAACCACATAACTGCTGTCATTTTATTGTGTATAGTCAACCGTTTATTCAGTTTGAATATTCTTACCATGTGAAATGGTTTTTCTAAGCTCCAGCAAACTTCTGAAGATAGTGAAGCCACATGAGGTTTGCCCCAGCGGTCTGTCTCTTCTTCCACATCCTCTTCAAATTTGATCCATCGAGCAGTTTCCTTCCACTGCATTTCTTGGTTCTTATCCATGGTCAGCTCATTCAGCTCCACAAAAACCTTTAAAAATATTGTGAAACATACAGGTCAGTAATTTATTTATTATTTATTTACCTTTATTTAACCAGGAAGTCCCATTGATATTCAGAATCTCTTTTACAAGGGAGACCTGGCCAAGGGTGCAGCCAACACCATCAATACAATAAAAATTCAGACAATTTCTTACATTATTACATACTCTCTCAAGAAAAACATACACAATTCTGAACCCCAACACTTCTTACAAGTAATAATAGAAAACATGACATTCGTAACAGCACAAGAGTTTGTTTTAGATTTTGTTTTAAACCAGACAAGCACAACACAGTATAATATAGAAGTTATTGTGATAAAACTGAGACTGCAAACATCCTGGATGCTGTTAAAACTTCTCTCACTATGTTACACTGTATATTTCATGCTGGCTCTTGGTGCCATCCCACGCTGCATGCCAGTGAAAACAGGCACACTCTGGTCACACCATGGCTGGTCACAGCCTCACCTTCTTGTACCGCTGTGCCTGAGATGCATCCATGTTCAGCAGAATGCCTTCTGTCCGCGATGCAGAGCGGTACACAACCAGTTGTAAAGGCTAGAGGGTCAAGATTGTGTGATAAGACTCAAACACTAAGATGAGACTAACAGGGAGAAGGTGTCCTCATTGCACCTCATATTAGAGCAAAGCACAGCACACAAGGACCTGCGGCTTCTTCGAAAGTTTGTGTGAATAAAACATGGCTGCCCTACTGTCCGGAGCACAGAGAGTCTGGTTACTCTGAGCTCCGACTTTTTTCTATGTGAAAGGAAAGACTCTATTAATTTTTAATAATACCCTTCGTCATAAACAAGTTAACAAAAACAAAGAAAGCACACAGAACAAAAAATAATATTACTATCCTATCAAGATAAGAATTAATGCTCACATATTTCTATATGTAGAATTTACTTAACCAGAAGAATCCCATTAAGATTAAAACTTTCTTTTTCAAGGGAGTCGTGGCAATTATAAGACACTATTCATTGATTTCAGTATGAGCTAGTATTAGGATCTATGCTGTAACGTAGTAAAAAGGTCCAATGATAAGAGAAAAATACAGCACATTTTCAGTTGCAATACTTCTCACCTCATGGGGTGTGCGGTCCTGCTTTCGGGGGCGTGTGCTGGGCTCTTTGTGGTCTTTGCCCATGTGCACCACTTGACCCTTGGTGCTCTTTCTGACCAAGTGTCTGCGCACACCAGGAACATCTTCAAATCTGTGACCTGAAAATATAAAGCAAATCTCAATAATTTTTTATTTCACCAATAAAGCTAATTAAAAGACAAACATGAAGGTATACACATTTCCATAAATTAAATCGATGACCCATAGCAGGGGTAATTATGTACCACTCCTTTAAAGAACAACAGTTCAAATTTAGATTACATGGCATGTTTTGACTTAGAAGGGGTTTTCTAAGTCAATTAGAAGGGTTTCTATTTAATTGTAATTTTTTTGAACCAGTGTGTACATAGCTACGTTATCTTGTTTTTCTGTCCTACAAGGATGACACTGTGAAGGTAGAATATTAAGGGCATACTATGAGTAGTGGACTTTTGGCTAGGGCCTAGTTCAGGGGGCTCAGCTGACAGCAGGAGTGGCTAATTTAATAACACAGGCCTGTCTACCACACTGCCTGATAAGCTGCTGCTTACTGCTGAGAGCTAGGCTCTCTGATGTAAATCACTTTGACAGAGCAAACACATTTGTACTGTGCTGCAAACTAGAAGGATGTGTATTTCAATAGGTGTTAGTGAACAAAACCAATACTTTTTGCACAGAATTTAGTCAAATAGTATGAATAATAAACAAACGCAAGACTCACTTTTGATGCCGTCGAGGTCAGCTGAGGCCAGAGTCTGTGCTTCACTCTCGTCAGTGGGGATGCGCTGGTACTTGGCTTGCTCTGCCCCCGTCATGTTGCCAGTGCGTCGGCGCTCCTGTAGGTCGTAGCCGCGACTCGACAACCGTATCAGAGGGATGTGGTCAGGGCCTGTTGGTTGGACTGGACTGTCAACCTCAGGAGAGCTGGGTTTACTAGAACAATAAAGAAAAGAGTCAATGTCATTAGAATACATTGTTTTTTGTAAGTTGGAAAGCCCAGAATTAGATCTTTATGGAGGTCTCAGTACTAAAAGCTCAACTTCTACAACAGACTCACCTCAAGTTACACCAGAAGTCCAATAAGTCAAATTTTCTTGTTTTAGATCAGGAAAAATCTATTGAAAATCTCTCAGTGTGTACACATCTTTATCGCAGCACAGATTAAAGAAAGCGTAAATGTCGGAGGTGGGGCCAGTGGCTGTGGAGGTGTGTTGGACTCTAAAGCGACAGGTGATTTATAAGTCTCTGAGGAGAAGATTACTTCAGTCCATCAGATAATGCTCAGCAGGCCACTGGATGCCTCTGACATGGTAACGTACAGTAAGTGCCTCACTGAACAGTGAGACTTGGGCAAGCAGGCAAGACAGAGACAAACAACATCTTCAAAACATTCTAAATGTGTCTTATATTTTCACCCACTCTGTAGAAGATGCATCTTTTCCATCATCAGTCTCAGCAGTCTGTGGAACAATGCTCAGTTGACGAGTCGTCAGGATCCCTTTAATACTTTTGGCTGCTTGGTCTTCATCTGAAACAAAGAACTACACATACACAAACAGAGTTATATTTCATGTATGTGGCAAATGAAAATGATCAGGCCACACTTTTATCTAAAATAGGATTTGTTTTGTTACAGTGGGATCAAACAACTACATACAAGTATTTAATCCTTTTTCACAGAGAAAAATATGGTAATGCTGTTAAGAGAATCAGTCACATGGATGCATGACCGATGATTGGTCATGTGCCTAAAAATAAAATATCAACATACTGTATCAGTATACAGTATGTTGCCTTTGTTTATGTTTAGTGTACAACAGCATTAAAGTGATGCAATACTGTACCTCTACATCTTTAACTCTCTCTGTCTCTGGAGGGGCAGTAGGGGTCTCCTCAGTTTCCTCTTCCTCTTCCTCCTCATCCTCTCCCTCCTCAATGGGAGCACTGCTGGAAGCATGGCTGCTCTTGTGTTCCTTGTCCTTTCTTTTCTTCTTCCCGGTCTTCCGTCTGCGTCCCTCAGAAGGCAGTTTGGACAGAGGTCGGTGAATGTGATGTGAGGAGTGACGATGGTCTGCGATCAAATCAGACATCTTAAAAGATCTAAAGGCCCAAACACAAAGTACACTAACACAGATGTGTGTCCTTACATTCAATATCCTCCTCATGGTAGTTGTGATGCTGGTCATCTGGAACAGATGCAGCCGGAGAGAGGATCTGCTGGAAGCGCTGGACCCCAAGAGCTTTGTTCAAGTCCGCGTCATCTTCCTCTTCTCTCTGAGGTGTCCCATGTGCCGAGGAGGCACTCAAAGCCTCTGGCTGCAAAATACAAAGATATATGATAATACAGTAGAAGAGAAAATACAACAAAACATGTTTAAACTACCTGACAACACTAGAGGGAGTCCTACAGCAGGTTTAGGATTACAAGACTAATAGGGCTGAAGTGGAAATAATAGCCATGTGCTGTTATGAGTTAGCCTCATACATGCTATGGAGTTAGTGGTCATGTGATATTACAGATCTGTTTTGGTGCAGCGGGATTGAAACCTACTGTGTCTGTCTCAGTCAGAGAGATGTTGTGATAGAAGCAGCCTGCGGGGAGGCTCACAGAGGTTTTACACAGATAAGACTTCACACCTCGGTTACTACTACTACTACCAGTACTATGTAGTAAATGTGAATGCTAAGGCTAAGCATTGGTCTCATTTTGAAATTAGGATTCATCAAATACAACTAATACTGTATAAACACAGACTATTTAGTATTTAAATTATAAGAATTGTGCCTATTGACATTTATACCACAAGTATATTTCAATCATTCATGTTGTTTTTATTACAATCCTATATGGCAACAGTCATGTTTACACTGGTTGATCACTGAATCACTTCTAATGGATACCAATCCTTTCAAGTCAGGAACTTCAGTTATTTGCCAATGTCACATAAAAATATTTGACATCGGCAATCTGCAAGACCAGTGTTTTATTTGAATTTTTAATTCATCAGCTCCTCAAGAAAAATGTTTGGTATGCATTTATTCTTTCCTGTGATGTTTATAATTATAACTACAATACAATTCTAATTTATAAGACAACAAAAAACACAATTCCAAATGTTGACCATGCATTCCCCTATGAGGGCCTCAACATGAGACTAAACCCTGTCTAGCTCATACATGCCACATACAGGTGACAGTCCAACACGCCGCCATGAACTGCAGACCAGTACAGAGTTCTGAGTAAAGCAGACACAGCTCCGCCACACACATCTAATATTGACAGACTTGTGCATAACGCTTATAGAAAACAGGAGGTGCAACAAGAGATGAGCACATATGCATGAATCCACTCACCTCTATGACAAATAAGAAAATACATATTTCATGGATATTTATGTACATTCATAGCCCAAGACAATCAACTGCCCTTAAAAAAGTTTCAAACTATAACAACTTTCTTATCACAACATAATAATCTGAGGGTATTCCAGCCTCTGTGTTGATTTTTTTTCTCTTACAGATCATGGTTTCACAGTGTATCCCCAGAGAGAGAAACATGTGTGAGAGATCCACAACGAGGTGAGACAATTTTCCATAACTCAAACTATGTGGAAAAATAAGCCAAGCAGCCATGATGGTCTGCCAAAGAGAGGTCTCAACACTGTAGCAAACTTCATTCAGCCACTAGCCCTGACTAAAGCATGAGCTTTAAAGGACTTACCTCACTCATAGCACTGAATCACCAGCAGAGCTCTGCCACAGCACACCTCGAAACCTGCGTGTAAAACATATCCCTGTGCTTCTGCTTATCTACGGCGCGTGAGGCCCTAATCACAGCACTATCAGCCAAGCTGCCACCTTCACCAGTCTGCCCATTGTGCCCGCGCAGATTAAACAAGTCACTCATTCTTGCTTTGAGGACAAACATAGGCTGAAAGGACGAGATGTGTTTGAACAAAACAAACCAAACACTGACATTCATCATCTTAAGATTTTAGTATTGCCAAATGAAGCCTAAATATTGACCCAACTGCTTTTAATCTTTGCACTTTCAAGGGCAAATGAAATAAAACTCTTCAGAGGTTTTAAAGGACACAAGACCGCTGATGTTGACATAAGCTTAAATTCAATTGAGCAATAATAAATTAATACATAAATATTAAATGTGTCGCTACATCAGATATGATGTAACGTAATGAGAATTATTTCAGACACAAGGTGCACAATATGAAGTCTGTATCTCTCATATGTCATGTCTAGAAACAATGGTATAGTTTATTAAACGATTCATGAAGTAAGTTTACTATTTTAGTTTTTTTATACAAATATGAACAATTCATATTATTGTATTGTTCTTCTAGTCTGTTAATGAATGAAACCAAAATTAGGTGGATACCTCGTTTAAGACAAATGTCAAAAATAATAAAATCATTTGCACAATGCTTGGTTGATCATTGCTTGGTATTAATACTGTTTATATAATAATGAATCATGAAGGTTACGCAAAATTGCCAAACTAATATCGATTCTTCTTTGGCGTATCTCAATGACAACATTCAGACAATGGTAAATCAATCCTTCTGTAATGTGTTAAAACATAATGCTTCAACAAATTTAGCTGAGGCTTTTTTTTTAATCAGACAGTTGTGTAATGCATGCAAAACTAATCACAAAAGTGCAGAAATATTCTCTTTATACCCTGATTGGAATGTTAATAATGCACCTTTAAAAATGTGTATGCTTAATTTGCTCTATTTTTGTGCATTTTAATGCAAAACAACATACTCAACATTCTAGGCTGGCATATCTCAAAACAAAATTTTCAAAATGATCTAAAATTTATTTATTGACAAGCCCTAAACATAGCGCCTGCCATCTCTTTTGGCACAGAAGCAACAGTAGAAATATTGTAAAGAAAAGGAACATTAAGTTACCATTTTTATGAAATGTTTGGTGTGAATAAAAATGGTTTAAAGTACAAAAATAATGATAATACTCCACAAACAAATACCAGGACTCCAAAATGAAAGCAAAAAAATAATTAAGGATTATTGTCATGTTTAGTCAGTCAGAGATTCTAAACTAATTTTAATAGGGTTTAACACTTAAAGACAACAAACACAACTGTGTGCACTGTAGTGAGCAGCCTCGGTGTAGAGGCAGTAAAGCAGATTATCTGTTTGCCAAACGCTAACTTCAAATCCCACACAGTCAGCACTTAGAGGGAAGAGGCAGAGATAGCAACTGGACACTGCATTTTGTTTTACTTTGCAGTTAACTTCACGCCTGTCGTTGGGCTTTCATTGGTGTATATGACGTAAGAAGAGATAAGATATTTCTGAATGTGTCACATTACTATAATGACACATTCAAATTTCCCAGTTGTTGGCTGATGCACGTCACAGGAAATAGTGTGGTTAGGAGTAATAAAACGTCACAGGGAGGAGAAAGCGTGGGTCTAACTGATTCTTCCACTTGTGGCCTACACATTTTCACAACCATCGTTACACACTGCCAGAGACACTCACTTTAACTCAGACAAACCTAGGGACTTCCACTGTAAGACTGGATGAAGTACTAAGAACAAAACAGAAACAAGCTACAGGATTTTGAAGTGTTACATTGTTAATTATTACATCAATGTTACAAAAGACTTAAAATGCTTTGATCCAATTGATTTCACAAAAGGCAAACCACATATTTTCAGCAATCCCCTATCTGACATTGGAACATTAGTGAGTAATTATTACCTCAGATTTCTAATGCTTAGGGTAGTCAGTCACTTGTTGACAAAGTAAAAGTGAGTCTTTACACATTAACCCAACGTTTGCAGTGAGTTTAAATGTGCTTTAGGTTTACCTGTATAGTCTATGTACAGGAACTATCACAGTTTAAAGAAATAACTGCCAAGAACACACTGTGCCTGTTTAACAAAATTATTTACTCACCTTAAATGAGTAAAGAAATTCCATCCAATACAATTCTCAGAAGTCTTAGTGTTATTAAAAAAATACTCAAATATTTAAGGCCAGAGTACTTCCCATCTTAGTCACATGATCAGGAAAGAGTTTGTGCCGTGGACTAGTAAAGCAACTGGATTATATGCGTCTAGCCAAACTGGACACGCACAAAGCACCAAGAATACAGACTAAGAAAGAGATAATAATTAACTTGGTCAAGTCAGGGCCTAGGGAAGCAACCAATAACTGCTAAGGATCTGTCATAATGCAAACATTTTTATCACCACTACGCTCACCATGCTACCAACAGCTTCCAGTGTAGTAAAAGAAAATTCACTGGAACTTCCCTGGTAATAAAAATCCACTGTGTTGACAATAAACAAAAGATAAACATCAAAGCAATTAAACGTTTAAAGTATTTTTTGAAGGAAAAAGGTAAGTAAAATCGTCTAGGCGTTTGATTTAAATATGTGTATTAGGACACCAGTAGGTCACAAGATTAATTTAATATACTTGTGATTAAAGGCTTTGTACAGGCTTTGTGCACAGATTGTCAGTTGAATTGTTCATATTTGAAATAGCTCACTTCTCTACTTAATGAGCATTTCCTGTTCTGTTAATTTCTATCTTTCTGTTCATTTCTATCGATCTTCTATTTTCACTGTGTCCGACTAAAATGAATAAATACTCAGTAGATCAGACAATGAGTGAGTGAGTTGTGTGAATGTCTCAGAAAACATGTTAAAGTAAATAAAAAATATTCATTCATTCATTTCATCAATTTATAAAGACACATGTTAGCGTCTAAATGCTAATGCTACTAGAAAGCACTCATAAGTACAGAAGTTAGCTGAAGCACAACCGACTTATATACGTATGTAGGGCTTCTTAATATGAAGAATAGAAAGCATGTAAATAAATGATTTATATTTAGCACTTTTTCATCGTTCAGGATCCACTCACCCAGTGTAACAGACACTGAGGCAAGATGGATTAAAAGTCTTGCTCAAGGACACAACAACAATCCATCTTGCTGTACCACTGTGGCATCTGATGTTCCAGCAGCAGTCTCCCACCCAAATGCTGACCAGGCCAACTTGACCTGACGAGATCAGGTTTTGACAAACAGTTTATCATTTTGTCACTCAGCTGTGTACTGTAAGTCACTAGATGTTAATCCTGGAATCCAAGGTCAAGATGTTAACACAAAGTAGAAGAAAGTACCAATATGCCAGCTTAAAATCATTTGTCTAAAATGATTACAAATAATGTGATACAACAATTATTTTTCAATCAACAACTCCTGCCCTGTCATCCCTAATAATAATGTTAGGGGTATACGTAATTGTTTGGAATCGCACTGTATATCTCTGGATATATAGTTGAAGTTATCCATAGTTCAACAGACAACCAGATAAATGTTGTTTTTCATGAAGCAGTGGTCAAGTGTCCTGCACAAACTTCCACCTCCCACATACTCCACATTCTACATCTTCATTGCTGGGGTTGAGTTTCAGACATGATCTTTAGCTGGAGAATGGACCCCTCAGGACTGACTCAGGACTTCCCTAAAGTGTCACATGACAGTGAAAAGGGAGCACAGGAAGAAGTCGCAAACTGCTCACCACAGCAAAACACAGTATAATTTATTACAAAACCTAGAAAACAAAACAGTCAGCTCATATACTGTTAAAAGACTGTGCATAAAATGTGTATAGCCCATGAATGTCAAAAACGTAAGTTAATTCTAACTTTATGTATCATAGACCATTTCTAGGAATTAAAAAAAGTGAAATTAAACTGAATGCTTTCAAAAATATCTTCACAAACAATAATGTTAGGTAAACTTTCTCTAAACTAAAACATTAAATCACACTTTATGGCGGCTTCGATGTCAGCATTTTAATCATTTTAGGATCAACATGTAGAGGAAGTCTTGGATTGAGTAACAGTGCTATGCTTGGCCAGTGACCAGTTGCTTTCTTGCTTCTGCAAACCCCAAACCAAGAAAGAATCTTGGGGAAAAATGTGTCAAAAGGAAAATGGAGGTATATAGTTGGGAGCACATTATTACTTTGTATATGGTCATTTGGACCAAATTCATTTACTAATTGTAATATATTTAAAAAAAATACAGTTAAGGTTAAGGTTGAGTTTAGTTTACATCCAAGAGCTCAATGGAAAGGAATGTAATAATTCCTAAAAGTGTAGCAATCCAACCTGTGTGGAAACAAGTGACCCACTGAAAAATATTTAACTAAACAAAGCTTTAGAATGTCCTTGACTTCAGTGTAACTTGTTGTCCTTTTATTTTAGGCAATGTGATGATGTAAAAATTTCCAGTTAATGTCAATTCACTGTAGTGATATTAATAGACCTACTCAACAATGTAATTTAGGATTGTGATTCTTTTCAGTTAAAGGTAGATTTTGTAATGTCATTTCTTTCAAACTTTAAGATCAAGAAGTGACTTTCTTTTAACTTTTGTAATTGCGTGTTTGATGGTGCAGTGAGGATGCTGAATCAGCATAAATCTTGCAGAAGAAAAACATTTGGAGCACAGACTAAAGCAATGTCAGCTTGAAATTTCTACACGTACAACACGTACTAGTCAAGTATAATGTTAAGGTAGTTGGTCTTTTCATCGTTTTAGCTCGACGTGTGTCTCGTGTTTTATCATGTGCTCATTAAAGCTTGACCTTACCTTAGTTTATGCTGTGTTTGTGCACTTACACTGTGAATAACCGATGCCACGGCGTCAGTGATCTGGTTGGGAGTGTTGCTCATGGCTCCGTACTATTAGTAGACTGGAGAGCTGCTTCAGAGGTGTGTTGTTAGCCCTTCTCTTTCTCACTAGGACTGAGGCAGCTTTTGGGCAGCATAACCTGCAAGACACAGAGACACAAGTTAGTGCACTTGAATATAGAATCTAGAGCAGAACTATAGAATAAAACCAAACAGAATAGAACAAACACATTATATACAACAGTGAGCAAAAGTAAAAAAAACTAAAACTTTTGCTCACTTTATATACAGTATAAGGATCCTAACCATGTAGCAGTCTTTCAAGTATTTTATGATTATTGGCCCGTATCACCTCTTACCACCATTCAAGGTCATTGGCCATTAGTGCTGGATAAGACTCTAGATAGCAAACAGCTACTGTGTACAGCCGGCTCTGATAAAACAGTGGCGCGTGCCAAAACCAATGTACTTTCTATAAGTTTGTGTATCGATCATGTCATTATAGAGGATCAGAGTTATAACTATTATTTTGATAATAAATAATAATGTGAGTAACTTGTAAGTGTAGAATTGACAGTCCAGATTTGATACGGTTGGCAAAAAAAAAAAGCAAGTCGCTGATGCCAGAGCGAGATATCTCTGGTCATGTAAATAACATTTTCAAGTGTTTTTAATATAACACATCATATCATAGAGTGAAAGAGGAAACTGCTGTGAAATAAAGAATAAAGACCAGCACAATGAGTAGCTGTAAGACTGGAGACAATGCACAATGTAGGAAGATAAATAAACACCTTGTTGAGTCTGATGTTCACTGTATTGTATTGAAGTTTTTCACTATGGAGTCTTGAGAGAGTGTCACACACTGTGTGTAGAACACAACTTTCTCAGTAAACCTAGATCCGTGCTCTTTGGAAGAGTCCACAGAGGGATAAAGTTACAGAACCCTGGGATCCTGAGTCAAATCCATGAGAACAGCTTGGCCACCTCAGGCACGTCTGCAATAAGACTACTATAATAACAACAACTATCACAGGGGAACAAATCATATTGACTGCACACAAGTATTTTTATGAGGATCACTGACCATATTCACATATTCATACCTACATTCTGAAATAACAGATAAAAATTATTGGATACACATAAGGTGAATGCCCAAATGTGCCACAATTCTCAAGACGGAAGTTCGTATAATTCAAACATATGTCTATCCAAATAAATTTTCCAAATAATTTCTGGATGCTGTCTGTGGTGACAATTATAAAACTATATGCACAAAGTTTGGGAAAACGGTCCTTTTGAGAGGAAGTGAGTCTGGAAACAGGAAGAAGGTGACTGAATAACCTGCTGCACACAGAAGGTCCGTCATGCATTTATTTAAAGAACCGTAAATAAATAGAACAGGGCAGGAGTATTCTTAGAAACTTAGATCTCCACTAAATCATCTCATGATGCATTGGTCAGCTTATGAAAACTATTTCTATATGGGCTAACAACTGGAGCCAATGAAACACTTATAAATTCTTCCCCACATAACAAGTGTATGATTTCCTCCTACAGATGTATGGGAGCATATTTTACAATGCAATTGAATCACATCCTAGTTTGAGTGCAAACCAACTCATTTATAAATCTAAATGTACTACAACCTTAATACCTTATAGAGGAGGTTGATTTGTTTTTGTCCAGTGTGACGAGAACACGACACAAGTGAAAGAAAGATGCAGCAGAGGCACATGGAAGCACAGAGATTAAGAGGTTTTGAGTGTAATCAGACATAATAATAGGATATCAGAGAGACTTTTAGGAACTGAATCAACAATCTTATCATTTACCAAGAGAAAAAAAAACAACTGAACAATATGAGTGTAAAAAAGACAAAGAAATTTGAACACACATTTAAAAAATTTAAAAGGTTTGATTAAAAATTATATTATCCAAACATATGCATTTATTTATCCTTAAGACTGACCTGGCAAACAATATATTCTGCCTAAGAGAACAATTGCTCACACTTTGACAAAAAATATGATTTTTGTGAGATAATTTTGCATTTCTCTGTGTAATTTTAAAGGAGCACTGTGTAACTTTTCTAATAGAAAGGTGATGTTACTGTTTCACCAAACAGTAGTAATGCATTACACATTTCTTTTTTTTTATCTATGGATGTTTGTATTGCTCAGAAATACTTTGAGATGCATGTTTTGTTTTATTATTACAGTGAGCAGTCTCGCCTCTCCATAGATCTGGCTTTTAGCCTGGTCTGGTAGTGCCACATGCTCATCTCCATAAAGAAATCTAAGTTTAAAGGCAAATTGTGCAACATTCTGTAGACAAAACAATGGAAAGAGCGATTGTAGAAGACCCTCTAAAAATTTTACCTACAATAAGAAGAACCCAAAACAAGAACTAAAAATGTATTTATCAGAGGAAAAAAATCACAAATTAGTCACTTGAACTATATACCAATAGTCAAATTGTGATATGCATGAATGATAGTAAAATTTAATTAAAGAGAAGGGAACATACCTTAGTGTGCTTACTGCAGAGAAGCCACAGCAGACATTGTAGGGCAATTTTGAACAGTCGGTGTTGGGAGAGCTGGGTCTGGTCAGAGTACAGAACAAAACAAACAAATGAGAAAAAACAGATAGAGAGACAGAAAAGTAAGCGTTGTGTCCAAGCAGCGCGCTTCAGTGCTGAGAGTGGCCAGCGTGCAGCCACTGATAATGGGCTGGCTTGTGTTTCCTCCTCCAACCTGCTGACAGAGAGCCATGTGATCTCAACAGCACCCATTCAAGAGTGACTCAGATCCAGCTGCTGCTCCTGCCGTACGTACGGGCTTCCTACCTGAGCCAAGCAGAGGTAAAAAGACATGAATTTAGTCTCATCAATATCACTGTGAATGAGCCACGACTAATCTAATCTAAAATGTCAATATGCCAATAAATGCGCTGGAAAAAGTATGGCTAAAAATAAGAAAAAAGTGAACTGTATTGCTCAGGTCAGTGTTGATAGTAGGAGTCACAGATTGAAGCTGAGATTTTTGTGGACTTGTTGCATATACAGAAGATGGATGGTGGGTAAAGAATGGGCTTTTGTTACACCAGCAACATGAAAGAAAATGGCATCACCACATACACTCAACAATGGCCTATCCCAGTTCATTACAGAGAGAATAAGGTGGCCACTGTTTCCCAGTGTGCATAGAGAACATTACGCCTAAAATTTAATTTTATAAGAGGCTGAGATGGAACAGCTAAGAAACAGTCTGCACGTGGCACACATCAGATTGCGTTAATAAAAACAACTGAGATTAGTTGTTCGTTTACACAGAGTCAAAAGAAAAAATAATTAGGTGTTGTTAGAGCAGAATAATCAGGTTAACATCTCATAAGTCGTCAGATTAACTGTGTAGAGGAACAAAGAACAATCCTGTGATCTAAACAAGTTGCTTACCACTTTGCCAAATAATCAAGAGCTGCATTCCATAAGAGCTTATACGAGCCTTGGCTAAAGAAATCCTGGGGCTGTGTATGTGTGAGTATGGGGAAAATAGAAATGTTTGTCCCCAGGGCCATGGGCTCACAACAGAGTCACATGCATGTCTTATGTGGGAAAAGAAACAGTCAAAGTCAAAAGCAGCTCAACCTGAAGTCCACTTCAAAGTCTGAGCTTTCTTCCGTTACAACAAAGGATCTGTGAAAGCATTAAGCTTTGACTCAAGCAGCTGCATTAAAGTGTGACTTCACAACAAACAACCTTTGATTGGCATAAACAAAAGTATTTTTTTTACAACTAAACCTTTAAAATACTGCCTTTGATCCTGATACAAACAACCAAGACATACTAATAATGTACACATCAAAATGTAAACGAACCTGTGTGAAAAGACATAACAAATTGCATTGTGGATAAGATGCATAATAAGTAGTATCGCCTGTGCAGGTTTGTCCACCAAACAAAACTCACCCCTCTCAGTAGCTGCCACACTGATATGTACAAGTGAAACTGTACCACTGCAGCTGCTGTACAGGAGAATCTCTATGGGATTTGGTTATGGTGAATGTTGATAGCTGTCTCTCTGTTGCCTCTCAGTGTTTAGCCTAAAATAGCTGTGTAATTTAGAAGTTCCCTGTCTGTGCATCAGACGTCTCTTCTGTGCAGTCGTCACATGGACATTATGATGGTCCAACTCTTCAGTTCAAAACATGTGTTGTAGGCACGCGTCCAGTCTGCACCAACAGCTGCACTCAGCCCATGATGCCCATCTTGATCTCACTGTGTGCCCATCACACACAGCTAAGACAGCACCTGTCTGCTGGAGAACAAAGGAATTCAAGAGGCAACTGAAATCGAGAAGCTCCTAATGCCTGTTCATTGTCATCTCTGCCAGAAACAAACACACAGTCACGGCATAAACATCTATGTATATGTTTTGACCTCTGGGTATTACAGAAGCTCTCCTACACTATTAACAGTAAGTCTGACAGAACAGACAGATAACACTCCACTTGGTAATTTTTTTTTTCAGGGGTAGGGCGCTCGTTGATTATTACAATCATGATCAACCATGATCAACTTCACTTCACACAGTAATTAAATAAGTCCCTCAAACAACATTGAGTACGTGTTGTACCGGCTGCTCAGAAGCCTGGTCATATCCTTTATCAGGCAATATTAATCATGACATTTCTATCCAACAAGCGCATAAGACTTTTGCAAAGTCTAATCAAGTATAAATGGTACTGTTTTTTTTTCTCAAAACATAACTAAGCCCAGTGTTGAGCCACTGCTATAAAATAAGTTATGTTTCAGTTCTGATTGTTTTTGAATATCCAGTAACAAACGAGTTAATCTCTGGGGTTAAATAAACAGTCGGTGTCAAAGGCTGTGATAAAAAAACATATACTATTATCTGCCTCTTTTCCTTCCTTGCCATCTGCATGACCAAGCAATTTTTGTCAGGAATGTGAAGATCCTTCATTCAGCTGTTTGCTTATTCCAGTCGCGCACACATGTTGTTGTGACGAATACGTTTACAAATGGTTAGCTTGACGTATTTCCGCAACAATAAGGAAAACAAAGTCTGCCTCAACAAAATTAAACCACAGCAGGGGCCTTATACAACAAAAAAGTACTTCAAACGCACTGGAATTTTGTCGGATTATATTTTTCTAAGATTTTACAAGGTCAGGTTGGAACATACCTCCAGGGTCAAACAAATATCCCAGATCCACTATCTTATGAGTCCTTGGGTCTGCCTATTTTGTTTGATAACTATGTCAGGCTGGCATGTATGTTTAAGTTAGATCTGCAATCACTTCTTGATAAACTCTTTATCCCGAGTCTCCGTTTTACATCACAGAAATATTTTTTTCATAATATCTCATAACTTCCAGTCCACAAGACAAGGATATTGATGCACATTCCTCGTCTTTCCGGTAGGCCAAATACATTTACAAGAGGGACAGGCTAGGACTACAAAATTGACTTGCACTGTCGTCAAGTCCTATTTTGGTAATCGTTGCTATGCTAATTAAAGCAATATATTTGAATAGTAGCATTACCTAACCTTAAGGTGTGAATGATCGCTTCTTATAGGCTAAGTCACACACCGAGAGAGAAATATAATGACTATTAAGTGCTCATATTAAAGTATCACCACACGTCTTTCAGGAGGTGGCACATAGTCATGAATGATTTTGTGGACTGTTAATCATACATCAAAACATTCTCTGTGGATGAAAATAAGTTTTATGGCACACTGTGGAGCATACAAGCCAAAGGAACAACATTTCTACTGAGACAAGCAGGTGGAAGCAAGTCAAGTTGGTAGAAAGAAAAAAAGTTTTCATTTGAGTCTGTTTTTTTTTTTTTGGACAGAAATTTGCAAAATGGGGCTTTAAAGAGAAGCACATGTGAAAGCAACAATAACAAAGAAGCATTCCAGCAATTATTGAAATGCAATACAGTCATACCGATAAAGGTAAATGCTGCACCTGTGTTTTGGAGTAATGGCTAACAAACAGTAGGCCAATATTCATGCTCGTCTTACTTCTTTAAGAAATTGCTTTTTTATATTGGTAAATTAATCAAAGATTTTCTGAGCTTGTCAGTGAGTATTCTAAATTTATTCTGTGTAAATGTCAAATCAATTTTATCTTGGCTAACCTCAGGGACAGTTTAGACTATGACATTTGACACACTGACACATCTTTAAAAGGCACACCGCTGTTTTGGAAACACACAGGATGGATTATACAATGATTATGGCACAACCAATCGATATTGAAATGTATTCAACGCAGTTTTAATGTTTGATTAAATATTAAAATAATGTTTTGCTTGTAGTATTATCATAAATGTAAAGAAGTAGCTGCTTTAATGTTTCAATGGAGGCAATAGGCTATGTAACATATTAACTCCAAAACTTGGTATTCTGTACATTTTTTACCAAGCATTGCCTGTGTCACAATAGACTCTTATACATAGTCTATGTGGAAAACACTAAATTTGTGGAAAAAATATATTTTATAGACTGCACTGAAAAAAGCTGAAAACAAACAAACAAAATAAATAAATATAGTAAGGTTACATCTACATGAAAATACTGCATCCATCTTTAAGTTAATGGGGAAAACCCATTAGTAACAGCCTTCATGGAAATTAAGAGACATCACATGGAAAAATTCTCTTCTCTCACCAGTTGAATGATTTTAAATACATAACGAGCTCCCACATGTTGTTGTCTGAATATACCGTTATTTAATATAATTAGTATTTCTAAATAAAGTCACAGACATAAATAAAAAGTACATTTGCCATGAAATTACAAGTATTTTAAAATTATTTTACCTGATAAAGAGCTAAAGACACAGCGCAGTCATCCCCTGGCACAGACACTCAATATGTGGCAGCAGAGAGGCAGCAGCAGCAGCAGCAGCAGCAGCGGTGGAGGAGTTATCACCGTGAGCACCGCCTCTCTTCGCTTCTTTGCCGACACAAGACCACAGCCTCCGGTGAAAGTCTGGTCTGTCTAAGCAATCCAAAGCCAGACACTAACATTTACATTCACGGACAGATTAGAATTCGCCGGCTCCTCTACTCGTTGAATGACTGCCTCTTTCGGATTATTATCAATGTGAATGTGTGAAAACCTACTCACTTCCGGTCACAATTAACATTAAAAGCATAAAACCTGTCTCAAAATCTTTTTTGTGTGCCTGTTATTAATTGCCCCGTGATTATAATTTACCCTGTGTATACATCCATAATATACTAAATATAAAACAACATAATCATTCTTTACTCTTGCGCTTGAAAAGAACATGTGAAATTATTTTTTATTGTGGATCGAGTGTTTCCGTTGCGTGATGGTCTTTCAGTTTGACCTGAAGTTGACACTTGTTTCCAGGCGGCCCAGCCCCAGCCCATGCGCCTGCGTATAAATAATACAAGTGATTCTTCCCAAACTGTGTTGAATAAAACGTGCCTATTTTTACGTTTTTTTCTCTTTCATTTGGACCACGTCAACCAGAAACAAAACTCGCTTGCTCAGCAGCAAACGTAAATTCTTTGCTAGTAACAAGAAATTACATTTTTTTTGTAAACCATTAAATAAATAAATAAGTAAAAGTATTAGAAACGCGTCGAGTAGATCTGAGACTCTTTATTAGAAAGAGTCCCAGATCCCACAGAGTAAAAAGAGCGAAAGCCCTACCCCTGCTGGTGTGTTGCTGTTAATGTTGATTGTATTAAACCTGTCAAACGTACTTACTTATTTATCTACTCCTTCACATAATAATTATGCAGATGCTGGTAGCCTTTGATTAGAAATATAACGTATTTCTGTTTTATTATATTAGGCAGATGTCTGATTTGGACATGCGCAGTGTTATGGTGTTGTTTATCCGGTGTTGGTTCAGAGAAGGAGGGAGAGGGAGGTTATGTTGTTAGCTGCTGCATGACTTCTCCGCAGTGGAAACTAAGTTGTTATTTCCAATGAAACTGCCGTTTGTGCCTGCGAATTGGTACTTTTAATCGCACCATGAATACAGGTGACTCTCCGGTAAGAACAAACGAGCAACTTCACTTTTAAAACGAGTATATTTGACCAGGTATTAGCTCTTAGCCCATTAAGCTAGCTGCAATGCTAACGTCGTTTGTTGTTGACAGTGTGCGATTCACACACTTGCCAAACCTGACTCATAATTATGTCACGTTTATTGGAAACAGTTTTATTCCTTTAACTTGGAAGCACAAACAATGATACTGCTACGTCTGTCTACAATGCAACGTAGGCATTGAACTCTGTTGTAAACTTAGCAAAATTATAACGTTAGTTCAGTTTTGTAATAGTTGTGTTTGTCATAATCTCCATCTGTAAACTGTACGTGTCAATTAGATTCTGAATAAATATTGAATTTTGTTCGTTCATTTTTAATATTTTAATCATATTTGTAATTTTAATTGCAGACGATTGGGGATTTTTTCCTCGTCCTCAGTGAAATGGGCTTCACACAAGAGCAGATCCAGGCAGCTGTACAGGCAGGACATTTTCTGTGCCGGAGGCAGCTGAGTGGTAAGATCTTGTTATTTCTTCTATTTAGGGTTTTTAAAACATGACTTTCTTATTCATTCTCTCATTAACAGGCTCCTACAGGATCAATCACCAAGACACAGGTTAACACAGCAGCCATCACAACCAGCTGAAACAGCTTTCTCTGCATTTAATCCCCCAAAGAACTGGTGGGCGCCCTTGCATCTCCCAGTGACAGTGGTGGTAAGAAGTTTCTAGCCGCAAAATGATAATGATATGACTGCTATGTATTTCCTGTACATTTTGCAAAATTTGGCAAAATTCAATGTTTATTTTTGTTTTAGCATGTCCCTCATTTGTGCTGAAATCATCACAATCTTGCAACTTGCCCCCGGAACCACTGCAAGTTGAATCCCGCATTAAACAGGACAAAAGTGATTTTGAAGAACAACAAAGGCAACGTGTTGCTCAGGAGGCCAGAGAGCAGCGAAGACAAAAAAAGCAGGTCAGGATATTTTCTGTATTTTCAAGGCAAAAAGAGGCCATGCATATGACTTTTTTATGGCGTGTTAGGAACGTGAACTAGTCCTGAAAAGAATAGCAGAAGACCGGAAGACACTACAGGAGAAGAATCAGACCAGCCCTGTGTCAGAGGCACCCCTAAGTAGTGAAGGTCAGAAGTTGGGTGGAAAGATTCAAACAAATGTGGAAAACAATTGCATTCTCATGGTGAGATTGGAAAATGAATACATTTAGTGGCTGAACTTTCATATTAATAATACATTTATTCTTCAGATTCGACTGCCCTCTGGTGAGTCAATGCGCGAACGATTCCCTGCAGATGCTCCTCTACGCACCGTTGTTGAACATATCAGTGGACGGCACCCCTCCCTCACTTCCTTCTCACTGCTTCAGGGATTCCCACGGAAACGTTTTGGGGAGGCAGAGCTTGCTTGCTCCTTGCATTCTCTCGGCCTCACTCCTAATGCTGCACTTTGCATTCAGACAACTCCACCAGAAACACCTCAAGATCCTCCCAGCTCTAGCAATCCACCAGCTACAGAGCAACATGAAAAAGCTGAAACGCCACCACCCCAAATACCTGATCAAAACAGAGACCCAGGTCCTGCTGTCCCCCCTTTATTGCCAAATCAGCTTTGGGAAGAAGCTGTGAACTATGCAGGGATTCCTGAAATGGGCAATTTACTTTCTGGTCCTTCACACAGTTGGGGTAATGCCTCAATGCTGTTTTTTAATCTTCAATTTCCACAAATTTTTTGATAAGAATTTTATTATTGGCTTTTGTATAGGACGAGGCCAGAGGTTGGTTTCTGCAGATGTTGATGCCGCAGAAGTGGAGGATGATCTGGATCAAGAGGAGGAAAGGGAGCCATATGACATGCTGAATGGTGCAGCTAAACTCATTTCACTTATGAGTCATGATCACAATGTACATTATTACACAATTTATGTACAGAGTACAGACCACTGTACTGAGTGACATGTAACACAGATTAGCATTAGGACATATTTAGGTGAGTGCCCCTTTCTGTTAAGCATACAGAACAAGGGGGTAAAGGCCTATTAAAGGCTTATAGTCTGTCAGCCAAGTTGTGGTGATTCAAATTGTGTGTAAGGCTAGCAACCTGAACACACGTCTAGTAGTTCTGCTAGCAATTCTTTAGAGATGATTAGAGGTGTGCAGCATGTATATATATTTTTATTCAGTTTCAGTAGCCAGTTTGCAAACATCTGACTAAAGGATTTACTATTTTATATACATCCATAGGTATGATGAATACTGCAAAACTACAATTTGTTTTTGATCGTTTTCTCAGGAATGCCAAGGTTGCCTTTCTTTCCTGAGAACAGAATTCATGGAGGATTTGAGCCTAGACATCACTGGCCTGAACAAGGCAATCGCCTAAGGTGAGTTACCGTGGCAGTAAACTATAATGTTCATATTCTAGCTTATAAATTGGGATGTACAGGAATTCTGCTACAAATGCTTTTTCTGGGTCTTGAGAAATAAAATAATTTTATATTAAGATAGCAATATTTTTGTAACGTGACTTTTAAATGGTTGTAATGTAGATTAATCTAAAGTTAGAATGTACAAGTAAATACAGCAAGGTTTACAAACAGAAACTTTTGCGTTTTGCAAATGTTGTCTCCATGTATGTAAAAGGGAGGAGCCCCTGGAACAAGTTGTTGAAGGTCCAGTGGCCCCAGTGGCAGCAGGTCAAGCTGCTGTAGAGCGGCTTCAACGTGCGGCTCAGCAAAACGATGCACATGTCTCTCAGGGGCAGCCATCACCGCCTAAGCGGCCATTTAAAACCCCGAGTGTACAGTCATTGTGTGCCTTGGCCATTCGAGCTGCTGCCAACCTTATGACTGGTATGTATCTGAATATCACCCTTAATACGCACTGGATATTTTACTAAAAACTTCACTTCCACTTGTTTCTGTTCAGCTCCTAGCATGCAGTACAGCAGCAGCCTGGCAGGGCTGACTCCAGAGTTGGCAGAACTTCTGCTTGAGCACATGTCTCGTGAAAGGCTGTTACGCCCACGCACTTTAGAGTTATTTTTTGGTTGTCCCTTGCGAAAGTTTGTACTTAACTGCTACCCATATTCAACCAATGAGCTTCTGAGGCAGCTACGAGCTTTCACAGCTTTGAAACATCTTAGTCTGGTCAACTCCCCTCTCATCACTGGCAAGTCCATTTCTTTTTAGCAAAAACCTGCTGCGTATTTGCGCAGTGTTAATAGTTTTCTTTCTTTCTAGATTCTGGACTATCTGTTCTGATCAGCCTGGTCAAACTCCAATATCTCAACCTAGCCTCATGTAGCAAACTGACTGATGCTTGTCTGCAGCATATCACAGGTTCATTTTTTGACTCTGTACAGCGTGTTTGTTTATATATATATATATTTAATTTTTCCCCTCCTTAAGGTTTAAAGAGCTTGTGTTTCCTGTCCCTGGACCATACCAAAGTGACAGATACTGGAATGATATGTTATCTTCAGTCTGCTCCCTCTTGTCTATCTCAGCTCAGCTTGAATCAAACAGCTGTCACTGAGCTCACTCTTGAAGCACTGACTTCATTTGTGCCTCAGCTGCGAGTCTTGAGTATTAAACAGACAAAGGTTATGAATTCAGTTTTAGTTAGGCATGTTGTAAATTGTTGGTGGTGTTTCTCATGCTGTTTGTTGTATTTCCAGGTTAGTCAGGTGACTGCACTGTCACAAATGTGTAATCTTCAGACTCTCAGCCTTGATGGCACTGATGTAACGGAGACCTCATTGGAGAACCTTAGAAACCATCCCACTCTGTCTTCACTCAGTCTGATAGGAATCCATGTAGGGGATGGAAATCACACTTTGCAAATCATCTCAGGTTTGTAAATTTTATTTTAAACTATGCCAATGTATATCAGTTGTCATGATTGTGGATTTACTTCTAGGTCTAAAGCTGACCCAGCTTACTCTCCCAGGGCGGCACTGTGTGACTGACATTGGGATGGCTGCACTGTCCAATCTAACTCTGCTCTGTGAACTTGACCTAACGGACTACACTCATGTCACAGACCAAGGAGTCAGCTATCTCTCCTCTTTGATCAGGTCACCTTTAACTTGACTTTAGTGTCCCAGAATGTGTTGAAATAATATGGGTGTTTTTTTTAGGTTGAGAAAACTGTCGCTCAGCAATACTCAGGTGTCAGATGCTGGTCTTCCCTTTCTGCGAGGCCTTCAAGAGCTGCAGGATTTGTGCTTAGACCGAACAGCAGTCACCAGCCGAGGAGTAGCAGACCTTATAGTCCGTTTACCACACCTTCAGGTGACTAGTTTTATTACAGTTTTGGTTATTCAATTACATTCTCTTAAAAAAAAAAAAAAAAAAAAGAAAACTTTGCGTTTTGTTTAGGTGCTAGGTTTAGCTAGCACACGTGTTGGAGACAATGTGGTCAGAAGGGGCCTTGTTTGCTGTAATCAACTGGTAAAAATCAATTTGAGTCGCACAAGAATCACAGACCAAGGTATTGTCCATCACCAAAGTTCTTGACTGTTAAAACTAATTTGTGAAACTTTATTTTCATGTATGCATGATGTTCCTGTCTCAGGTCTAAAGATTCTGAAGCGCATGCATCTGGCTCAGGTAAATCTGGATGGGACCGGTGTCACACTATTGGGCATTGCAAACCTTCTCTCTCTAACCAACATAAGCAGCATTCGAGCAAGCAACACACGCGTCATTCCACCAGAGGAGGTCTCTGATGAAGAGTTTGAAAACAACTAAAAATGCCTTATAATTTAAAGCTTGGATCAGTCATTGCACTCATTAGTCTGGTTGTACTATCATGCACACCGCAAGGTGTAAAGTGGAGTCTTGCACTGTTTTATACAATTACTCCAAGTTTACATAGATTGTATGTAATGCTTCCTAGTAAACTTTTCTAAAATAATCAATGCATCTGATTTTGTAATTTTAAAGCTTTGTTTAACCAGATGTTATTTTACTATTTACATGTTTATTTCTAATCTTTGCATTTTAAAACTTGCAAATGTTCATTATGACATTGAAACAGGTAGTTTTTACATGTTGCAGCTGTTTTAGAGCTGCTCTAGTTGAAGTTTAGAATAGTCTACCCCTGCTTGAGCAGTTTTGCACTAGAAATTAACATTTTGTTTGGTTTTCACCCAGCCCTATTTTGTGCATAAGTGCTTAAACTATGCATCTGATGTCATGATAATCCAAAGGAAATGTACTTAACTGTATGAAATTAAAACTCTAAATTCAAACAGCATAACTTTCTCTCCCTTTTAGCATTTTGTTTCAGAGTCTTTATTGTATCACATGTTAAATAAGGCGTATTTGCAAATTATTTTTTTTACACTGTGTCAATTTTTAAATATCTTAAAACATGGCCTAAAAGCTGATGCATACATGTAGGGATAAAACAAATTACATATTATGAAAACAGTACTATACACTACATTCCAAATGTACTGAGATGTTTGTGATATTTGATCAATTGAGAGTAACCTGAAAAGGAATGGAAGGACATGGTTCAGCACGTTGAAGTACTGTCTGAAACATGTTCAATAGAAGTGTTCAAAATGATGCATAAAAGTCATGTTTATTCAGGAATATAGGTTTTAACCAAGATGAGGGCTAAGACTTCAGATATCATGCGCTTGCTGTTTCTCAATCTTTGATTTCAAATGTTCCTTGTACGCCAAGATGTCCCTTTTCCACTTGGTGATAGTTTGTTTCTCGCACACCCAAATCTCCTGTGCCACCTATAAAAAGAACAGAAAAAACATTCAAGTTGCAATTTAACCAAATAAAAATCTGGGAAAATAATGAAAAATGAAATGACCTGTTGGATGAGTCTGAAGTCGTGGCTAACAAGCATCATTCCACCTTCAAAATCATTAATTGCGTCTGCCAGGGCATCAATGGTTTCTATGTCCAAGTGATTAGTAGGCTCGTCAAGGAACAGCATGTGAGGATTTTGCCAGGCCAGCCAAGCAAAACACACTCTGCACTTCTGACCATCTGACAAGTTCCTAATCGGACTGACCTAGGTTTGAAAGATGCATAGTTGTATTTAAGAACAATTTGTTGAAAACGGTTATAATTCGTTATAACTAAGAAATTGAAAAGAAATACCTGCTGTTTTCCTGTCAAACCATAACGCCCAATGATCTTTCTCATTTCTTCTTTCTCTTTGATCTCAGGGAAACATTTCATCATATACTCTAGAGGAGACAGGTCCAGCTCCAGTTGTTCTGTGAGATGCTAAGTAAAAAACAAATGCATACTTGTAAAACTGCTGTAGATCCATGACTAGAAAAAAACCAAGCACGGTATTTTACCTGGTGATATCTGCCAATCTTGACATGTGAATGTTTGCGAATCATGCCATCAGAGGGCAGGAGCTACAACACACACACATAATTATGATATATACTGCAACACACTTCTGCATCTTTGCACTAAAAAAAAAAAAAAAAAGGGTGCCTACCTCTCCCATTAAGAGTTTTAGAAGTGTAGACTTTCCAGCTCCATTGGGCCCCACAAGAGCAACTCGTGTGTCCAGATCAATACCAAACTCAAGGTTTTTATAGATGTACGGCTGAAAGATTACAGAACTGATAATATAGTCACAAAGATATGATAGTACAATAACTGATAATTTTGTGTGCTTAACTTTCACTTACTGTATTATCACTGTACTTGAAGCTCACATTTTGAACCATGATTACAGGTGGAGGAATCTTCCCACAGGGAGGAAAATAAAATGACAAAGTCTGTTGGAAAACAGACAGAATTGTTTGTAACAAACACTTGTAAACCGGTCCTTAAAGGTTGTATGGAGGATTTTTCAAATCCAACAACTGTTTGCTGTTTTTCAAACGATGCATGTGTGTTTCTCCTCCCAGGGCCACGCCCTTCACTGTAACTGGGCCAATGAGTTACTTAGGAACACTGAGGGGTTGCTTGACAGGTTAACAGGCCAATAGATAACGAGGTACCTCGTTATCCATTGGTCAATGTTTTACTGGCCTCATCATGTCCACAGTTTATATATTTTTAGTAAGTATTTTTTCTGTTATATATTTTGATAAGTATTTACTTACTTTTTTTGTTAAGTACAAGGCTGTTACAAATCTATGCAACTGTTTTTGACCAAGACTGACAACAAACAATTTTTGAAAATCCTCCATACAACCTTTAGAACAAACATTTCTTACATTACCTTGTCATTTACAACTTTTTCAGTTAAGCCCGAAGCCACCATTTTTTGCAGAGTTTTTTCTTTGCTTTGTGCCTGTCGTGCCAACTTAGCAGAACCGTGACCAAATCTGGCAATGTAATTCTAGAAAGAATAAAAAAGTCATTTGTTAATTGCCATAATTTTCAGAATGTAGGCTGCTACTTTTTCACAAGCTGTGACCTCGAAAGTCTACACAATGGCTGAATTTTCTTATAGACTCACTATATTGTGGCCTATATAAACGTTTTGGTGCGGTTTATATTCAGGTGCGTCAAATAGTCCAAATATTGTGATACATAAAATACTAAATAGTATTTTTTTTTTTTTTTTTACTGTGAAAGACAAATTAGGCAATTAAAAATGTTTTTACATCATTCACTATTAGAATAGATCATAAAAGCCCAATTACCTTCATGTGTGCTATCTGGTCCTGTTCCCAGTTGAAACGTTTCATTTGGTTCTCCTCCAGCTCCTCTCTGGTTTTTACGTACTGGTCATAGTTACCCTTAAAAGTAAAAACAAAGTTTCATAGTCATGAGAGTAAACACAGACGATGCCTATTAATAACAATTGCTCCCTTCTATAAAAATGTGGCTTACAGTGTAGTATTTGAGCTTTCTCTGGTGCAGGTGTATAATGTTGGTACAGACGCCGTTGAGGAAATCTTGAGAATGTGAAATCAGGACAAGGATTCGCTTAAAGCTAAAGTAAAAGAAAAATCAGTTAGAAAAATAGTTTTAAAGCATTTTTTCGTTGTTTGTCTGAACGTACGATTTGAGCTCCTCTTCCAGCCACACACAAGCGTCCAGATCCAAGTGGTTGGTGGGTTCATCCAGAAGTAACATGAAGGGTTTAATGAAGAGTGCTCTGCATAAATAAATAGTTTAGAGCAAAATTCAATTCATTGTTATTTTAATGCATCGCTTAAAAGAGATTACCTGGCCAGAGCAACACGCATTCTCCACCCTCCACTGAAGTCCTTCAGTTTCTTTTTTTGCATAATAGGGCTAAAACCTAAACCATGAAGGATCCGGGAAGCTCGTACTTCTGCCTGATCTGCATCCAACTCCTCCAAACGCTCATACAACTCCATCAGCTTCTCACACTCCGCTTCAAGGGCAAGAATAGCTTCAAGTTAGTGACAGAACTTCGCAAATGAAAGAAATCGATCATTTCCTGATAAACACAAATTTATCAGTCACTCACAGTCCTCATGGGCCAGTCGCTCAGCCTCCTTTTCTAACTTTATTCTCTCTTCATCCACCTCCATGACACACTGCAGAGCAGTCTTTTCGCTAGGAGCCATCTCACGGCTCAAGTGATAAATATCTATGTGCTCTGGAATTGGAATCTCACGATGTCCAATGGCCGACAATAACATAGATTTTCCTTGAGGAACACAACACAAACATCATCATCTTCTATTCAATAGTACTATGTAGTTGAATGAAAAATAAAAGTCATATAAATACCTGTGCCATTTAGGCCGATAAGACCATACCGTCTACCAGAATTCAATTCGAGGCTGGTGTCTGATAGCAACTCCATCCCATGGAAAGTGAGCGACAGGCTGCTGATGTGAACATCAGTGCTATTGGGGTGTGAGGCAAGGACACCTGTGACTGCTCGTGCCTCAGTCTTCTGCAGTTCAAATTCATCAAGCTCTTTTGTCAAACCATCAATACCTAAAAAGTTAATAAAAAATGTATCATATTTCTCTTGTGTATATCATTTACACAACAACAAAATACAAGATGCAGTTTAATGCTGGCAAAGCATCAAATGAGTACCTGTGCTAGGGTGGACAGGTACAAGTTTATGTAAAAATTTCAAACAATGTAAGACATTGTGGGTCACATCAAAGAGTAAATAGTAAATAATTACGTCCAATTAAAGGAACGCGAATATCGGCTGAACCGATGTCATCTGACCGATCTTGACACAGATAATCGATCGGTGCATCACTAGTACTTGTTCACTTAAAGCACCGTATGTTATAAAAGACATCTCACCATTACTTTCTGCTCCGTTCTGCTGAGCCTCAGGTTGCTCACTGTCACCGTTCACATCTTCAGGCTTCTTGGTGCGTTGACGGGCCTTGGCTGCCTCCTTCTTCTTTGCAGCCTTTTTCTTGGCCAAATCAGACGGCATGACTGCTTAACAGAAACAATACATTTAAAGGTAACAGATTTAAATGGGACATAACAGAACTGAATGACTGGACCATTGACAGAAGTGTTGCTTATTATAACATCCGGTCTCACAATGGAATGGTTACGTAAAGTAGCGTCATGGATACAAGATGTTGCGGTTTTCGAAAATGGTCAGTTAAACCAAACAAATGCCTGATGCCATGTCTTGGATTTTCATATGGATGGACAAAATCATTTCACAAAATAGAAAATATATTATTCTCAAAAGAATAAATGGTTTCAATCTCACTTAACGTTAGGCACATTGGTCTTACTTCATATGCGCCTGCTATCGAACTAGCCTACAGCTAATACTGGTTAGGTACATCAATATTCGCTGATAAGTGTCATAACATTGACAAATAAACATTATAATTCACACATTTTAGCTAGCCAACTTAATATAGAAGCGTGTCGTTTAAATATTACTCACTCCACAATTTATAACACTCAAGTAATGCGTTAGCAACATTGCTAAGCTAACCGGGTTAGCAGCGGCAGGCCTCGGCTGAAGCTGGAATAGCTATAGTTTTCTTGATGAAAGTCCAGCACTAAATCCTACAAGAAATACCCTTTAAACACACACAAGCGAAACTATCTCCGTGTTTTGTGTTGACCAGTTGTTACTATTATACAGTATAAAGCGCATCTTACCTATACGAATGAGTGGGAGCACACTGTGATCTCGTGTTCACTTTTGCCGGGTGCGTGTGCCGCGGCTAAAGCACCAGACAGGCCAAATATGGTCTTAAAGGGCGGGCAGAAGTTCGCTTATAAGGATAAAGGAGGCGGATCCCAATGACCATATGAGGACAGAAAGGGCGGACTAGAGATCTTCTGCCTCCTCTTTTCCAAAGACTGCGGAGTTTGTTTCTGTCACTAAATATGCCAAAACTCACAACGTTTGAGTTATTTTCTTGTTTCATTTAAAACTATATATACTAAGATGTAAAAAGCCATACTTCTGCCAAACGCCAGCTTTTACATACGACATATATAACGTTAAATATGCCAAGACAAGTAGTGGTTTCTTTGAGATAATGTTTATTGAACACAATAAAAACATTATCACACATTTTAGTCGAAACATAATGCTTGGTGTAAATCAAGCTGCAGCACATGAGCACAAGTCCGTTGTACAGAGCAGAGGTGATGCTGCAGCGCTAAGAAGCGGCTGCTCTGATGAGGCAGGGGGATACGACGTAGGGGGAAGCTGTGTGCTTTTTTTTTTACTTCTGTGTGTGTGGCAGTCGTCTTTGGAGGAAGTCCAGCACTGAAGAAATGGACCTCATATTCTAGCCTAAATGTGACCAAGCTTTTATTCCGCGACAGTGACGGATTGTGAGCCCGATAGCCCTGAGTGTTTGTGAGAGAGAAGGCGGATAAGCACAGTCTTCACCGGGGCGATGTTAGCCTGTTAGCTTGTGTTTGATGTTCCTCAGACACACACCGTTATTGGAAGAGCCGTGAGACGCGAGCACAGATGGGCTCGATTATTTGTCCGATCGACGCAATGTAAGCTGTATGCTTCGCCTTCTTTATGGCTCTTTGTCACATTCGGGTTAGCCTTCGTTGAATTTAGATTGCATAGGCAAATTTTAGTTTACGCTAAGCTAATTAACGTAACGCTAGCTCTAAGGGTAAGCTGAAGAAAGTTACTGCTTTGTTACTGTGGAGTAGGTCAAGGTAGTTTATAAAATAGTTATAACGAAATCTGCGCTGTTTAGTTTCGAAACAAATGTACTTTATGTAAAAGTAACGTTAGGTATAATGAATTTGCCACTTTGTTCGTAGCATATTAAGTACTTTTGCTAACTAATAATAGGGGAAATGCCTGCTTTATGTGCTGTGATGCCCGTAGCAGTAAATAAAGAGTGAACTTGAGCTTTGGATTGAATTTACCCGTTTCTCAACATTGGGCATAAGACATCTGTTATAGCATACAGAGATTTGTTTTCTAAATGAACATATCCACTCTCTCCCAGATTTTTTTTTGGGCGAGGGCTGGAGTGCAGCCAAACCCTCCATCGGGCTTTTTACTGAATCTCCACAGTATCTGTACCAGATATGCGACTTTCCTCCTTTTTGGCCGTGTTCAGGCCTGCTTTTCCCTTGATCCTGGGACTATCGCTGGGATGCAGTCTTAGTTTATTAATGGTGTCTTGGACACAAGACACAGACGACTCCTGTAGAGATGAATTGGACAATGGAAGACTTTTTCTGGGCAGAGGAGATGCTCTGAGGGACTCCAGAAGTGTTGACAATGAAGACTTTCAGCCTCGCATCATTCCATACCACAAAGACCCAAACAAGCCACACAAGAAAGTCCTCAGGTAAGAATAATAATAATAAAAAAAAATTCATAAGAAATACAATTTCATAAAATAGTTGGGCATGTAATTTGACCTTAGTGCTATGTTAAACCAATGTTGTTCTCTGGTGTGTGCATTGAGCCTAATTTTGTATTAAAGACAACAGGCAAGGCAAGGCAAATTTATTTTGTATAGCACAATTCATACACAAAGCAGAAGCATCAAAATTACAATACAAAACAACAGTGACATTTATCTAGTAATATAGCGTCCTTGTAAATTATACATCTAGCTAAGATTGCTCCTATAATTGCGATCCTGAAGAACATCTGAAGATGGAACCTCACTGCTCCTAAGATGCTGCAGAGGCATTGAAGAATGGATTAAATACAGTGGACAAATTCTTTTATGGGGATCTAACTTATCTAGCTTAATTTAGGGCTGCTCGCTCATAAAGAAAATAATAGTCACAAGTATTTAAAGAATAATTACAATCCCGATTATTTAAACAATTATTTGCTTAGAGAGAGTGCAGAACATTAGCGCTCCTTAAAGGCAGAGAGTGAAGAGATCAAATGAAATGGCTATCTTATAAAAATTGACTGTTTTAAAATGTATTCTACAACTGTAAAGAAACAGTCTGGGGCCTACTTTTACAACTCAAGGTCAAGGAAATAACTGAGTGCTTACAAACACACTTATGAGTCACGGTTAAAAATCACAATTGCTCGATTACACAATTTTTGCATTACAGCAAAATTACAGCAATAATAATTATTGAAATTTGATTAATTGCACAGCCCTACATTAACCTAACCTTCCTGACTAATGATTTGATTGCTTTCAGGACACGATATATTCACACAGAGCTGGGCATCAGGGAGCGACTCTTGGTTGGTGTGTTGACATCACGAGCCACACTCAACACTCTGGCTGTAGCTGTGAACCGCACAGTTGCACATCACTTCCATCGCACCTTTTTCTTTACCGGTCTGCGGAGCTCCAAAGTACCCCACGGCATGACAGTGATCACACATGGTGATGACCGGCCGGTGTGGCTGATGTACGAGACAGTGAGGCACCTGCACCAGCACCACGGATCTGACTACGACTGGTTCTTTTTGGCTCAAGATGACACATACATGCAGGCTGAACGTTTGTCCGCGCTCGTGGGCCACCTGAGCGCAGGCCAGGACTTGTACATGGGAAGGGCGGAAGAGTTCATCGGTGGAGAGGAAAAAGCTCGCTACTGCCATGGGGGCTATGGTTATCTGTTGTCTCGTAGTCTACTGGCCCGCCTGCAGCCACACCTCGATACATGCCGTAATGACATCCTGAGCGTGAGGCCCGATGAGTGGCTGGGACGTTGCATTATTGACTATCTTGGACTCAGTTGTGTAGAAATACATCAGGTAAAAGCCCTATGACAATTGTGCTTGGCCAGTCAGTCACCTTCTTATGTGCAGCTAAGCACTGGGGACTACACTGAAATAAAAATTTGAATCACAATTTAAGTTGTTTAAATTGGTACATTGGAAGTGCTATTTAGTTTACAAAGTGTTCTATCATAAAATAAAATGTGCCTAAAATCAGCTAGCACCATAGTTAAGTGCTTAAATTACACTTTTCATTTCATTCCTAGAGCAAAAAAAGATTTTTACTTAAAAAGAAATAAGCAATGCTATTTGGGAATACCATTAAAAAGCACTTTTGATTGGTAGTTTTTGTCCACTTTATATGTTTTTTATTCAGGGAAAAGGCTAATTAGTAAATAGTATGGGAAATCAATTATAATGACTGACCAAAGCAGTAAATACTTGGAAGCTGCTAATGAACTTGTAAATGTCTTGTTTCTCATAGGAGATGACTTATCACTACTTTGAGCTTGGGAAAAATGCTGACCCTGAGCGTGAGGACAGTCCACAGTTTAAAAAGGCCTTCACTGTGCATCCTGTGTCTGAGCCAAATCTCATGTATCGCCTTCACAAACGCTTCAGCCACATAGAGCTCGACTGGACCTATGGGCAGATTCAGCAGCTGCAGGTTTGTTTCTTTGGAAAACATTATCAGATGACTGTTGTGCCAGTTTGTGGATGAGCTCTGTATGAAAGTGCTGGTTCTGTACTTTCAACCACACCCAATTTGGCTACAGAGAAAATTGTAGACTGGTACAAAATTTCAACATGTCAGAAAGCCCAGAGCACAGAGTGAGATAAGTTAGTTAAGACCATAAAACATTACATTCCAGAAGCCTTGATGTATTCTGTAATTAGGGTTTATCATAATGTTATGGCAGTTGCACTCTGACGGATGGCTCCATATGAAGATATATCATAAGGAGCACGACAAGTGCTGTAATTATGTTCTAAATATACGCTTGTATTTAAGTGTAACTATAGAAATGAAATAATACATGTTTGTATTCATTTTTTTAGATGCAGATCAACAACCTTAGTGACTTAACACCTGAGGGGAGAGCTGGAATCACCTGGCCCATTGGATTAAATCCACCTTTTAAACCAAGGACTCGTTTTGAAGTGATAAACTGGGAGTACTTCACAGAAGAGCATATCTACTCTTGCATTGACAGTTCTCCAAAGTGCGAGATCAGAGGGGCGGACCACGCAGATGTGGCCGCTGTTCTGGATATAGCCGTGGAACGTCTGAATGAAAGATACCAGCCTCAGCTCCGTTTCCAGAAGAGACGTTTATTAAATGGTTACAGGCGCTTTGACCCCACACGGGGGATGGAGTACATGCTGGACCTGGCTTTGGAGGCCTACACCCAGAAGGGCCACAGTCAGGTAATAGTAAAGAGGGTAAACCTGCTGCGTCCGCTCAGCGCAGTGGAGATTATTCCCATGCCTTATGTAACAGAAGCCACCCGAGTGCAGGTTATTCTGCCTGTTACTGCCCAGGACCAGGACTATGTCAGCAACTTTCTGGATATGTATGTCATGAACACTTTGGACACTCATGATAATGTATTACTCACCTTTTTGTTCATCTATGACCCCTTTGATGCTCAGCGCGTAAGCCAAACAGATGTGTTTGCAGGCATTAAGGCCATGATAGGGGAAGTAGAAAAACGCTATGGTGATGTCAAAATCCCCTGGATCAGTGTGAAAACTGAGGTGCCCTCTCAGGTGAAGCTGATGGACATCATCTCCAAGAAGCATCCAGTGGACACTCTGTTTTTTTTAGCCAGTGTATGGACAGAGGTCAACGCAGACTTTCTTAACCGCTGTAGAATGAACGCCATCAGTAACTGGCAGGTGTTCTTCCCCATCCACTTTCAGGAGTACAGCCCTGCCATTGTGTACCGCGACCAGCAGCCCTCTGCCGCCTCCTCCTTTGCCTCAGAGTCTCTGCGGGACGGTCACTTTGACCGGCACGTCTTTGATGAGGCGTGCTTCTATAATGCAGATTACATGACTGCGCGGACCAAAATGGCTGCCGACATTTTGGACAATGAGGAACTGCTGGAGAGCATGGATGTGTATGACATATTTGTGCGTTACTCTGGACTACACGTGTTTAGAGCTGTTGAGCCAGCACTCATTCAAAAGCATGTGAGGCGTGTTTGTAACCCACGTTTTAGTGAGGACATCTACCACCGCTGTGTGCTCAGCAACCTAGAGGGACTGGGCTCTCGCTCACATTTGGCTATGGCCCTATTTGAACAGGAGCAAGCCAACAGTACTTAGCTCTTTGTTTGGGACAAAGATGTATCTGAAGTTGAACTGGACCTAAATGTTAAAAATAATGTGAATGATTTTACTGTAATATTTTGTATCTTTATGCTGGAGTCGCCTTGAACAAAACAGGAACCAACGTGCTGAAATAAGGCAGTTAAACTGTGTGCTGACACAGGACTTATAGAGCCACTGCTCAGTGCTTTTGACTCATGAGTTTTGAAAGTCTTGCTGAGACATGTTCTGCCCCTCACAAATGTCAAAGATTATTGAGCAACTTACCTATTTATACTTTGGTTGGCACAAACACCAAAAGACAATACAGGTATTGCCTTTATTGTATTTTTATTGAAATAAGAGGACAAAGTTTGAAGAAGTGGAAGTTGTTGTGCTTTCAGCTGCCTTGTCTAATGTATGTCTGAAAGAGTATTAAAAATTTTATTTCTGCTTGGAGCTTTTTTACTAGTAGTCATAAGATTAAGGAAATTTATTATTTTGTTAGTTTTTTCAGATTACCCTAATTACCAAATCCAGAACCCATCCTAAAAGCAGTGCGCGGTTTCCTCTGAAATGGACTCAATTGTCCAACGGACTTTTTCTTTTCTACACGTCTTTAAGGAGAGAAGTCAGTCCTATGCCCCTGAGGAAGGGTTGAGTCCACCTTGTCATGCACTGCTGTGGTGCTGATGGTTAACCTTCACAGCCACTCGGTCAAAATGTCTGAATGGCTCACTTCACACGATTACACTGAAGCCATAACCTCCCCCAAGTCAAATTATCTCCATGTTAGGGGTGGCTAACTCAGGAGAATAGCTCAGGAGTGAGGTGAAAGGGGCTTTTATGACACAAGAACGTGGCAACAGTCAGCATTACGGCACTGCTGTCAAGGAAAACCTCCACCTGCTTGCTTGTGGTGAGCTCTGAATGCCATGTCTGTCCTGCACTTCTGACCAACAGGCTTTTCCTACAACTACACAAGATACATTTTACTCATGTGATCTTACCTGCTGGTCTATTTCAGTAGAGATTCAAATAAACATGCAGATGGCAGATTCTGCGAAAACGTATTTGGATTGCGGGAGGAAAATCTTTGCTTGGATTTAGGTAGCTGTTATTAAGCTCCCTGGTATGCTCTGTGGCAGCTGGCATAATCAGTTCCAGAGCAAAGTACTTTGCTGCAGTAATTGGCTGAGTCCTACAAACCTACATAAACTAATATGGATTTTCCTTAGTGATGTGCAATTTGGAGTGCTCTATACTTTGATGACAGCATGGAAACCTCTGATGTGAAAAACATTAAAGGTGAATGCTGCTACTACTACAACTTGCTATGATTAGCATTAAAGTTGGGATAAATAATTTTTTTTTAAATGTTAAATTAGTAAACTTTGTGTTTTCCACCATATAGTTGATAATAAATGCAGTACTTTGTGGAGAAAATGAGACCGCTGAGTCCTGACTGGACTGAATAATGAAGAATTTTAGTTCTAATCATGAGCTGCTCTAATTAAAGGAATGTTTATTAGTGACAATGTACAATTTTTGCATTAAGCCCAAGTACCTAACCCTAAGCAGAGATTCTAGCTTACAGCTAATTTATATCTGTAGTCCTGGGGAGGGGAGAGGGGGGGCATTTATTTAATTGTTGGAGGAAACCGGAGTACCCGGAGGAAACGTACGCAGACACGGGGAGAACATGCAAACTCCACATAGAAAGGCCCTGGGCGGCCCAGGAGTCGAACCCAGGACCTTCTTGTTATGAGGCCAATCAGGCAACACGGTGGAGCAGCGGTTAGAACGGTGGCGCCTGATTGGCTGTGCTTGGGGTGGTCACTCCAGTTTCACTTTGTATAAGCTATAAATGCAACCAAAATGAATACATGTCAATATTTGTCATGTGTCAAAGGATTTATAACGGGAAGTTGTCAGATTTAAAAACTAAATTGGGCTTTAAGTGTGAAAATTAGTTACTCCACCTTGGATGAGGGAGGGGGCATTTATCCAGCAGTGGATCTACTCTCCACATTTTTGCAATTCTATATCTATATTTGCTTTTAATGTTTTGATTTTGGCATTGTGTGCTAAGACTCCAAAAAGTTTGAAAAGTACTGATCAAAATGTTACTTTACCAGCATATTACAAAAGCAAACTTAAATATGCTAAAACATTAAAGAACGAAGGAAATAATAGACATGTTTGAATTTTTATCCACTTGTTTAGACCCACTTGCTTTTCAAAGGCATTTAACTGTATTTAAACCCCCCTATAAATTTCCCTAAAAATCCTGACTAAAATATTGTAAAATTCAGACTGGCATTGTTTATGAAAAATTGGCTGGATTTTTTATGAGGCTGAGGCTTTAAAGTTTTAGCTTTTGATGCCTGATTGACTAATCATCAGTGAGAACAAGCTCTGCATAGAAGAAAAACAGAATGTAATATCCTATTTTTTTTTTTTTTATCCGAATCATGTCCAGGAGCTTGACAGTTTGTCTTTCTCAGATGGTGGACAACATTAAACATTATAGTAAAAAGACAATAGAGCCCAAATCGACTGGCACAGCCTCAACAGGTTTTAAACTCGCTATAACTTATTCAAATGGAAAATATTAACCCATACTAATTAATCAGTCTGTAAATATTAAAACCCAAAGTCAAAGTCTTTTGAATAATAAATCTACTACTTCATCATTGTTTAGACTAAAAGTTATTAAACTTGATAAATGTACAACCTGGAATTGTCAACAGTGATATTAATCATTAAGTAAAGCTAAAAGAAAATGTGGGAAAAAAACACACAGAATACCTTGTGGCATTTACAAACTTTGGCAAGCGCTTCTTTATTTACATCCAGGCTGTCTTGCAGTGTCACAGCTGTTAACCCTTTTTGTTGTGAAACCTATAATGAAATCACAAATAATACACATTATTTGATCTAGTATTGCCTTCATGTTGTTTCCCCTTTTACGTAAGAGAGCAGAAAATTTGAGTCTTTTGAAACATGCAAAAATAAAAATAAAAAAAGTGGCACACACATCAGTCAACGGTGATAGTTTTAGTAACCTCTGCTAACAGTAGTCTGCTGATGCACCAGTTCATCATTTTGTCCACAAGGGAGCGCAAGTGGAGAAGTTTAATGCCCTGGACGCACAATGAAAGACAATAGACAAACACTACTATGATAATAACTGACCCTACATTTGTGGTTTACTTGGTACAAAAACAGTTCACAAAATCTCTCCTACACTTACTGCTGGTAGGGGTTTTCATTTTTGGCAAAAGTAATGTCCAGAAGGCATTCGATGGATAATACACCGGCTGCTATGCCAGACTTATTATTTACACATACTGCTTTATCAGGTGTGTTGGATGTCTTTTGAGCATGCATAGGTCTTCGTGAAATCATCCAATCTCAGAAGAAGAGAGCGACAGCACAGTGCAAAGAAACCCCACAAGGCCCCATCTCAAGCTGACTTCTGAAACAATGAAATCTCAATGGGACAATACAGAATATACATACAAGTCATACAAAAGTGTAAAGGTGATCGGACGATGTGTTACAGCTACTCTACAGAAGTTTAGTGTTATTATTACAGCGTGGAGCTTCTGACAGACAGGAGGCAGGATAGTACATACAGGAACACTCATAGCCCACCATTTCAAAAGGCATGGAACTGTTCCCTACACTACAGCATGTACCCACCCTCCAAATCGCACAAAACACAAAGATAGTCTGTGATATATTGTACAGCTGACCCTCTTAAAGGGAAAGAAACTATTTACATTCACATCTCTAGAAAAAAAGTAACAAAAAAATGGACAAATGCAGATGAGAGTACCTTAAAAATTGCCTGCAGTTGATTGGCTGAGGTCTAATTGAAACTTATTTGGGTTTACTACTCAAAGATGCTACACACGAACGGAAGATTCAAAAAAAGGCAATTTCTACTGAACCCAAACCTACATTGACCATCATAGCTGCATTCTCTTCTTTGTTGCAAGCTTTGGTAACACTGTCAGTCAGCACGTTTAAATACTACACAAGGAAGAGGCAGTGAGTGATTTTGACAAAAACAAAAACACAGCTTCAAGTCTATAACTTTCAATGATTAGGGAAGAAACACTTTTCCTTCATAGAAACCCGCTGCTAATTTGCAACAACACGACTTAAAGGAGATCCAATGTTCTAACAGTGTTCTCTCAACATTAGTTTGTCAGAAAGTTGTTTGTGGATTGATTTATGCATGCTTGAGTTTTCTTGTTCTCAAATACTCAGAAAGCGCCGCCCACTTTTCTGTAGTTACAGTACTTGGTGATTACTCAAAAAATTGAGATTTACAATAAATCTAGCCATGTCATGAAGCCAATTTCTAACAAGTTAAAATCTGCAGCTTGTTCAATCTAATCTATCTAAATAAACACAATAGGTCTCCTTTAATAATACTGGCAAGCATTGTGAACTTGTATAAATGAGCTATTTAATCACCGACTCACTCACATAAGAGAAGCGTGAAAAACTTCCACACTTCCAGTTTATACATAGCTCGACTTCACTTTTCCCTGTGACTCGATGTGCCAGACTGTAATCTCAACTCTGCTGGTGTAAATAATCATTCCAAAACTCAACGAATTCCCTTAATGAGGCGAATTACACACCTTGTCGCACTTGTCTTTGCACCAACTTTGATTAAAAAACGTGTCAATGCAATACAAAAAATGGTAGAGGTGACTACATGTTTGAGATGATTTTGGGAGTTGTATTGTATTTACAGGAGCGACATGAGGAAGTTGAGAAATGTTGGCTACATGCAGGCGGTGACGGCGTTTCAAGAGTCCTGCATGTAAAGTGTCCCGTGTGATAATCCATTCTAAATCATTCCTCATTGGTGTCTTGTTTGGAGAGCCAACTGAAGGCGAAACATTGCTTAGGTGTTGCGGACCGCCAAGGCCTGTTCCAGCTCCTGCCTCCTCTGCTGGATCTGTCAAGGCAAAACAAGAAAGCCCCAAGAATTAGAAATGCATTGTGAAATAGGGTGACCAGACGTCCCTTTTTACCTAGGGCAGTCCCTATTTTAAAACCTTGTGTCCCATCATGTCCCAGCAAATGTATCCAAGATCATTGCTTTGTCCCAATTTTACACAAGACATGTTTTTGGCCACTTTAACACTTCCCAACAGTGAACCGAGGATTATATTATTTCTTTGCCAAACTAGGCAAACCAGTGCTTGAAAATAACCAAAAATGCATCAATTTGCACTGACAAAAAGTTTCAGAGTCTATACAAAAGTGTGAATGAGCCCTGAATTGACTAAATGCATAAAAATGTACTAATTTACTAGTTATTTTCACAACTTTTGTTATTACTCCCCACATAAAGTGTGTCCCAGTTTTTAATTTTGAAAATCTGATCAGCCTACTGTAAATTGCATTGCAGTTCGCAAGCTTGATTTTTAGACAGGCTAATTTCTAACGAGTTTCTTTACTGCACCACTAAACATTTGGATGTGGCTACTGTAAAGTGTATTGAACAGTGAATATTTTGTCATCTTTATGTGTTACTCTGCCACCACCACAACGGTTTACCACAATAAAACAATGTATTCTCTCAACCTCTAACTACTACAACAATAAAGAAAAAATAATAATCTAGCAAACAATGACAATAATTCGGATGGCATTTTTGAAGTCACTCTTGGGCAAGAGATGGGCAATTATTTTCTGCTTGAGGCCAATATTCGAATTCAGGCATGCGAGCTGCACTGAGATCATTGTGTAACAAATGGTAAAAGCACATTTCTGTAAAATACATCCTATTTATTAGTTAGTTCATTATGGTTTATTTTTCATGTCATGTCTATTAAGGACACAAGTGCAGACACGTGTTCTATTGTTAAGACAGTAATAATCACCATCGTCACAATACTAAAATATAAAAGTACTTTAAAAGTCTACTTGATGACAGTTCCAATACCACAAAAATAAATTAAAATGGTCTATATTGATAAAGATTTTTAGACAATAGACCTACTTACAAACTAAAACTAATTTCATTAATTTTAATAAAATATTTCATTAATTCTAATAAGGCTCAGGAGCATAATAAAACAGCTCATAAAAGGTAATGTGATACAGGTTTTGTATCAGTACTTGTAGGGATGGTGTGTTGGTTATTAGTGATATTAGTGTTATCGATGGATTTCCTCAGATACCAGCTTGATATTAAGCATTGGATTAGTCTTTCCTCTCCAGTTCTTAAACAAATTAGTGAGTGAAAATTGTCAAAAAGAAATGTGACCAAAAATACATTTACTATGTCTATGTTAATTTGAGAACATGACAGTAACTTTGCCTACTTTGTGTGTCTTGCTATGTATCTATATTAGCAAATATCGGTTATCGGCCACTGCAGTAAGTCAAACAAAACAAAATATCTCTCTGAATATGTGCTCAAAACAGCTAATTTGAAAACAAGTTCCAGTATCAATAAGGGTCTGATTTACAACACTTATGAACTGGAAAAAGGAGAGTACATTGTTGGAGGTACATGTATGGAAGCTATTTGTAAGTGTCACGCACACTCCCACAAGGATTAATGCATAGTTAAAGAAACATGCTTGTAAATGAATACAATGACATGTATTTATGAGTTGGAGGTGTCACTCTCTCACCTTGCAGTAGAAATAGCGGCTGACGGCCTCTTGGGACCAGGGCTCGTGGTAGAACGCCGCCCTGCGCTCCTCCTCCGGGTTCCCCACCACATCTGTCATTAACTGCCAACAACAAAAGCCCACATTCATTGCCTTGCTTTTTTTAGGCACGACCCTAATTGCAGATATCAATTAGAGCGTGCAGGTTACCTCTCCCCAAAAATATGACACATTTTTGTGGAAACATTTCACTGTGAGATAAGTGCCAAGAATGTCTGCGAGTATTATTAGTAGTAACCTTAAGGTCCCTGCTTTGGGATTTGAGCCAGTCTTGGATGTAGCCCTTGGGATCTCTGGAGAAACTAAGCATGAAGTCCCTCTGGATCTTTAGCTGGTTGATGGACTCGATGGTCTCATGAATCTGAAAGCGGAAAAAGAAGAAATATTTCAACTGAAAGAAGTTTTTTTTTTCTGTCTCTCTGTTAACATTTAAAAGATGTACTTGAGAAACATCAAAACACAAATTTAAATACTGAATCATAACACAAAAAGCACATTTGGTAGGCAAAATGTTACACAGTTGTTGTTTTTTTTGATAGACCAATTACAACATCTACTAGTAGCCTAAATTACTGCAATACACTGCACATAACAATTTGAACCGAATGTGTGGTATTATGAATTATGTCTATTGTACTATTGAAACCCTAGTGTTATGTAAAACCTCTAATATTCACTGGGGATACAGCAAATTACATCAATTTTACAAACATTTTTCTGGGAAAAAGAATCTGACCCTAATTACCCACTTTTAGTCACTTTTTCTTTAATCACTAGGAGGCGTAAATAATAGAAAACAATATAAAAGAATGAATATGGACATTTTTTATTTGTTAAATAACATAGTCAGAGCTACATTTTATAATGTGGTCCTTGACAATCTCTGACTTTGATCATTTTGGCCCCAGCTCCAATTGAGCCTGAGACCCCTGTTTTACACCCAGATTTTAATAGATTTCTTTTTCTTGAAGAAAAAAAAAATCTTTACAGAAATACCAGACTTCACAAATCAAAACTCTGGAGTGCGTTAACATCTTCAAACTACAACTATAATGGTTAACGACCCATTGTATCAACATGAACAGTGGAAACTTCAATTGCGTTACAATAGTAGTATTTAAATATATTGTTTGTAGGTAAAACTACTTTTCTTCTCAATACTATCAGTGTTCAGAGTAGCTGCGCGCTAAGTTCACCTTGTTGTCGAGGGAGGCGATTTCCTGCTGGTTGGCCGTGGACAGAAGGAAGCTGCTCATCTGACTTTTTAGAGGGTCCTCCACCTCCACATCTATATCATAACAGGCCGTCTTCTTTTGGTCATTGGGGTCCACGCTGACAGTAGAGAAAAAGTCATTCTTAAGTATCAAGTCACAATAGTCACAATAACTTATGAATAAAAGACAAAAGCTAATGTGTTTTTAGTGTGGTATTTTAAAAAGTATTTCCAGCTAAATAAAAAACACTGTACTTTTTTTCCTGTTCTCTCTGTGGAGGATGAAATATTCTGTAAATGTCAGCACTACTTATTTGTAGCAAAAGGGGTCCAAAATGTTAAGCTATGTTGATTTCTCTAACTACTAGGCAGTAATCAGAAGAGCGCCACCAAGTTATCTAAGCCAAACTACACTATCAAACCAGTACTTACCTGATAACATGGTTGATAACAATGGGGTCAGGAGGTAACAGGAGGTTGGTTAGACGTTGGGGGATTTCTGAAAACTTCAGTCGGGGACAATCAAAAATCTGTGGGGAACAAAAAAAATATGCCTTACGGAAAAAAGTCTTATTTGTATGTCTGTCTTTTCAAAATAGTCATGCTCAGATCTGTGCACCTGTTGAAAGTACTTGTCACAGTTGATGTACTCCTTGTCATGGGAGTCCTGGAGCTTATTAGTCTTAACGTATTGCCAGAGGGCCTGAATGATGCAGGAACGCGTCTGTGTGTGGATCCCAAGCAGGCGAGCAAGGCGAGGGTCCAGTTTGAACTGTGGGGGCTGCACACACAACACATTACTGCTGTTAGATACCACATGAGCTTATCCGGTCTACTTCAACAGAACAACGAGACAGGCTCTGACAGTTAATGAGGAATTGTGTCAGTGTACTCCTTTGTGCTTCTTGTCGCTGCATTTAAATAGCTTCGAGAATAACGCTGTTGTAATTCCATGCTATCACACTGACTTTTCACTACAGAGGTTAGGCACAGTTTTCTGAATCTCAGCAGTGAGAGGCAAAAAAAAATCTTCAATGAGATATTATTGCTTTTCTTGGTATTAAAGTTAATCAAATACAGGCAGGAGTTTGTATTCTCATCACTTCACAAAGCGGAGACGCAACTTATCTTGGTTTATCTTCACTGAGATAGAAAAGTTACTTGCAAGAACATCTCATTGGAAACATGCAAATCATGGCTTCTGTAACAAGTGCAAGAGTGCTCCTTTAATCTTAAAAATATATGAGAACCAAAATGAAATGATTTCTCCTAGTTTGTATGTGAAAAGTACAAAAAAAAAAAATCATGCCGCAATGACAAAATAAAATAACAACAGAGACACTGCAGGTTAAACTCATAATGATCCCTGATACAGCTTTTAGGGTCATACAAAGCTGGACTGATTAACTTTCAGTCTTGTATTAAAAAACAAAACAAAACATTAATCTCTGCTCAGTACACATATTGTAAAAGCATTTATTTGGGTAAAAATGTCCCATGTAATGGCTATTAGCTTGCATAAGCTTTAAGGCACATCTCAACTTGTGTTCGAAAGATTTTTTATGTTTTTGAAACAGCAAAAATCAGGAACAGTGCCTTTGAATAAGCTCAGTCAGGATGTAAAATCTCTTATCTCTTACTGGGTTAAGTGTCCTTTGTTTCTCACTGCACACTTAAAACCTTACAGTTTTTGGGCAAAAAATAGAAAACAAAAAAAGATGAGAAGAAAACGAATAATTCATGCAGCCTATAATTTCAGTCAGATTGTTAAAAGGGCGCTTTATGTAACTTTCTGGAGGTGTAAAGTCAACTACACAATTCAATAAGGCTTGGGAAACAACAACAGTTTAGAGGGAAATAATGGCAAATCTGCCATGTTTCTTGTCAGGTTTGCAGAACTTAGAAATACATTAGCCAAAACAATTTAAAAACATAGACAAAACAGCCGTGGATCAACCCAAAAAACTGCTGGGCCACTACTGGTAAATATATGTATCGCTTTGTAGCGTAAGAACAAGCTTTAATAAATGCTAATTTCAGTATATAGCTTTTTAAAATCTTTATTGGTTAGACCAACCGAACAATCTACTGACGTGTGAAGTCACGATCCTGAGCCTTATAGAAATAAAAAGTTAAAACCAAGCTTTGCAACTTTGTTAATAGTGATAATTGTTTGAATGCCATAAAGTAAAAAAAAAACAAAAAAAACAACTAACTAAACAAACATATTTTAAGTAAACAGGAATAAGCCCTCCTCCAAGCAAGGTAAACTCACAAATTACACACAAAAAAAGTAATCCTAAAAACAAAGATGCTCTTTTATTCAAGTCTGTTTAAAAAGGTACATAGTGCACCTTTAAGGAGTAAGAATTTTTTTTTTTTTTTTACATAATACCTTTCACAAACAAAAAATCACAAAATGCTTCACAGGTTCAAATATTTCTTTGAATAACAGAATGTCCTTTACCTGATAGTCGAGCATGAGCAGAAGAGTGCAGCGTACACTCACATCTCCGGGCCGTTTCACCTGGAAGCCGTCCGTCTCCTGGGTGGTGGGTGTGCGGTGCCACTAAATGACCAATCAGAAAACAGCAGGAAGTCAGTGCACATCGTCATAACTGCAGCTGGCTCCATTCATGTTGGTCATGTCGCTTCACAGTTTGTTTCACACTCTGTTAGTGTGGCTAATTAAGTGATGCTCGTCAACCACGACGAGTTGTAGATGGCTTTATTAGCTTTGTACTGAAAAAGACCTAATTATTTCACTGTGTCCAAAGAAATGCTTGAATTACTGGTAATATTTCCAATGGTTGCTATGTGTAGGTGTATGGCACTTAAATGCACTAAATGTGCTACTGTTTAAACTACACTGTAGGTCAACTGTATTTTTGTAAATTGGCACTACACTTGAGGAAAGAGGTGTAAACTATCTTAAGCTTTGAAACTGTTAATTACTCTTTTCTGAAACTGACTAGAATATTGTCTGAAAAATGGCCTTGAATCACAGAAAACACAAAAATACATAAATGCGCCTGAATCGCAAGGTGGATTTTTGCCACAAGAGGGCTCTTGAGCATATTGAGAGCTCATGTTGGTTTTTCATGTGTAGTGCATAAGTGCAAAGGTAAGATAAGGAGGTAAATTATCTGCTAATAGAATGTAACAGCTGTTGACACATTCTAAACATGAGAGCAGTGCACAGAGCTTGGTATTGGGCTGTAAAGAGTGAAAAGTGTGACCCGCTCCAGTGTTGTGCTGTGACTCACTGCTCCTCATGCTTTCCTCAAATCAGAGTGACTGATTAAACTGTGATTGTGCTTCAAGGCAGAGAGCATTCTTGATGGAAATGATTTAGAGCAGAGCACCTGAGTGCCACACTAAAACACTTTTAAAAAGAGAAAACCTTGAGAAGTCATCATTTTCACTCGATAACTTCCCAAAGTGGAGTTTTTAGTAAATCTGTTTTGTCCAAACCAAAGTGAAGGACAACTAATGGTTGGTTTTAATGAGTAAACTCTCTGAAGCACTTGTGCATGTAAAACTTTGTTATGTTAAAAGCTGATGATGTTATCCAAAATGTAATTATTCAAACAGGAAGAACTTTTTAGATTTGTTTTCCCCTGCTGAAGGTCACAACTTTGATCAAATAATAATTAGTAATTTAGTGTAGATGTGTATGAAAGATAAACATGCATTTTGCTATTGACTGACACACGAGGTTTCCGTGCTCAATGACTATTCACGTGAATAATACGTTTTAATTATTTTACAAACTTTATTAATTTTGCACTTCTCACTCATTTAAAATTGTGAGTGGGAATCTCTGCTTTCTTCTAGCAGCGGAAGGTAACTAATTGCAAATACTCACTGTTTTAGAAAAAAAAAATCTTGAAGTTGTACTTTTTTTTTTGTAGATTTTAAACATAATATTTACCTACATTTAAACTCACCGACATGACTAAGACTTTGCGGCTTCTATTTGTTTAAACAGCATCTGTAACTGAGTACGTTATTACATTTATTTACCAAGTAACTTTTACTTGCGTACAATTTTTCATTCTGCTTTTTCTTTACCAAAGCATGTTAGAAACTGTTAATCTATTTGAATGTACTACCTGTATTCAAAGAACAACTCCAGTCAGATCTATGTGGTGTTTGTGGTTTTACTTGTACCAATAGTAGAGGTGACTGATGATGACCATAGGAAGTGTGTGAGAAGTCATTTTGCAGCCATTTTGCCTCATACCTCCACGAGATGGTTGTCAGGACCATACAAGTCTTTGTCCAGCTCAATGACCAGGCTCTTGAAGAAGGAGAGAACTTCTTCTTTTGCTTCCCAGGCTGAAACAGAAACAGACACATGAGCTAATGCATTAGTCACCAAACCCTGAAAAGGCTGAGTAAGATGAGAAATACGCAACATTCTCAGGGTCTACTTCCTCTAAAGCTGAGCAGAAATATTTGTGGTCTGTGAAAATGTTTCCTCCGGCTCAGATGACAGCCGTACCTCAGTGTGCTAACATCAGAGCGGTTCTGAAGAGTGGTTTACAAAGCACAAACGCTCCAAGATCAATGTGTTTTATGTTTCGCTGGTTTCTGCACAAACCGCCTAAAATATCAATTGTTCAGTGTTGCTTTGCTGCCTGGGTTTGAGTTCGTAATTACAGAGCAGTAAACAGATTTTCTTTTTATTGTAATGAATGAACTGTGTCTGTAGCATATGAGTAGGATATGAGAGTGATTGGGGTGGTCAGACAGGGATTTGCTGCAACCATGACTTTGTTTTTAGCCCCAGAGCAGCAGATCTAGTTGTAATGAACACATGAGTGAAAGAAATTAATCAGAATCAGAATTCTGACTGAAATGCATGAATAATGCAGTTAAACACTTTTTAAATGTTGTTTTTACATTGTTAACAAATGCAGTCAAATCAAAATCATCAGTCTAAATAAGCTCAAGTACGGTATATTATGATGGTTTTACAATGAGATTTGACAACATAACAAACATAAATGTATTATATGTGCTTTTCTTTTCTTCAACTGAATTTAACAAAAAGTTATTTGCTAAAAGGTTCAGTTTTTCCTGATGTCTTTCAGTGACAGATTGATAATGTATAAACTCGATTCAGAGTGATAAACATATCAATCTGGTGTCAGACAAGTTAAATTAAGATGCTTTTAGAGTAAAGTGTTTGTGAAAAAGGTAATTATATTGCATAAGAATGTTTTTGTACACATAATGTTAGTAGTAGTAACAGCCATTGCAATCACAGCCTTTTCATAGCTTACTTTTAAGTCATTATGCAAAAAAACAACTTAATTTACTACAATACGAAAACAACTTACAGCATACAAATGTAAATACGCTACTCACATCGTCAAGCAATTTCCCTTCCACTCGCAGTTCCCATGATGCAATGCTGCCATCAGAGTCGTCAGCATCGGGCCTGGCGGGGTTAAATGTGTTTGATATGTACAGCCTTAGTTTGCGCTTTTGCTGTAGACACAAGGCCACAGAGACAGTTTAGAGATGCATTTAAACAAGGCTTATAAAGAGTGTATATTGTCACTACCTTCATGGGCCTCTTGAGGGCCTCCTGGATGTCTACACGTTTGCGCATGATGGTCTGGTCCAGTTTGCGCTCAAAGGCCAGAAGATCCATGTACGCCTGCGATTCAGGGACCAGCTCACGGATCTAAAACAATAACATACACTTTCATGTCAAAGAAGGTTTACTGTTGCACAATTGCACTGCTTAATAAATACTGCACAATATGTATGGCTTTCTGTGGTAGAGAAAGCTATACATATTGCTCTGTCTTGCATCAACATTTGAAATATTGAAAAAAAAAAAAAAAAAAAATGCAAGCCACCCTTGTCCTAGATTGTCTTTTTTTTCTCCCAAACTTAAGATTTTGCAACATAAAAAGATCTAAACCAGGGTTGCCCAAGGTTTTTTCTTTGGTGCTCTTATTGTCTTTGATAATAATAGATACAATCTTTCCACTTATATGTATTTATTATTTATATAAAGTAGTAATAATGACAACACATATTATAGGTCCAATATATTGGGGGAAAATAAATAATCAAATCTAAAATTTCAAAATGTGACAAGGACTAAACAAGGTTTGAATCTTGAAAGCATTTAGAAGTAAGTAAACCAGCTTTTACAGTGAACGTGACTCTCAAGGCCAATTGGTATTTATGCGTTTGGTGAGAAGGGACGTGTTATAAATGTTTGCTAAAGTGTCAGATTATGTTAGGACATTTTTTGTTTTGTCATTATTAGTATTGTCAGTTATTTCACAGTTGCTTTGTAACCAGCGTCCGTCTCACATTTCTACAAAACATCCACAGTGGTTTGATTCGCGGTGAATGATGTGACTCACACTAAAATAAACTGTTCAGATTGCAGGTGTCTGCCTGACAGATCATTTCTCTTCATGAGCGCCCTCTTATTATGACTCCCTCACCGGGCGCAGGAGTGGAGCTGTGAACGTCCCTAAGCTATTGCTCGGTCCATCATAATCCGGCGGGTCGACTCCATCCTGGGGACGCAGGGGGATTAAATGAGATGCAGCCAACACTCGCATTACCATACCATTCAAAGTTCCTCCCAGCATCAAGGGCTTGGTTCACTTCTTCTGGGGTTTTTCACTTAATGGCTGCCTTTATTGTTCCCCTCTCATTCCTCTCCTATCTTCATCTCTCTGGTTTTCAGCGGGCCAAGGTGCCAAGCAGACAGACCCGAGTGGCAGACATTCCCTGTCCGTGACTCATTATAGTGGAGTGGCGCCCCCAAGCCATGCTATCTATCCTGTCTGGACTAAAGCAGGGATAAGCTTTTGGACGCTCTATGTTCTCACAGTAATGGCCAAAACTCATGTACAAATACAGCTATCTGACCCTCATGTGACAAAAAGATAGCCTGTCTTATTATTATTATTTTTTTCAAATTCGGTCCATTTTTACTAAAATCTTTTACAAAACAATCCCGTGTCATTTTGTTACTTGAATTCGCATTTAATGATATGGCCCTCTGCGGCTGCAAACCTGGCTACCTCTGACTGGGATTGTTCTGCAGTGGCGCATGCAACAATAATGACAAACATAAAAACAACAACAACAACAAAGGTAAAAATATGCAGCCTCACCCTTTGCGGAAGAATCTTGTCTGCCATTTTCCTTCTCTTAGCACTAGAGAGACGGAGAGAAAGACAGAGGGAAAGAGGAAAAAGAGAGCATGTTACTATGGTGACTGATAGCGTAGCACCCAGGCCATCTGCTAAAATGCTGGGCCATATCCAGCACCCCAGCGCCCCAGCTGTGTGCGTGTGTATGTGTGTGTCCTGTGCTCTCAAATACAGCAGTGTACCTGAAGGAGAAAGCTGCCTCTAACGGCCAAAAAAATGTCACATCGAATCTCTAGTCTGACACACTCCAGTGGCTTTAGAAACAGATATTCACAGTCAAAGAGAAAGAGCCAGTGTCTTCATTGACAAATTATTTCCACTTCATTTGTTTGTTTTTATACTTACCAAAGAGACTAAAAGCAAATGTTTTTATAGTGAGTGTGTGTTCTTTTAGTGACTTCATATTTAAATCTTACACTACAAAACAGGCAAAAACATCATTTGCTAAATTTCATGCATTTGATTTTCTGAACTTGCAGCTGTGAACTGCTGCGTGCCACATAACTCCACCAGTGGGTCACTTGGTATGCATCACAGGCACTGCGTCAGATGCATGAGGTCATGTGATCCAAAGTGACCAAAACGCACACTACTACAGTAATAGTAAATACAGTTGACATGCAGTAGTGGCCAGATCCAGACAGTCTGTGCTCCTATGAAGGTCCTTTGTGGAACGAGGTGCAGCCCTGGTCATTACAGCACAGCAGCGTCAGAGGACTTTGGAGAAGCTCCAGTCAAGTTAGAGCTGGGCTCAGGGCGGCAGAGGACACTATTAGGCTAATAAAAGACGGTCACACTTTACAAATGTCACTGAAGGGAAGGGCAGAGAAACACATCCTTTTACTGACAAGCTACAGCAAACTCAATTTTATTACAATATTGCAGCTAACATTAATTAGTTGCTAAAATGTTCCACATAGCATCCTTCACTTGTGCGCACAATCACAAAACTGTTATGAAATGCAACTCCGGTCATTTAAAATTGTATTACATTTTCAAAATAAATAATTTTGATGCATCACTGATATCTTATCAGGCTGAACAATACCAGCAATACTAAAGAAAACGTCACACATGCAAATGCTATTTTAGCCACCACATTTCTAGTAAGATTTATTGTAAAAAAAAAAAGAAAATCAAACAAATATTATACAGTGTGACTCAGTTAGGACCAGCAAAATATAACTGAATCTAAAAAGAACCTCAAAAACATTTAAAATTTAAGCTATACAGTTGGAGTGATTCACATTTGTTACTATTGTGCTTGCTGAGGAGAGAAGTGTGTAATAAATGTTAGCATTTTGCAGAAACCACTAATTACTTTTACTATCAGCTGCTTAGTAATACATTTACTTTTTACTCAGAACTACATGCCAAAATCTACACCATGATTTATTTGGAGAGTGCATTTCAAAGGGAGAGATACACCTGCATCACACTATTCTACACTGACTTGGAGGGTTTTTTAACGGGCTCTGTTTTCCTTCAAGCTGCACAGTCTGTTCCCATCATGCCATGCTCCAATCCAAAGCATGCACCACTACTTTGAGGAACCAAACGTCTACAGCTCTGTGGTCAGACGCCTGGCCAAAAACAGGGTCGTCGAGGGAGGACCCAGGGCTCAGCGGACAGGGTACTGAGGCCGGGACCACCAAAGCGGGGAGAAAACGGACATGCAGCAGAATAAACTCCTACTTTGATCCGAGCGTGGGATCTGATTGGGGCTCTCTCATGTCCATCTGCCTCGCCGGCATCTCATTGGCTCCTGGGAATCCGACCGGCTTCCTACGGTTTGAAATTTCAAGGTTGTACCGTTAGAAATGTACATATGACACTTAAAAGGGAGTAAGGAGCAGGATTTTTCAAGTGTTGGAAGTGTGCTTTAAGTGTTAGTGAGAGGAGCTAGCATGGGGGAGTGTGTGTCCATGCACCTTAAAAAGTGCGTGTATTGTTGTTCTGAACCTCAACAGTGTTTCAGAGAGAACCATAATAAGCATGCTTCACAAACGCACACACACGGGCACTGATAATGGACAGGAGGTCAGTTTGGAGGGCCACTGGAGACAAAATGGAACGGTGCACACTGATGTGAATGAGGTCTGAAGGGTGCAGATGTCAACAGGTAAAGAGACATTTCTGAAGGCCATGGTCAGAAGAAACTGTCCACAAGTCAAAAGAGATACAATCCAACAGTTAAAGCCAAAATGTTTTTGGATCAAAAGCGTTGTGGTTGCTTAGTGCTGCACAAAAAAAAAAAAAGGAACGATTTGGTTTGGTCTTGACTTGTGTGAATAAGAAGTGCTGCAACAGTATAAGCAATAGGTTTTGAAAGAATTTGAATGCTACAAAAAAATCTGTTTTTAATTAATGCTTTGAGAAAATAATGGTTGCACCTATACCTATGGAGTTGTCGACAGTATAAAATAGGGCACGGGTGTCAAACTCAAATGGTGGTAGGGCCAAATCGATCAGAGTCAGAGTTGGTCGAGGGTTGCATTTTAAAATATAGGTTGAGTTAAATTCAAATATGGCAATAGGGCTGTATAAAGCTATTATAACACATTTACTGTATATCCAGATTTGTATTGTATCACATTACATTATGTTGCATTACATTAAATTGCACAAAATTTCATTGCAAGAAACTTTGGACAGACTGTAGTGCATATTACATTTAATAGTCACATCTCAGTAATATAAGAGGCCACTATCAATAATAATCTGAAATCATGCTCAGGGGCCACATGATATCTTCTTGAGGGCCGCATTTGACCCCCGGGCCTGAGTTTGACACCCCTGAAATAAGTTCTGTTCATGTGACTACACAACATTCTACAAGCCATTATTAAAAATAATAAAACTATTATTGTAACACAAAAGGTGAATGAATCTTGTCACTGACTAAACACACCAGACTGAAAACTTGTGAAATCACTTTTCTATAATTTCATAACATAAACTTTTACTTCATGCCCTTAAGTCTTACTACTTAAGAACTGGCTTGTCAAATTAATCACATGGTAACAATTAGCAGATTTTCTTGTTTTTTTGTTTTTTTTTGGTTTTGGCCTAAACAATGAACTGTTGTTAAATGTAATGTTGTGATTTCAATATATTAAATAAAAATGAGAAAGTATAGATTGTTTTAGCTTTGTCACTGACAACTGTAAAACAAACTAATTGAAAATATTGAAGATAAAACAGTCTAATAATGCAATTGCTGGTTCTAATTATAACATTATATACTTAATATTTATTATTTGGGTTCACTAAACATAGTTAAATAGATGTTTTTGTGGGTAATGGAGTTTGAATGTGAGTGTGAGTACATATTTTCACTATATGTGATTGGTTGTTGCTGAAATGGTGCAGTCCTTATCTTACTTAAGGGAGCAGTAGGAGACCATTCTTATACCTGAAAAATGTCAGTGGACCGAAACATTGATTCAATAAAACACAGAGGAGAGAGACAATGTTCAGGAGTTTTTGTTACAAATTCTTTACAAATGTTTTTCCTCCTACGCACCTGTCTCCCAGTCAGGTGTGCAAAGTTTGTATCAAATAATTGTTTTGTTTTTGTGAAAGAATAACCTCAGGAATCACACCTCAGCAATCCAGGATGCGAGTTAACATGACAAACATATTTTTTACTCTAAAAGGGTTTAAATACAACAAATGCAATTTTTACTAGTTACTGGTAATTTGACATTTTTTTTTTTTAATTTCTCTGGCTGCAGATTACTTAAATTTCTTTCTGATCATTTTAATCTACAGCATTTGCACTCTGACTTAAAAGTTTGCGATGCCTTCACTTTTCACAGGACTTTACACTTGTGCGACTGTAATCTGATGCTATTTCTGGCTCGGTGATGCTGCACAGAGTGAGGAGGTCTCAATGACACCGCTAACATACGCACAGGTGGGTCGCCCTCGGCAACCAGATGTGCGCCGTCGGGCCAGAATCATGCAGCGTAGAGGACACAGACTTTCACGGGGCAGCAGTGAGTGTTTTCTAGGGGCCGACACACCTGGATGGGTCACCCTGTACCATTTATCAGTGGCCAGGGCACCGGGGGGAAACAGTTTGAGACGGGACAACATTTCCCTTGGCCTGTTCGACAAGCCTGCCTAATTGCGAGTGGATCAATTGTGCTGCAGATAGTGAGAGAATGAGACAGAGGAAGACAAAGGCAGCTGAGTGTGCATATTGATTGTGTTTTAATGACCATACCTGCACTATACACCTCTCCTGTGTGCATGTGCGTGTTCGTGTGTATGTGAGGAAGTTGAAAAGCTGACCACCAAAAGTCAAGGAAAACGCAAGAGCCTCAGTATCTTGATGGATGGTACAAAAGGTGGACCAAGACACAAGGAAAAGGAGGGCAAGTGTTTAAAGCAGAAATGCATCGAAGGTAGCGAAAGGTGAGAGGCAGTGGGAAGAGCGGTGAATGAGATTTGTGAAATGGGAAACTTTTAGAAATCTGAATAGTTCTGTGGTGCTTTTGACCCAGTGTGTAACGGCATTTGATTTTGAGGGAGATGGAAAAAAATGCACTGCTGTCTAACTTAAAATACAGTGTCAGTAGGGCTGTGCAATTTTTGAATTTAAATCAAAATCACCATTTTAACAAAAGCTAGTTAGCAAATCGATGGTACTTTTGGAAGTACCATCATTTCTTTTACAAAAAATCAAATATTCTGTCATTTTCTTCATAAAAACGTCTAATTATGTAGATGTGACGTGACTCTTTTATTAATGTGTAAAATCATAGATAAATGAATACATCTTTAGCTAATTCTTCTAGATGTTTTTAAAATATGAAGATTTTTTTTTATTATACAAAACTAATTGCAATATGCAACATATTGCAATCAGATATTTTTCTCAAATCATGCAGCTCTAATAGTAAACATGTTAAAATGAATACTAACTTATGCAAATAATAGCAAATCGCGTAACGTTGGTGAACTAATCAATCTCAGGGACAGGTTTGGGCAGAGTTAAACGAAGTCAGACAAGCTTTTCAGACGGTTTTCATTTAGAAAGTAGATTGAACCGGCTGACCATTCACATCTACTGAAACTGCGCTGTTTAACTGAACAGCCTTGTTGGCTTTTTCAGTCTAACACGGCAGTTTGTACGTGTACAACTTTTGTTATACTTAGAACTGTGTAACTCTCATTTTCAACAGTCAAAACATATGCATTAGTGAGATCAATCATGATGAAATGTAAATATAGTCACACAATGAAACTGTTCTCATGCCATGCTGCGTTTAAGGGGCTCAGGAAAACTCACTTTCTGGCCCGGTTCTGCACAGCTTGCTGCTGTTGTTGCTGTGTCTGCTGCTGTTGGACCTGCTGGGAGGGGGCGGGCCTCTTTCGGCTGGGCTCCATCACAGGGGAGGGCAGACCGGGCCGCACCGCCGGGCTGCCACTGTACGGGGGGCCGGGGGGGCCCATGGGTGCACCCTGGTGGGGCATCCTCGCTCCAGACGGCATGCCAGGACGCTGTGGGGAAAAAAACACAGGAATAATTTCTCAGTTCATAGGAGTGTTTGTAAGTGTAATTATGTAGAAAAAAGCACAATGCAAGAGAATAATTATGAATGTGTGAGGCCATTTCATCAACTTCACTCAAGGCTTCTTTTATCTAGCCTTTCTATTTATTAACCTTTACACATTCTAATCAATAAACAGCTGGTTTGAAAACACAAATATGCTTTGCGTAATACACTAGCGTCAATGTTAACTTTTCAGGTCAATGAAACTTACAAAACATAACCCTTAGTGAACGTGCTGTGTGTAGACAAGACTTGAGTTGAACAACGTTTGTTGTTAGTTTGTGCTAATCATTCAAATTCCTAACAAAGACTATTGTCTTAACTTAACCAAACTTATTTACTAGGACAAAAATGACATTGACAAAATAATTGTCCTTCTAAAACAACGCAAACAGAGTCACAGAGCTGCTCAGTGTCGGCTGACGCCTGGGAACAACTGTGGAGCTCTCACCTGTGCCTGTCACTCCCATAGCAACAGCTGCCTCCTGCCTCACCGCATTGTTCCAAACTGAGACACATTAGGACTACTATAATGCACTAATTGTATAATCGTGACCATGAAGATAAGATTCCATCAGTGCTTAACAAGTTAGAAACAGGACAAAACCAGGACTAAGCAACAACTAAAATATGCTTCAAATCCCAACCAAAAACTTAACCATGTGTTTTTATTGTGTCTAACTACTAGTTCTTGGTATATTCCAAATGGTAACAGGTATGTCACAGTGTAAAGTTTTAATGTTACAAAAGAAACATCACAATTTACGATTATAATTCTTGGCACTACAACCAAACAAAAGTGACATTCTTCATATGAATCATCCTTTTTTATGAAATCAAATTTCTGAATAAAAAGCAATTATACGGTTGCATAAATAGCAATTACAGCACATTTTTACTATTTTTAAGCATAGACAAAGCAGAAATACAGTTATTTTGGTTTTCTTTTAACACACTAATCCTTGTGTTGCATAGTAAATAAAAACGATCAAAAAGCTTTCATCATTATCAGAAAAGACTCCAGAAATGCACTAATGTATGCACATATAATAGCTCCATGTAGTTAATGCTCCATAATGTTACGCGATTGTCATTTCAGCCTGAGCAGACGTGGCTGTCACTCTGTCTGTCGATGGGGGTGGGGCGATTATGGGGGGTCAGAGCAACTGAGAAGTGTCCCGTAACGCCAAGAGGATAAAACAGCATATGGTGAGGGGCCTAGAGCTGCAATCTAGCGGACTTCACCTTTGACAAATATACAAGAAGTTTCGCGACACCCCACGCTGACGTTGCAAGAGAACATTTGAGCCCGGTAGATAACAGATACACAAAAGAATACATTCATAAGGACAGTGCGGTGTGACTTCCCCTAAATCCACACATGACCCGACGTGGAGGTGCGTTACTGTATAAAATAACCTGCTGAACTGATTCCAGATCTGTGCCCGCCGGAGCTCTGCCAGTCAGCCAAGTAACTCGATCTGCCATGTGGAGGTTATGTGAGACGCGCGTTGGCATCTGCACGAGGGGGACGAGGCTGCGAGGATTTGATGAAGCCAAACTTATCCCACATGGAGCTAAACATATGAATCTGTGGGATGGGATGTAAACAATCCAAAGGTCTCGAATGGAGTTTGGAAAGCAGCTAGAAACTTAGGTGAAAGTTTATTGGTACAGGGTCAAAAGGAGGTAACTGCTATTTGTGTATCCTAAAAACATGTTACTTCCTTGCTGTGTAATAAAAGAATGAACAAAGTTGAATAAAACATCTTATCTGATGGGAACTAAAGATTCTTCGTATTTTTTGTTTGGGATTGGCTCCACTTATTAGAGCTGGGCGATCCAGTTAAACAAAAATGTCCAATTTTGTTCTACTCATACTGATCAATCAGAATTTTTTCTTATTTATTTAGCCTTTTCAAAAACAAAATAAAAACATTTATAAAGAACTTAATAATTTTATGAAATCAGGCTTAGACTGAAAATTTCTGCCTTCAAAATGAGACTTCTGCTGCAAATCACATGTTTTCACTAACAGAGTATTGGTTCTTGATCTCTCATTCAATTCCACCAACGAAACAATCTGACATGACTGAATCTCGATTTCTCAATGAATCATCCAGCAGTATTTGCTATATGGTCATTATAACATAAGGTTCTTCAGAATCATAGCACCACATAGAGAGGCTGAACAGATAACACACACACATTTGTTTACTTAGATGGCATAGAATATATGTGCCAGTTTTTGTTTCATGAGGATAGGCCCAGTAAAGATGTTAATCATAAACCAGGTCAACAAAGCTACAGTTGGATCGTTAAATGCAAATCACAATCAAATTTCAACCTTCTCCATCTCAATAACAAGTGCATTGTCTATAGTTACTATGGAAAATTACCTTACAACAGTATAAGGCTGTATAGTCGACGAATTGAAATCTTGATTGGCTAAAGATATTTTTATTATTAGCTTAGTGGATTAAAAGATGGCAAAAACTAAAGACAAATAGAAATAGAAGAAATAGAAAAAAACTTTATTGTCATGCCACAATATGTGGCAGAAATTCTTCTTTAAAAAGGCTTCTGGGACAATGATATAACTAATACTCTGATTCACAAAGTCACAGGATTATTAAATATTAACTAATAAAAATGTTGGTTGACTAAGACACCATCAACCGATGAACTGAATCTGGTCTGACCGCTTGACCAATTAAACGATTAAAAAACCGTACAGCTCAATCTAAAGTGATCTTTTTGTATTTTTAGAGTTCATTTATGAATGAAGGAAATCATTCATGTTTCATCCAATATTTGAACCTCAACTCAGACACGTATAAACACATACAGTATTAGCACATTAGCATTGTCTGAAGACCATTATCCAACCCTGTCCTCTCTTGAATTGGCCATCCTTGTCCTGCTAGATGAATTGTTTCCCTCTGCCATTGGACTCCAGCTTCACTGACTTAAAGTCCTAATTGCATCAAATACGTGTCAGTCCTGGTTGCATCTACAGCCTGTCCATTCATGGGAGTGGATCTCTCCTTCAGTGTGGTTCTCCTTGAGGATTCTCTCTTTTTTGTTTTGTTTTCCTTAACGAGAAGGGGGGTCTAAGGACAGGGGATGCTCTGGGACAATTATCCATCTGCCTGTTTGTTGTTGGACAATCTGTTTCTGTATTTTTGAATAATGCCTGTTTCTGATTTTTCAATGCATCTGTTAGTATTGACCAAACTCGTCATTCTTTGATTTTCTGACAACTTTTCTGGCTAAATCAACAATCATATATTGACTATATTGCACACCCATGGCAAGCACTAACTTAACTTACATATTAATTGTGCACATATTTTCGTCTGTGCGCTTTTGTACATATTCACCAGTAAAACAGTGTGTCCGCAACATTTTTTTCAGTACCAAGAACTCACGATAAAAAAAAAAGCAAATTGTCTCTTCCTCACCAAACAGCCACACATTTGAACACTTCATATCTACAGCACTGTGTCACATTATGTTCCATTTTATCTTGTTTTCTAAGAGACGAGAGGACTGGGAGCCTTTTCTCACCACCCTGACCCTCCCTGACCTCCACAAACGCTCTCGGACCAGTGAAGTAGACGAGAGGAGGGGGGAGATACGCCTGATAATGACAGAAGAACAGCCCTTAGCCCACCCAAACGCCCGAGCACAACACCACAACCAAACACCCAGGCTCCCACACGGAGCTTGGAACATGGTGACCTTCGCTAACCACAACAGACTACACTTTATTCAAACAGTATGGAAAAGGAACGTCATCCAACCACTGCCACAGGCTCGCAAACTTCACAAGAATCGTCCCAAATCCCGTAGCATAAATATTTTCCATCGAGCATACACAATAAGTACCAGCCAGTTCACCAAGCAAATCTTTCCATCTTTGACTCTTTGGGCGAGAACGCAGAGGGGGAATATTTGGCTTGGAGCGGCTTGAGCTTCATCAAGGTTAATTGGGCTGTTGAGAGGACACGCTCTTCCAGCTCATCAATCACCATCTCTATTGTTTCCAATGGTGCAGATACGAGGGCCCGAGTCCGCCCCCCGAGCAAATGACCCATCCCGTCACACGTACGGCGGCTCATCTCATGTCAGTGTGTAAATCTAGCAGGTGTCAGCACACAGGCAGTGATTAAAATAGAGTTTAAGAGGGAAACTTGTACGCACTCGAGTGAGAATATGGGATTTGGTAATAATTAGTGAGAGATATGAGTTTCAAATGGGGATGTTTCAGCGTGACCTTATGAAGCACTCGGAGAAGAGGAGGAGGAGGAAGTGCTGCCAGGTTTTTGGTTCAGTGCACAGGCCTAATAGAAATGCAATAGAGCAAGATTGAAGTTAAGTTTTAATGGGAGGCTTAGGATGCAACAGGGAAATGAATATACGGAAGGATACATAATATTGTGGTAGAAGTCACTAGTACACATTTCAATACCAAATGCATATTAACAGTCGTTCTTCTGGTATATTACGTTCTTTTCCATTTCAAGACGTGCATTTATCTGCCAGCTATAATGAAATCAACTAATTTCTGCAACAAGTGAACATTTTATTTCTAAATAGAGAAGATGTGAAGTTAAAGGTGTATTAATTGTCTAGTTTAAGAGACAGCCAAAGCTTGTTTATAAGTAGATGTTATTGTTTAGTCTAAAATAATACACAATACCACTGAAATTATAATTACAGGTCAGATCTGTGGACAAATGACCCACTTACCATATAAATACGTGTTTTTTCAAAGCATTCTGAGCTGCTGAAATAAAACAAGCAAAATAAATTCCAATAATTTTAGTATCTCTTTGGAAACAAGCAGGTTGAGTCTCTATAAAAACATTTTGGCTATTACAAGTGGCATGCCAGATTAATGAATGAACTTTGATATAGAGCCTAACCAAATTATAGACCAATATGAAAAGCTATCACTACTCAACAAGGCAAAACACCTAGCTTTCTTTTGCATCTACTGTTTATTCATTTATTCCCTCACCTCACTCAGTCTTAGCGCGTTATTTATTAAAAGCCACGCTTCAGAACAGCACTTCTCAATGTCAAAGTCCAAACTTTGAAAAGCTTTTACTATCCTTTCTGCGCATCTCAACCCAAACAAGCCGGCGACGCTAATGAGCAGTGCTATTGTGCGCTTATAATAACAGTAGTCTGACCTCTAACCACGAGCCACACTTGGGTTGACATTTCACGCTGTAGCTTCACGTGAATGAGCTGATTGTTCTGCTTGATTTTGCAGTGATTGGGCTCCATAGCTCCAGCAGCAGCAGCAGCCACTATTACGATACTACGTCTGTGCGTGCGTATGACCTTACAGGTTCAAATCCCCTTGCAACGAGCCACAACACTTCTCAACACCACGCTGCATGCTTGCTTGCTTCCTTGCTTGGCTGGAAGGCTGCTTCTCAATGCTTGTTGTTGTGAGTTTAACCCCTTCTCTGTCCTCTACGTTTTCTCGAAAATATTACCCAGCGCGCGTCTGCATTCGCCAAAAGGAAAGCTCATGTGGGTGCGTTATATTCCCAACAATTACGCACGTTTTTTTGCCTTTTGTATCACCGCTCACTGGCTCGGCTGCATCCATCCGCGCTGCTCTACTTCTCCCCTCGCTCTACGATCCGAAGGGGCTGGAAATAACCTTCACATGGCCAGCTATCTCTCTCCTCCACACGCACACACAGATTGTCAGACACACCGAGCTCCGCTAACCGCCTGCCGCATACACACAACCCAGCCGCGCGACGCATGGCACAAGCCGGATCCTCGCGTTCCCCTGCCCGCTCGGAAGAGGAGGAATGACGGACAGCGCTGGCACTCACCACTCCATGGACCAAGAACTCAAACAGTTTGCTCTTGGTGGCTTTCCTGGCTCCCCCCGCCGTGTCCTCCGTAGCCATTTGCACGGTCCCCGGTTCACTCCTTCTTTTGTCTTCCCCTCTCCCGTCTCCCAGCCTCCGCTTCCCTCCCCTGCTCCACTTTCCTAGTCTTTGTGCTCTCCTTTTCAGCACTGCCCGCCCGTCCTTCTCTCAGCTCCCCGCGCACGCTCTCTCTCTCCTCCCTCGCCGCGGTGTGTTGTGCGCTCACGGCACTAGTCTGGTACATACACTAGCTCACTTTTGGAGTTCAGGCTGCCTTTCAGGAGCCCGGCACGTCGCGGCTGAGAGGGGGTGGGTACAGGGGGGTCTGGCACAGTCAAGGGGGGTTTCAGCCAGCCCACCCTGCCGCCTCCCTCCCCTCCTCTCGTCCTGTCTCCTCCGCTCTCCCCTCAACGCCACACAGCTGTTGCATTCCATTGGTAGATAAGCGGCGTCGGGTCGTAATGGTTTCTAGTCTCTTGGTTGCTGCCGTTATGGTCTCCGTCTCCCCGGTGGAGAGCGCAGAGGCCACGGTCAGCTCTACACGCACGGTCCGGGCCCTTAAAGGCGCCACGCTGCGTGGTGTTAAATATGCAAATGCACAGAATGAAATACCGTCACATGAACGAGGTGCTGTGGGCAGGACAGACAGTACAGCAGCAGACAGGCGCACGCTGGTGTAGTGCGCAATCACAAACAGTGTTACAGTGTTTATTATTGCTACACGTGAGCTTATCATGTGAAATGAAGGATGCATAACAGTAGAAAAGGTAAAGGTAGGCTGGGCAAACTGATTTAACCTTCAAAGGTATTTTCAAAAACAATGATACCAAAACTAAGTATTATTGAAAAATTTGTATAGATAGCCTACTAAGTTACCAAGTGTTTATTGTTTTATTGAATATTTATTGTTTTATTTTTATTTTCGGCCTTTCATGTTTGCTAATTGATTAACAACCTTTGGAAGTCCTCAGAGGAGACTGTAGTTGGGATTTTGGGCTATACAAAAATAAATTGATTTTGATGATTTGATGACTAAGTAACAACAAAACAACAAAACAAAATCAAAATAGGGTACTGTAGACCTATTATGGCTAACATACCTATTAAACCCCATAAAAATGACAAATTGTGGCCTATCAACAGTTTTAAAACAAGGTTTGAGGAATTCAATCAGAACACATTATTTGTTCTTATAATGCACGTGTCAAACACAAGGCCCCTTAAAGGTGTTTTTAACATTTATTTTATTCTTACACTACCACTAGGAATTATGTGGGTGTCTTACCTGTGACCTATTTCAATGATTTGTATGAAATTTACAGAATTCATTTTTTAGGCTTTTGCAAATACATAAGTACTATTCGTAATTTCAATACATAAACAAAATCAAACCAAACACAGCGACAAAGTGTATGTTTTTTTTTTTTACAATCACCACTGGCCCTTTATGACAACCATGATGCCAATGTGGCCCTCGGTGAAAATAAGTTTGACACCTCTGTTATAAAGTATTTTCTAAAGAGCAACTTTTGTTCTCTTTACTAATAACTGTACATTGGTAGTGAGTATTGAGCTTATTGCAACATATTCTTATAAAAACATTTATGCATTGTTAATAAAGGTGCAATAAAACTCTATTGTATTTAAGTTAGACCATAACAACAACAACATATTTTCAATGTGAGAAGATTGTCCGATTTAAAAACTATAGGAAATGAACAAGCTAAAAAAGAGTAGTAGATATAGGGCAGTAGGTTATTGTTACATGCCAACGTTCTGAACATCTTGATTGATTCAGTCGGTGACATAGTGCAGTGCGTTTGTCCACGCCTCACTAAGTCCTGGTTTATTTTTTTCTGAAATGATTTCCTTCAAGCTACTCAAGCTTGAGAAATGCGATTAGATTTTCCCTGAATGCTTGATTCTGAGTGAGCCTTCAATGGGCGGGTCATGTGCACCTTCACTTCCTGTGTTTCTGAGCGGGCCTTTGTCACCGTGCATCTGCAGGTTAGGAGTATTTCCTCTGAGGCTTTACCTTTCACCCAGAGGCCACTACAGTAGGGCAGTGTGTAGTGTGACGACAGGCAGTTAGCCCTGCAAGGTGACACCAACACATGTGATTACTCATATGAACAAGCACTTATAGAATGTATTCAGTTATTTAGTATCAGAATCATGGGCTGGTATTACAACTATGAAAAGTAGTGGAAATCAAATGCTAATCAATACTAATTCAAACTATAAGTGTCCAATCCCTATTTAAGCATGTATCAACAAAAAAATCAAGTGGTCGTGAGCTTAAACAAACCACAAAAACAAAAGAAAGTACTGAGCATTCAAACATCAACTTCAGGACAACACTAGATTATTCAAACATGCAAGAATCTAGGGGTAGAGTGATAAAATTGAGTTGTGAGCTCAAGCCTGTGACAAGCTGCTTTTTTGGTTGAAATTCTCACATCATGATTCACCTTTCCTCATTTGGTTTCTGCAGTCTGTTCAATAACAACTATTTTTAAAAGATAGACTGGCCGATATTTTGGGGCCAATATTTAGATTTTATTGTATATTGGCCATATCGGCTATTGGCCTCACTTTTGGGCTTTTCCTCTGTGGGAACTGAGTCTGAGTTGGTTTAGATAGAAACAAAAAGACTTGTTTTATCTCACTTCATTCCTACATCTGCAGTTTTGTTTTTATCATTGACATGTCTTTAAGTTTATTCTTGTTCTATGACTTTGGTTGTAGCACAAGCTTTAATAATATTGTTCATACTGACAAGCTTGTTTGTTTGTCAGAATGAACAATATGAGTGTCCTATGATGCTATGAAATGATTGCTTCTTGGGCCAAACTACAGTTGAGCATCATTACATTGTGTGAAAGAGACACACGTACTGTGGTGAAAAATAGTTTTTTATAAAAAATAGTTTATTAATAGTGTTTTTCTTGGTTATGCTATCTCACCCCAGCTATGCTTTTAAAACTAAAATAGGAACATCGGCCATTAATATCGGCATCAGCTCACAACATTTTGAAATATTGGGAAAAAAAAACATATCAGTTGATCTCTACTATTTTTCCCTTCTATCCTCCAAATCGTTATGGTTTATCACGCCACGTGAATATTGAATGTAACCAAACACAGTAAAGTGAGAACTTTATGAAGAATATTCCTTTAGGAAGAAATAAAAGTATATATCACAATTTTTCTAAAGCCATATCGATTAGATCAACTATTCACAACTACTAATTCCTGTGATTGAAAATGTACTTTTCACTTACTCAATGCTTCATAGTGGCTGACCAAAAAAATCAATCAAAATGTGTCTGTTTTTGAGCAAGGAGCTGCATTGCAGAGAAAATCTGTGAATCGATATGACAATTTCACCAAGGAATTAGATTTGTACCTCCCTATCGACCAATCCAAGAAGCAGATGATTTTTATTTGTATGTAAATTGTGATCAAATTGAATTGATCTAGTTTAAAGAAAATCATGATATACATTTTTTTGTCATATCCCTCACCCCTCATAAGTCAATCAATCCAAATAGAACCTTGAGTATACTGATAAGACAACACTTTCAAAAGATCATTACAAACAAATGTCCCATAATATGCAATTAAAACAAGATTTTTTTTTTAAATTATTATAAGTTTTACTAATCTAAATTGTGACAAAACTAAAAAAACAAACTTGCTTTTGTGACAAAGTTGAGGTGCTGTTTTGATTACTATCATAGATTCAAGATTGTGCAAGTCGTTTTTTGACAAAGACGTCATATTGCTGCAAAAATGAAGTTTCACAGCATAGCTATTTATTGAATTTGTGCGTGACCCTTAGATTTCCCAGCCTCACGTCCTACTTCTTCCCCCTAAATCAAATCAAAATAACACAATAAAACAACAACCCCAAAAAAGGTGAAAAGAAGAGGAACTGCTTCAAGGACATCGAACGTTTTGTGAGGGAATAAACTCAGGAGCCAGGAGAGATTTAGCTCATAACACAGAGTCTCACAGCCCAATTACACGGGGCTCCAGTCGTCACACCGGCCATTACAGTGAGTTAAACCATAGCACAGTCAGGATCACGCTCGTGTCTGCGCCTTCTCCTCCAGCAGCCAGAGGAGCAGCCCGGTGAAATATTCATGAGGAGATTTGAATGACAAAGAGCTCAAGTGGGCCACATTCACGACGGCCTGGCTTATGGGCTTATGACACTTGAAGACGCTGGCATCATTTCCTCCTGCTTTTGTTTCACAGACGCGTCAGAACAACAGAAAAGAGCACGGATCAAAGAGGTAGCGTTCGAGTGATGTCACATTCACGACGTAGACCTAATGAGGACGTAAATCACAATTGAGATGGAGGACGGGACAGGTACATGGGAGGCTGTAAATCACATTCTTCATTTCAGTGTTTAATGATGGTACAATAACAAGTTATATTTTAGGACAATCTATTTATCATTTAAATGAATGAGGACTGTATAATTATTTCTTTTGGGTTACTCAAAGTCAGAGTATCAAACTCATTTTAGACAAAGGGCCACATTGACTTCATGATTGTCCTCAGCGAGATTTAACACTTTAATAAATCTTACTGCTCTTTGAGATACTACAAATAATAGTGAAAGTCTCTGTATTTAATTTTTGAATAATTATTGTAGTTACAAAAACTGCATCTATATCTGCAAGTCCAAAAATGTACTGTAATTACTGTTTAAGTTTTTAGACAAGTTAATACAAGTAGTAAGATTAATTCAAATGGATGCCTAAAGTATGAATTAATAAAACTAACTGATAAATGCTTATTATAAGAATTATAGTAAATTGAATTGATTGAATGATTGACTCACTCATTGATCAATTACTCATCTGAATTGTTTGTTTCATGTCTGTTGTTGCTTGCATGTTTATTGGGGAGGTGGTTTTATAAGACCTGTTTGGTGTTCTCACTCTCTCCAGCACAGAAATGTTTTTATTTTTTAAATTCTGTAATCTATAATATTGATTTATTGGTCATGTGCAAACCAAACTTAAACCTAAACAAGTCATTTGATTAGGCTAAGACAACCACATTACATTATAAGTTGTCAAAATGTGCTAGTTTGGGTTTAGCGTATATTGTTATTTTGCTATATTTTGATAAATCAACCAACTCAGACTACAACTAATAAACGTAGATTCAAAAACACATTCAAAACATCCTTATATACTGTAAATACGACAGCGCAGTTATAAACCAAAATGTCAAAGAAATAATAAAGATTTTCTGATTTTTCACAATAATAGTTGATCCACAAACTAACCTTCATATTTCAATCGTTATTTGACTAAAATGGTTTACTAATACTAATACAAATGCCACGACTACTACTTTGACTGCTTCTACTACTACAAGTACTAACAACAACAACAACAATGACACTTTACTAGTCGGCCGCTTAAACATTTGTGAGTGACATGTAGTGCTTGGTTGTGATTTTAAAACAGACAGTAAGATACATCATTGCATTGCTCGTAAACATAATACAGCCAAGTTCCACATTTAAAAATCTGCAAAAAAAAAAAAAAAAAAAAAGACCCATATCATTCAACTAAAATGGAATGGAATCTATTTACTGTAGAAGACGGAATCAAAAACATAAAAACATCTTGAGTATGCACAAAAACAGCCTCCACGACGGTTCGCCTTAGTCTCAAGGGTAACTGTCCAGATTATGTGGACAGCTGGCTACTGTGTATTTGACCCCTGGGCCAGAGGTCGTGACCTTCGGAGACCAGCTAAAAAGGAAGTGAGGCATTTCAAAGCATATCATCCACTTCACATGACAGACAAGAGAACGGACTGGCTGCAAAATACAAAAGTAAATCAAATTATCCAGGCTCATACTAAGCTTAGTCACACATCTTTCACTAATATTAACATGAGAAGGCAAAATGTGTCTCTTTTTTCTTTTCTCTGAAGCCAGAGTGTGGTTAGTTTACTTAATGGTGACCCCTGCTGTACAGATTATGCGCTGCAACTGTGATCAAAAGAACATGAAGTTATTAACCAAATATGTGTGACTTTGTGTTTCAACCTAATCTTCAGACGAATGCAAATAAACTCAAGATAAGCACGAGCTGATTTACGGCAATGTCGAGTGTCCATGCGGCTTATCGAGGCAGATTTGAAGATTGTTCCAGGCATTTTATCTTTAACAACAACAGAAAGTGGTGATAAGTCAAGAGATAAATGGTACTTGGGATTGGACGCTGAAGCACCCTCTGACAGATCCCTACAGGCTCATGTCCCACAGCCACACACGAGGGGTAAAGGGGGTTAAAAGGGGGTGTCAAAGGAGTTTCAGTAATGGCCAACAGAGGGAGCAAACCTACTGAAGAGAAGTGCAGTTTGTAAGTCTGTGCACATTTTAATACAAGCTCATTCTATTCTATTAACATTCGATTGTTGCATTTCAGATGGCACACTCTTTAGGCTTGTGAAATCAAATGAAACATGAATAAAATGAATAAAAAACAAAAGGCAGATAGTGTTTTCAAAGTCAATAATATATGTTCCTTAAAGTAGGTCGGGGCAAATACTACACTAATATACTACTAATACCACTTAAACTACAGTATTTATCCTGTCATTTACTGCACTGTGCTCAGCCATAACAGCAACTTATTTTAGTTTTAATCTATTATTATTATTATTATTTTTTTTTGATAAGTCTATTTTAAAATTACTGTTTTGCTTGATTACATGTTCCTATTTCCCTGCTGTCCTTTAACTGTGTGTTCCAACACTGAAATTTTCCCCTTGTGAGACAAATAAAGGCCATCTTATCTTGACTTTGGGAAAGATTTTTTTTATCTCAAAATAAGAGAATTTTGTGATAACACTATTAATGACGACATAACGGTGGCTTTTTTAATGTTCTGCTCCCACTGCTCACGTCATATTTTTTTAAATTATTTGTATTTTTACCCTCTGCAGAGCTTCCATAGTCTGTGTTTAGGCTACTGTTCTTCAAGGCTTTAGAGCACACGTGTCAAACACAAGGCCCGAGGGCAGGATGCGGTCCTCCACGTCATTTTATGTGGCCCTTAAGGTCTTATAAGGTTTACTTTGATCTTATATTAGTGCCAGGAGTAATCTAGTTGTCTTAACCTAATGAAAAGCTTTGTCTGAAACTTAAAGATTAATTTATTTTTCAGTCTAATGCAGATGTTTTTTCAGTATTTGTCACATCAATAAATACACAAAAATCACATACAGAGACTATTATTTGTAGTATATCAAAGACTAGTAAGGTTAATTTTACTTAAAGACCGGCCCTTTGAGGACAACCATGACGGCAATGTGGCCATTTGTCAAAAGGAGTTCGACATCTGTGCTTTAGAGCAATCAGGTAAAAAAAAAAAATTAAAAAATAGTCACAATTTGTCTTTGCTTGCCTCACAATTCAGATATGACATACAATACAATACAATATTATCTTGCTCGGCCTTACTTTAAAGATGAATGACATTTTTCACTACATCAAAACACTACACAAGATCATAATTGTTTTTGTTGGTATGGAAAATATTGAGTTTATTGTCTACAGTGAAAAAAATATATATTAAAATGACCTCAAAAGACACCTTCAAACACAAATGTAGTTTGCTTTATATTTATATTGTTGTCAATTGTAAGATGCATTCACAGACACATTTAATTGTTCTGTCAGAAATACAGTATTACTATTGTTCTGTCAGTAGGTTCTATTCTTGTGACATTCTTCAGGCCAATAGAATTTAACACAGATGTTTGGAAGCTAAACTGAAAAAGTTTAATTGCATTATGTTGTTGTTGTTAAAAAAAGCGCAATTATCAATTGGATATTTCAAAGCAAAGTACAATGTTATTAAAAGAAAAAAAGCTGTCCTTGCTCACCACTTGGCCTCATTACATTCTATCTATAATTCCTAATGTTGATTATTTCTTATGAAGCTGCAGTGCAATCAATACCACTGCTCCCTCCCCCCTTGTGTATGTCTGACATCGACTTATTGTACACACTGAAAATAACCTCTAGTTTACCAGATTACACTACTATTCCTGTAGCTGATGAAACAGACACATTTATAAGACCCGAATAAACACAATAGAAGTTTCTCAGCCTATACACAAGGGACTCACTTTTGTTACTCTTTAATTTATGCAACTATTGGGCTGGGTTTTCACTACCCATAATTCAACCCTGCACAGCAAACACACTTCCTGAATGGCCACTAGAGGTTGACAAACAGTAGAGTCTTAGTACTCAGGCACAGAAGAGTAAATGTACAAGAAAATTGCCTTCACACTGCAGGTAATAGCTTGAGTTGTATCGATTTCTTTACTATCTTTGCAGACTATTCCTGTAATCCGCATCACTATGCTTCAACAATTGACTGAGCTGAAAGAATGAATTGTTAACATTGCATTTCTAACCAACAGAGGCCTCTTGTCTGCAAAAATAATCCAATATGAGTGCACACAGAGGAAGAATGTCTACAGCACTCCTGAAGAGTAGTTCCCAGTGGCACAGTTTACATACCAGAGTCTAGGAACCTGCCCTCGTCAACGTTATTGTCCCGGACAGATGGGGTGCGCGGGAGGGGGCGAACTGTACACTACCCTCTCTCCTGGGCCTCTCTCCACCTCCTTTCTTCACTTTAAGAGCTGCTCACAAAAAGTAGGCTGGGGAAGCCTAAAGGCCGCAGTGCTGGGAGGGCTACTCATTGGCTATCAGCGCTCATCAAAGGGCTGGAGAAAAGAAGGCAGACTGCACCTAGACTGAGAGAACCAAAGGGGGATTAAGAGGGGAGAGTTTTAGGGCCTATTCGGATATGTTATAAAAATGAGGTCCAGGAAAGAGCAGAGAAACAAGTCTCCCATGACGGATATAATAGGCCGTCTGCGCTCATTTAGCCATCAAAAGGTGCAATAAAGTGAATAGGAGATTAATATGGAAGTAGGTGAGAGTGAGACAAAGAGTCTAAGATTGAATTTGGGAACATTTGCAAAGAAGCAAGCAAAAAAGTTTGAAGTGATAGAACCAATAATAGATCATATTAAAGCGACTTGTGCCACAGACACTAGCAGCATAATCCTTTCAACATAATCTTGTTGAAAATCAGAATGTAACTAGTAAGTACTCAGACACACTTTGCTGTATTGGATACAGGCCAATTTTACTGCTGCTGCTGCTGCTGCTGCAATAGTTCTTCAAATTTTAGCAAAGCTACTTTACTTTTGAGTTTCTGTGATGCCTACAAATTTAGTGGCAAAGTTTACCTCACAGCAAGAACTAGGATGTTTTTTTCATAGTAGTTAGTGGGTGAACTAAATGTATTTGTTCATTTATTACAATACAAAATCTCACTCTTGAATAAGCTGATTGACACTGATTGTGATACCACCGTTACAGCCATTAACAAAAAAAACTTTTTTAAGAAGACATTTTCTACACAAAAATTCCTTTTGTTAAATGGAGTCTACTTACTATGACATTTGATTGCATATACTTTAGTAACTTTTTGGAGAAATCTTACATTTCATAGTAGTTTTCCAGTAGGTTGCTTCTCATGACTCCAGAAATAAGATACAGAATAAGTATTTGTTTTCCCAAAGTAGGGCTGACCAATGAATCGAAAGATTGAGAGATCAATTATTTAGGTTTGCTTTTTTGACTCGAGAGCTCCACAGCTAATTCTCTGTCAGTAAAACGTGTTTTGGAGCAGAAGACTGATTTTGGAGGAAGATATTTAATTAAGTTTATGCTCCAGAAATCATCACCAAATGCCATTATTATTTATTTTTGAAAACCCTACATAAATACTTTTTCTTGAGTAATATTATTTTGAAGTAACATTACTCTTCAATACATTTCTAGCTGCTCCAGTCCTTACTTCCTACTAATATGAGATCCTATAAAGCTTAAGATCAATCAAAAACATTTGTAGTTTGAACGTGATGTTTTTTGTACTGATACTTATTTAACTGAGTAGCTATTTTTGCTAGCTTTTCAATCAATTTGCATTTTTCATTTGTTTACAACCCTTTTGACTGTTATATCCAAGTTTTGAAATCATTTCCCACTGATCAATAAACTGTTGTTTGATAATAACGTACAAAAATCTATCTTCGCCTCGGTCGCTTTCTCTTCTGTGGCGCCCAGAGTGTTGGTAGTTTACTCTGGATGTTGGCAGGGCCGGCCTCGTCCTGTCACTGTAAAAAAGGAGCCATTGTGGGAGCAGATGGAGCGCGCCAAGCAAAAGCCTTTAGTAATGAGCCCAGTTTCCCCACAGCAACGAGCAGCGCACCGGAACAACCCTCAAGCGTTACCTGCTTTGGGGCATTTCCTGTTTGCTGTAACCATGACGACGGGTTAATCTGCCTTCGATTAGCGGCGGGCAGCCAATGGGGTGAGAGCTGCACGGACTCTGCAGCGGATTCCAAACTGGAGCAGCAGCTGGCGAAGTGAAAAGGGGAAGTGTTTGGGAGCTCGCACTGTAAATTTGAAATGGAATCTTTGCTGCGATGGAGAAAAAAAAACTTGGATTAAAAAGATTTAGAGGATAAAATCGACTCATGGATGAAATTTGAAAATGTTATGTTCAATATACATGGTTCTATCGAAATGAATAGCAGAATAGCTGTAGTAGTTAACTATCTTATTTGACTGGACTTGGCAAGGTTGGGAAAAATAATCTGTACTTCAAGAGATAGGTGCATTAAAAAGAGAATAGTGAAATAACGATGATGATTTTTATCACGATAATGCCCAGCCCTAATTGAAATCACAATTCATTTGACGATTACTATCTTGAAGATAGAAAAAACAAAAACAAGACTAAAATTGATCTTTCCTTGGGTTACAATGATATGGCTTTGGAAACAAAACGACTTAAATGACTACTATTATTTATTTTGTGTTTAAAGCTCCACCCACAAACACATTTCAAACAAAGCTAGCTAAAAAGCAAAGGAAGAGGTGAAGCAAATGTGTGAAAATGTAAAAAAAAAGCATTGCCATTGGTTTGACAGCAGGTGTTTGTGATCAGCAACAGTCAGGACAAGGCACGGTGCTGTCACAATACTGGAAATATAAACCTGAAACTTGCCATTTTGCTCAATTAGCACTAAAAAAAAAATTACTCATATAGTAAGAAATGCCAGTCAAAGAACACACAATGTCTAATGGCAAAAAGGTTGAATTAGGGCTGATTCACACTGGAAAGTCTGCACCGGGGTCCAGACTAAAACCGGGGTTTACTTCAGAAAGTTTGGGTTTTCAGACGTTCTAAAAAACTGTCTCTGATGTTGTCCAAAAGTCCAAAAGTCCAGATCAGAAACGAAAGAAACATCAGGTATAGAGAGAATAAATATAGAACTTCAAACTTAAAGAAGCTTTGTATAAAATGCATTTTTTTACAATGTTATAACAGACCACCTTCGTAATTTTATATACCGTAATTTCTGGATTATAAGCCGCTACTTTTTTCACGAGCTTTGAACTATGCGGCTTATAAGGCAATGCAGCTAAATTATAGATTCTCATAGACTTACTATTAACAAGTGCGGCCTATATACAGTATGTACTTTATCATTTTTCTTACTTAAATCTTGTGGGTGCAGCTTATAGTCAGGTGCGTTCAATATGGCAGAAATTACAGTAATTATAAGTGTATACATTATCTTATTGTGCGTTGCTTCTTGCAAACTGTTCATGTGACACGGTGTCCACAAACAGACTGACTCAAGACCAAGACAAGACAAATGTGCTTCAATGCGAGACGAACCAAGACCTAAAAAAGCAGTCTTGAGACCTGTCTTAAGACCAAGACTGGTCTCGGGTACTACCACACAACCCAAAGTTAGTCAATTTGATCCATACATGGTTTGATTAATCTTGTATTGTCTTGTATCTGATGCTTGCGTGATCAGAAAATCCTTGTTTTCACCTACCACCTACCCTCGTCTTCTTATTTGTATTTATTTATGCACAAATTCAAATTCAGTTCATATTCAGAGTTCAAAATTTTCATGTAGCCATTTTCCATAAACAAAAAATTAGGTGCTTATTTAGGTTACATTTTACAATAAATAGGTGGTGTTCAGGAATTAAAGGAACCTGTTTCTCTTTCTAAGCCATTTTAGATATTTTTTATGTTTTACAATGAACAAAATGCGAATTATTGATCTAAATACATCATAATGTCTTCCTAAATAAATAGAAAAAACAAAATAGGTCTCCTTTTAGATATTGCTGCGAGAAACAGACACAGAAAAAGCAACAACTGGCACTGAGTAAAGTGATTAGAAAACAAATAGATGAAAAAGACAAATACATTTCACAGTCTCTGCACGAAAAGCCCCTCCTTCTCTGCCCCAGACCATCTCTCCAAGTATCAGCCCCAATCTTTCAGCCCCACTTTGCCCATGTAGGACGAGAGCGTGAGCAGACAGAACGAGGCCAGGCCCGGACAACTCCAAATCTAACACTGCAGATTGGACACAGAGTCGGTCCACAGGGGGATTAGAACTGCAGCAGCGAGGCACACGAGGGAGGCGAAAAGTGTATGTGAAATATTCATTACGTCTTACTAAGCATGAAATCTATCAGTCTGAAAGTGAAGGAGACAAATTACATGATTTTATTGATCACTACTTTGTTTAGTCAGTTCATTACACTACATGACTCATTCAAAAACAAAGGAAAACAACTTAGAAGAAAAAGAAGATGGATTTTCATGGCCAGTGATGTTTTTCTGTATCAACTAATAGTCAATGGGACAAGATTGGGCACATCATCTACAAAAAAGAGACAATTTTGAGAAGCTAGTAGTGTTAAATAAAGGCAAAAAAAATCCGCAAAAATGACAATAATAATATCATAATTTTGTTCCAGTGGACTCAATCTCACGTCATGTCTCTCCTGTCTCACCCCTGTCAATAAGCTCATATATTTGGGCCTTTGTGTAGCCTGTTTTATACAGTAGCCCATGTACTATACTGCTAAGCAATGCATAATATGATGCACGACAGTAAGTCTACTTTAACAAAGCTACAAACTGAAAGTAAGAACAGCATAATGTAATTTTCAGAAATTACCAAGAACAATAATTAATATCGTCATATAAATTTTGGTCAGTATCGGCTAGCCCTAGATGATGCACTAAACAACAGAACTATCAGCCAAAGTGCTAAACTAATGTTAATTGGCAATTTATGTACTATTAAAATTAATCGAAATTAAAATTTTAATGGTTTAAGATATGATTCTGCTAAGACTGCACTTTTTTTGAAATCCCGCAATTTCCTTCACAAACAACAACAAGATAATCATATTCAAATTAGCCAGTTCTACCTAAAACAAAAAACAAAATGGTAACTCTGAACCAAGTTCTAGACCAGATCAAATCACAATCACAATACTGGTCAGAAATATTGAAATTACCAGTAGACAGTGTGAATGAGAGTGGCCTCAGTCTAAAAACACATCTGATTCAAAATCAATACTAAGACTAAAGCTAGTTCTGTCTGCGTCAACAACTCGTTTGTGGACACAGGGTTCAGTACCACCAATGTACTCACTCACTGCTACGTACCGTGCCCCACACACGCAGTATTTTAAACCTCTTTATGCAGGCACTGCTCAGGTGTCACATGAACAATGGAAGAATTGTGTCGGTATTGTAGTTCATACAGATTATGTCAATTTAATGCTGCAGGTTTACTGTATAGATCCCTCTCTCACAATGCGAAAAAAATGCAACAGAGGTTAGAACGAAGCTTAAGTATTGATGAAACATACAAAAAGTTTAAATAAATGAATGACATCACATTAATTAGTCTTTATGTAATTAAAAGCTATGCATAACTTTTTATACTGCACTTAAGCAGCCATCAATAAGCGCATAAGCTACGCCACAGAGTTCATTTGAAAATACATTACCAAACATTTAACATATCAAACATCTCCAGAGTCTGAATGAGCTGTGTGTCTTTCTGGGCTGCTTTAGCTCCGACGACAAGTGTCTCGAAGTAGCACCTAAAGACACACAGTCAAATGTGCATAATGAATGTAAGACTTTAATCTTTCTAGACCATGAAAGCATTTAAGATTAAGCATTGGGATACTTCAGTCTAGTCACAGCCACATTATAAGCTCTCATCTCTCTACTTTATACATTTGTGAATAAAAAAAGAATCCAATTTGGCTTGCACATGTCCTCATTTCTTCACTCCTCTCTGTCTTTGTTATTTGGAAACTTAACCTGGTCCAGAGCAGGTTATGAGTTCAAGGCCTGTTGCCATAGAGATATTTTCCAATAACTTTCTATTGACTATTCAGCTTCATAGTATCAGTAGACCAGGTTTAACCTTGAACTTATCTTGCTAAACCCCCCAAAAAGTGCAGTATTGCCATGTCATATGCACAAAAACTAAGCTCTACTTTTCTCATTTTAAACTACTGAAGCTAAGATAAATGTAAGATATTAAGTTGCATACATTACAGATTTTTGGTCAGTGTAAAGAAGAATTATCAGGTCAGCTTTAGGATAAGATTTGCTACAATGAACTCAAAACTTACCCAGCCTTGTTTCTGTTTACAAGCCTGATACTGTAAATGCAGCATGGAGAAAGTATAGCTCCTCGCAGCACTTTCATTGTTGTGCACCTGTTGTGAATAATTAATCGTGTGCCGCGGAAAAGGTCGGAACATTTATTTGCGAGTGAAAGATAAAGTCTGTGTACTGTTGCAGGCACTATTGGTTTTACTGCAGAGGGCTGTATACAGAAGCCCAGTATAGAATCTAAATGGGTCATACTGTATGTTGTGCTCTCAGGCCAGGCTGCCTTCTCTCCAAATCTTATTAAAGGGTTATAAATGGGAGTAATATGCAGAGCTTTGGTAAGATAGCAGTGATTAAAAAACAATATAATCTTTGGCTATAGGGCAGGAGCTGGCCTGTGTAATTAGGTTACAAAGAGCTCCATTTGAAAAGTGGAAAAATCTATAATCCGGAAATGACACAGCTACCGAGCAGCATGGCCAATGAAAGGAGGAAAAGTGTTTACAGACTGGCAACGCAATCTGATTTACCTTTAAAATGGAAGATGTAAAGATAGGGTGAAGCTGGTATAAAAAACTTGTCATAAACATAAACAGCAGGGCCCACAAATCAGGCCCATAACGCACATACAAACTATTACTAAAAGAGTAATCACAACTGAGAGGGTAAATTGCAATTTGAACTGATCATAACTTCCTCAAAAACATTTTCTTTGTTGTTCTTTCTTGTCACTAATGAATTTTTATAGTAAATAACATCGCTTTAAATTAAATTATAATTAATAAAAAAAAAAAAATATTATAATTTATAATACATTGAGACTTAAGATACATGGTGATTGAAGACTTAAATATGTCTAACACTAAAGTATATTTTAGGATGAAAATCAGAAATAGTTTATTTTCCTATCCTTTTCTTTTTGACTTAATTTACTGCTAGTGCTGTACAAAATCAATAAAAATCGCAATATAATGATCGATACACTGATTCATTGTAAATTGTAGGTACGTATGTAAATATGCCAGCTTTTAGCCACATGTTAGTTTTTGGACAGGTTCATGGTGCCACTAAAAGGTCACATAAAATAAAATATAATACAGAATAGACAAAATGCATTTGTGTTAGTAACACAGTTTACATACAAATTATTGGAGCGTGATTAAAACAGCACAAACCTTGTTTTTTATTTACTGAGACCATGCTGTTGTTTGTCATTTAATAAAGGCTACAATTAGAGGTGTGGAATATATCTAATTTATATATTAGCGTGATTGTTTTCTCAAAGATTGCAAAAACAGAATATCGAGTATATCGTTTGTAGTAAAAAGGCAACAAAAAAGGCTGTCATTAAAAAAAATTACATTAATGTTCAATAAAGTCAAACAGTGAAATTTTAGTCAACTGATCTTTCTTAGTTAGAAAGCACATGCAAATGTATTCAAAACGTTGTACAAATCTCATTTAGCAGATTAAAATTTTTGTTTTACTTTATAAGTAGTGAACTAGCAGCATGCAAACATCTTGTGAATGCAGTTTCAGATTCTTGACACATTTACTAGTTTTGTTTTTAGTCAACTATCATTTATATCACATTATAAGTCAACCAAGACTGTCTCTACTAGTTAACCACATCATTTAAAGACATGCTCTATGCTTGGTCTGAATATCGTATCGAGGTATGCAAGAAAAAATTATCGCGATATTCATTTTTGTCAACATCACCCACATCTAGCTCAAAGCTTGTCTTGAATGTATTCTATTCTTTTTTTAGTCAGCTGGTTGGATTTAAAGTCAATTGTGGTTAGATAAGGGCATTGTGGATAAACACTAAATTTCAAGCATTACCTTATCCAGCATAATCCAGCAAACTCCTAAGAAATGTTTAATATATTATGTTACGGAACTGCAATGGTCAAATCATATTGTGACCTCCAAGATATGTATGTTTCATGAGACCGCTGGCTTGCCTTTGTTAAAATAGTCTTTTGTCAGATGTTTTAAAGTTAATAAAGTCAAAGTAATGCTTACAATTATCTAAAAACAATACAGTTTTTTTTTCTTCTGTTGACTACTTTTTTATGTGACCTTTGGACAAAATCCTATAGATAAAACATACACTGCAGCCACAGCAAACAGACTCTTCTTTGGTCACAACAGCAAATAAAACATGTTTCAAGTAGGCTACAGCATGAACAACACCCTGAGGTGAGATTTTTTTTTTCACAGTTCATAATGGCTGATGCAAATACAGCTCTTAGATATTGATAGTGGTGTTTTCAGTGAAGAACACACAGCATAGCGTTTGTTATATTTAGCAGTGTTTTCCCTCTCGGATGTCTGACAAATAGCCTCTCTAATTCTATGCTCTGTAATCTCCAGCTAAATGCATAATTTTACCTCAACGTTCTCCGTCAGCTCATTTGGGATTTAACAAACCGCTATTGAGGCAGCACATTCCTCACTGTCTGAAAAAGGAAGTTCTCCATTGTCCATTTATCCCCGCTTATAACACAAAACACAAAGGCCTGGGAACTTTTAATTGGGTGACCCGCTACAGTTTGGGAAACAAAAAATGTGTTAAACAGAAAGTTTCATAATGATGGAAGATAATGGCTGACCTTGATGTGTTCAGTGTGATGCTACAGGATTAGTAAGATTGGAGAATTGAAACTGGGTTTTAAATAGTAATATTATGTTAGTCTTAAAAGGAAGATAGCTACTATGAAAATTCCACTTTCAAACAACTCTAGTGAGAAAGGTGTAGCCTATTTTAAGAAGGCTATTTGAAAAAGTCTCCAAAAATTGGCTCAAGGATTTCTTCTGTATTCACTGGTTTGTGTACAACTGCACCTGGCCAGCTCAAGTGTTAGCATCAGTATTTCTTTTTAATTCTATACAGTATATGAGGTTTTGCTGAGTTAAGTTAGTACGTCGGCCTATTGGGGCTCAGGGTTGTGACATCACATAGTAGAATTTTCATTTGACCTATGGAGATTTTAAGATACTAAAAAGAGGATGTACAGATTCAGCTTTTTGATTTCCAATACCAATTTTGAAACAGTGTCTTTAAGTATCTGCTAATACCTGACATTGACCAATACCGGTGTAGGGACAGAAAATATCTTTTTTTCTTCTTGATACTAGAAAATAGATCATATAGCATTAAGTTCATGTAATTTATTGTGCAAATAACAACTTAACAACTTTATGTGAATACAATTTTAAACATTATAAGATACTCTAGGTAAATATAAACCAGGTAATAGTCTCAATACATCCAGTTAAAGACACAACCAGAACATCGGCTGAACCGATATCACGGGACTGATGCTTGATCCAGCAAAATTTTATGGATTATTTGCCACAGATATTTGATTCCAGGATCTGATCAGTAGCCTGATGCATCCGCTGGTTTCATTTCCGGTGCATCACCATTAAACATATTCTGACACAAAAGAGTGATAGATGTGACTCAGCAGTTTTGGCTTGTCTCATAGCATTTGAGTTTCACAATGACTTGCTAATATTTATTTACTTATGGAAATTTAATTGTAGCAAACATGGCAAACCTCCATGTTAATATACTGTATATGTATTTTTTCACACTGCGACATTGTACAGCAGAATTTTTTGTTGACCTAATGTTAATTGATGAAAGTATAATTTGTTACATCAATGCAGCTTTTAAGATGCCAAATTTTGAAATAGCGTTCATTAAAACACATTTTGACACTAGAGAGTGCTATATCAGTATGAGTAGCCTGACAGATTGCACTGTTGTTTGATTGTTTGATTATGTGTATTTTTATTGCCTATTTTATTGGCCTATTTTTGTGCCCTTTACTTGATTTTTTATCTTATATTTTTACTTTTTATTTTTTTACTAGATTCTTTATTTTTTTGTGTTTTCTGTTTATATGTTGCACATTAGCACGCAGCAAGTTCTATCTGTGATTCTGTTTGTTACTGCATGGCATAAAATTTTTCTGATTCTATGTATAATGTACGTTTAGCACACAGGATTTGCAGATTTATATGGTTGATTTTTGATGTTCCATCCCTAGCTCTTGACTGGAAGGAACTTGTTCAGGATACATTTTTCTAACAAAATCTAAGACTTCACAAATCAGATGAATATTTCACATAGAAAAGTGTAAAATTATATAGCCTGATAAAACTTATGTAACATAGCATATTATTTGAATGAAACAAATGTCCTTAACTGCTTCTTTTATATTTTAAAACAAGTTAAATGTTAGCTTTGAGACACAAAGAGCTAGCTAGCGTGCTGTTGTGCTCAGAACCCATTGCAGACTTAATCATAGAAAAATGTAGGTGGAAAATTTGTTGCAGAGCTGAAATAAACTTACACGATTTCAGGGTGGAAAAAGTCTGTGGAAAAATGAATGGAATGACAACTTCAATTTGCATCAATTCACGGAAAACCACCTCCGCCAATTTTGATTTGCGTCCAACTGTGAAGGTTATTCATATTAAATCCAGGCTTAACCAACTCGACGTTCTTGGCTGGAAAAATGTCAACAACTTTTGCAAAAATAATAACACGGACCACAAAAGTGAAAAGGCTGCACTTCTTCTCAGAACCTAGAGTAATGCTGCCAACCCGCTAAGGCACAAAGTAGTCCCTGAGGTGCCAGCTGCTCGCGATTAAAGGCCCTAATAAAAAGTCAAACATTGCAGATATTTTTATTGGAACCGAGCTTTACCTTGAAATGTCATCGCATTTTCAAAGTAAAATCTCTGTTTCCTGCGGATTCCTTATCCTAATGCAAGCTTGACCCAAATAGATGCAATTTGATAACACAAAAAGGCAAGTTGTGGAAAAGTAAAGCAGGCCTATGTGGAATCTGGAGCTTGCAAGATTAACCGCAAACAAATGGAAATGGCAATTTGCATGGACGCAATTGGCAAAAGATACACCAGAATTACCTCCACAGACAACAAAATGCCCTGCCATTAAAAACGTATAACCCATTAGTTTAGATGTGCACAACAAACATGGTGTCAACAAGTCAACTAAGCAAGAACAAGTTGAAATATGATAAGAATGAACATTTTAGATAGATAAAATACAAAAAGTGTATTATGGCTGAAAATGTATATACATTTTACACTTGAATTTAATACTGTTGCTGTCTTTGGTACAAAAAGTCTGAATCAATCAAAGGAAATTTGAATTTTCCAATATTCCTTGTCAGTTATTAGTTACAACCAACAGTTGGGCCTATTTCTGTATTTTTCCAATTCTCCTAAAATGCCAACCTTTTAACAAAACTAAATTCTTAAACTTAACTTTTATTAGATATACATCATAAACTGAAAATCTAATATGCACTGTGCATGGAACGTCAGTTGGCTTGTTTATAATTGAAATGGCTAACGTCTGTACTTATGGGTATTTCCTATTAACTCTTTATAAACACACAAATGTACTCTTAGTCTCCTGATTTGAAAAATATTTAACATGTTTTGAGAGACAATACCATAATATGCATACCACTGCTCTTCCACGTATTTAATGATTTTAGACTGACATAGTGAAAACCCCATAGAAATTAATTGAACAGAAAATGCTCATAAGTACAGAAGTTAGCTATTTAGAAAATAAACATGCCAACTGACGTTTCGTGCACAGAACTAATTGATAAGTGCATTAGTTGAGCGAAAAAGAATAAAGATTGTAATTTGATAGGTCAATTTCAAGTTCATTTTCCCTCTGAATCAGCATTTCTAAAGTAAATCTTCCAAAATCCCGCCTAAATGTATCACTGTCAGTACTAAAAAACCCAGTGAAACCCAAAACTTTTCCTGTCTACATCCACTAACACAGAACATCCACAATGGCACCACCGGCGGACTGTTGAATCCACAGGAGGAGGAGGTGAGGGGGGGACACTGGGGTGAACCAAAAGCTACTTGGTGCACTCTCACGGCCTTAGCATCCTCTCCATTACTCCTCAAGTGTCTGCTTCCCACACCAGCCAAGGTTAACAAGCCGCGCTGGTGTCTGCATGCGTCGGCTGGGGGGAAAGAATAATATATCACGCGAAATATGCCTGGAGAGGTGGGTGGTGTTGGAGAGAACTGAGCCAGACTGGGAAAGCCTACCCGAACTACAGTCAGTGCACCGCGTTTTGGAGATGATGCAGGGATACAGTAACAGCCAACAATATTTCCGATCATATCTCTAAAAAAACACAGCGCGCTATGACAATGTGAACAACGCTTTTTCGAAGCTCAAGAAACCACAGACAACAGAATCAGAACACCGCTTTTGTAATATGTTTAAAATCCATGCAGTCAGACTAGAAAAAAACTCCAGTGCGCACTAATCCCGCTGCCTACAGAATAAAGAATAGTTGGAAATGGTGGATGCGCACAACATGCAGCGCAGTAGCAATGTCTGAAATAAAACGTGCTCATTAAAGAAGACAAGGTAGCCCCCCAAAAAGCTGCCATACCTTTCTCTCCATCACTATGCGTCTTTTCAGTAGATAGTCAGACAGCAGCAGTCAAATGTGGAGCAGTGTAAGGTTTTCTTTTTTTTTTTGGCACGGTTCGGTTCAGCTCTTCTCTTTCTTCACAACTTCCTCACGGCTTTTCGCATCAGACAGCGGCGTCAGTGCGTGTGCGTCTCACTTCCCCATTAGCGGAAAGGCAAAGGAGTTTATTAGCGCTGTAGGTGCTGCTGCTGCTGCTAGTGGCCTGTGGGACCGCCGAGCCGGGGATGGAGCCACGGCCACGATTGGTGAAAGCTAGTTGGGGAAAGGGAAGCAGAGGCGCATGCGCGGTCAGGCTCGGTGAAAAATTACAGTGGTGAAAGAGGGAGTGTCATCAAATTATCCTCTAAAAGCGAGTGGATTTTTTTTTTTTTTTTGGGAAGAGCTACCGCTGCTGTCCGATGAAAGATTTGCGAGAAAAAAGGCCAACTCGATGCTGTCGTTCAGATTACAAAAAGGGAGTTGGACATTTTGGGAGCACTCAGATGCAGAACTGATTCACCACCTTACAAAGGCAAAATTATTTAATAATAAACATTAATAAAATATGCACTATGAACAGTTTTATTAAAGGAACATAACTTTTAAAATTGGTTTACCATAAATTCTATTTGGACAAATTCATGTGTTTGAGTGATCCTGTATCATCCTAAAAATGGTGCTCCAATGTTCAGATTATTTTTGTTTTCACCCCACTTCCCTGTTCTTGGTGTAAGATCATGGATGTAATATTTCATGTGTAAGTCAGGGCTTTATTTTTTTTTCTAAGTGACGCATGTAGGAAAACTTTCAAAAACTTGTAAATGATCTGCAGCTTGTCATAATAAAGAGGCGTGGCAGGCAAACGGGACTTATCAAGTCTGCAATTTTGATCAGGAATTAAATAGCCAGATTTATTTACTAAGCTGTTTAAGATTATGTATTATGTGGTTAGAAATGAATAAAATGTAAAATGTGTTATTCTAGTCCTTCTCTTAAAACATTTACTATCAGTCATAAAGTGTTGTGTAACCATTTACACTAATAGCCGATAAAGGCACAAACAATTTTAAAATTTATAACGAGTTTATTAAGAATTTTTGCTTAGTAACTAGTTAATGCCCTCTTTAACTCCTAAGCTGACTAATCAGTCTAATACACTGTTTGCTCACAGTCAATTAAGACTTTGTTCAGGTTTAGTTAAGGCTGATCAACGTGTAATTATTATAAATGTGTCAATGTGTTTGAACATTTGAGTTCAGGTCCAGCAACAACTTGTTGTCACACTAGATTTCATCAACTATTGCTCACTAAATTTGCTGCAACAAAGATCATTTTAACATATCACATTAAAGCACACTAAGCAAAGTGTGGAATCATTTTAAAAGGCCTTTAGTTACTGATGTTGGTTAAAGAAGGCATTAAGTGTATAGAATTATATGTTGTTTTTTATTCTAAGGTTGTCTTCATCAGTCTTGGACATCAAAGTAATCAATTACCGGTTCTTCTCTCACCATCTTGGAAAAAGCAACTCCACCCACAGGCCTAAAGGGAGGAATATATGAAGTTTTAAGTTATAAAACATAACATTGTGAATATTTTCAGATGCAGAAGAAAACGTACTTGCTGCTGTGCTGTTTGATGTGAGCTATGGGAGGCGGAGCTCTGGCTGCAGTCTCTCGTTTGATTATTGAAGACAGGGATGAGTTTGGACACACAGCCACACCCCTAAAGCACATACATTATACAAGCTTTTCACTTTAAAGTTATGTTCACTATGGATAAGTAAGAATCTGGTTAGTCCTACTTTTGAGCCGTGACACTGACACTGCGCTTGGGCTCGCTGTCGTAGCTGATGCTCTCCAGCTTGTAGACTTCAGCCAGTTCATGGATGATCCTTCGGTGGTCTCTGTTCATTGGCTGAAAGGTGTAGGTCCGCTTGGCTTGTTTTCCCTGGAGATCAGATCGGAACAAAACAGAAAAAGATGAGCAATATTGAGAATTACAGTATATTCATTCATACACAAGATCATACATCCACCCTTCATTGTCACTAAATAAAAAGTCTTATTCTTTTTAATTATTCACACTGTTCATGACCTTGACAAAGGACTTAATGCATCTGCAAACAACAAAATATGATGACGTTTTGCAGAACTAATGCAGAAAATACTAAATAAAAATAGTTAAGAGGTTTTGCGCTTCTGCTTGAAAACTACAAGCTCACACAGCTGGTTCCATCACAGAGGTTCACTGGAGAGCTGGCTTGGCTCAAAAATAGCTGAACATACAACTAGGTCAGACATACAAGAATAGAGGGTGCTATATTCTGTAGCAAGTCTTTTGAACTAGCCAACCAATAACATGAACAAGTGACATCTAAATATGTGCTGTAGTATAGAACATGTGACTAATTTATATTATTAATTATATAAATAAAGCAACTGATACAAGATACAATTTCCCCTTTGCAGGATTTATACACCACCAGTAGAGGGAGCACTGCTTCACAAAATAAATTCAACAGTTTAGCGTTTTACCTACCTTATTAGTTATCTCAACCAAGTTCTTAATTTCATCTTCAACTTTTGTCACAAAGCTTAGATCCTTTCTAAATGGAACAAGTAGATGGAGTAAGTGGATAGGTAAAAACATCTGGCCACATAAGACACAAGCTGCAAACCTGGCGTCCTCCTTGAGGCTATCACTGTACACAGAAGTGGAGCGCACATTAAATGGGTCTGCAGACGGGTCAATCTGTAATGCTTCTGCTAAGCGTCGGTTTCTTTCCAGAGTTGCACATTCTTCATCACATTCAAGTCTAAAATGACACTCAAATGTCAATAATGACAACCTAGATATTGTAAACTGACTGAAACATACATAAAACATACTTCGTTTGCTTGACTTCCTTTTTAGTGAGCAGTGGCCCTAGGTCCATAGAGTCTCCAAGCTGCATGTCAGAGAGCTTACTTGCCACAGCAATGGCTGCATATCTACAATGAAAGAAAAGCACTGAAAGTATCACATCACATTCTAAAAAGAAACAGAGTTGTCTCCATTCAAAGCCACACTGACCTTTGATATGAACTGGCTGCCTCTGCACACACAACTGTTTCTTTTCTTCGGCCGCAGTCACACTGCAGAGACACCTGCGACAGGTAGAAATAGCATTAAAACACTTGCTGATTTTGGATTTGTAAGAACATACTGTACAAATACTGTTAAAACACTCATCAACAGCTGGTTCTTTCAAAGAGTCAGATTGTGTGAGCATCTGGAGAACTTAACAAAACATTTGGTCTTTGTAAAATGCAACAAATCACATAGATTTATGCTCCCTCTCTCTCTTTAGGAACTGTTTACATCATGAATAACTGATGACATTAAAGACAACTGCAGATGGAAAAATATTCATATGCTTCCCCGTGATTTGAGCTAGTATGTAACATCTGTTTAAACTTGCAGGTTATTTCTGTGGGCCCGGAGCCCAGCTGTTGTGTGGCTGGCCTGTACCTTGGCAGTGCAGGTGCTGCGTGGACAGCTGTTGCCTTTATGACATGGAGCAGCACATGGGTGGCCACAGTCAGGGCGAGGGCGTACACAGGACTGCTGACACATGCCTTCAGCCAAGCACTCGCCGCGATGGCAAATACGGCGACAGTGATGCATTTCGCAAGGCAGCTCTTTGTTACATGTTAGGCCACAGGAAATGTCTTGAAGGTGGCATGGGATGTTGCTGCGTTGCTAAGAATGAAACATGCAGTTTGTTTATTCTGAATGACAAGGAAGACGCATGCTTTTACATATTAGTTGTTGTTACCTCATGATTTCCCATACACCACTTCTGAGTGAGGTAAGTACAAGGTGGACACTTCTCTTCACTGTGGCAGTTGTGAAACACTAATAATAAATACATACATATATAAATATGTTAAAAAGCAGGTAGTTGTGACAAAAGGTTTTCAGCTCGTCTCACCTGGATGGTCACACTCGTGTCTTCGTGTACAGGTGTTCTTACATTCTGGTGGTTTTGTGCCACATGGAATGGGAGGATACAGAACAGTGACCCCGCAATGACAGGTCAGCTCATCAAAACCTAAATAAAGTGTAAGTACACAGGTAACGTTTAGAGTTGTTCTACCTAACAAGTTTGTGAAGAACATGAACACTATGATATACGACTCACTGGACTGCCAGCAGGGTTCACAGTTTCCACGGTGACAGGGCTCCTGGCAGCGATGGAGGCCACAGTTCAGCTTGTAGCCACAAATCAAGGGGCACTTGTGCTCCACAGCCTGGGAAGAAAAATATAACCCCAGTCCATTATAAACAAGCCTTAAAGAACTTAAAATGTGTGTAATATTGGACTAAAAAAGACCTAACCCACCACACAGCAAAGTTCTCCACACTTGTGTCGACCGCACAAGCGTTTCTTGTTGCAGCGCTTCTCACAGGTGAACAAAAGCTGATCTGCAATTCAATATGAACACCAGAGTTTGTACTCATTAATATCAGATATACTGTGATCTTACCTTCTTTAAAGATTGTTGCACATGGAACCTCCTAAAAAGAAAAAAAACAAAACACACATTTGGCTTGAAGACGAAAAAACAATTATTGTGTGATAAGTTACTAGTTTAAAGTTATTTATATACCTTGAATTTGGCACCACATCTGCATCTAACAGAAGAAGTTAAAGAGCAAGGTCCACAATTTCCTTCATGGCATAGTTTTTCACATAAATGAATCATATCTGAGGGAATAAAAGGCATTTGAGACAACAATGGTAATAAAAATATGATACTAAGCAGAATATTTCATCTATAGGATAGAAAACCACCTCACCGTTGGAACCACAGGCTAAAGGCTTATTGCATGTCTTTCCACAAGAGGGAATTGGATCAGTGCAGCTCTTTCGTTCTGAATAGCCAAACTCTAACAGCTTGTTGAGTGGTGTCTGACCACAGGGACATGACTTGACCTGGTTGGGAGAGAGAGGGCAGGACTGGCACGGTCCCCGATGGCACACCTGCTGGCATTGATGAGCCTTGCAATCCAACATTCTAAAAGCAAAAACAACTTGGATAATATTTATAATGTGTTAGTGTCTTTGTCAAAAGCAGGCTTTGACTTACTTAGCGCATTCTTTTTGACAGGAGAAATGCCCTGTACCATCAAAGCTATCTTTATCTGTCCCACACAAGACTTTTCGGGTGCCAGCACCACAGTAGCAAACTGAAAGGAGAAAAAACATTTGCTACATTTTCTGTAAATAATTATCCAGAAATAAAACAGTTACTTTACCTTGGTCAACTTGTATCTGGCAAGGCTCACATGCCCCGCCGTGGCAGACCTGGGCACAGCTGTGTTTTCCACAGTTGAGCACTGAACCACACACACTGTCACAGTGGAGCACAGAGGCCTGGCCACAACGCACAGGGTGACTGCAAAGGAGAATATGACAGTATCAATGTCTCATTCATTACAACAACGGCACACACAAAAAATATTTTAAAGACCTGGTTTTTCCACAGATGCAGGATTTAGTTACAAAAGCAGGACACTGAGGGCAAGGTCCAGGATGACAAAGGCTAAAAGAAGAGAAGGGAAATAGAACAAGAAACAGCCTTTTGAACAAACACAAATAGGTTTTAATACCTTGGTGATAATGTGTGTGATATCATATTCCAAATTGGTAGTGTAAAACGAATAGTTCAAGTGTGTTTCATTTACAGCACTCACATGTTACAGGGGTGTCTGCAGTCCTCTCCGCTTCTTTTCTTACCACACATATCACCACAGCTGTGGGGAATCTCACTGCGCTGCCACTCTGGATTTGTCACTTTACCTAGAGAAAATTTGTTGATGATTATTTTTGGTATACTCTATTCTGATGCTCCAATTATACAGATAATTAGAGACTTTATCTACCACAGAAGCAGGTATACACAGAGGGATGCTTAAGGGTCACATTCTGACAGGCAGGACAGCGCCAACCTTCAGCGAGTCTGCAAAAAAATGCAACAAAAGAGTAAATGCCTGAAACAATTGTGTCCATTCTATCCTTTCTTACAAATACTTAGTCTAAAGACAGACCTACCATCAGCCTGAGAGGCGGGGGATCGTGCCCATTTCTTGATACAGTTCAAATGGAAGACATGATAGCAGCTTTGGCAGCTCCACACTGGAGCCATAAGTCTGATGATGTCACAGCACACCATGCACTCATACTTCTCTCGGACAGCTGTTCAATCAAACACCCTGCAAAACAAGAACAATCCTCACATGAGTGAGAAAAAAAGGGAGAAATCGCTTTTTCAAGCATATAAACGTGCTACACATACACACATATACACACACACACAACAGGATTCTTAAATTAGTCTCATAATGTTTCAGCCTGTTCTCAAATGTTAATGCTTTGACGACAAGTTTAGCAAAGACTAAGCAACCACAACAGAAAGAAAAGTTGTCATCAAAATTACTTCAGCTCTTCTTTTAAATATGACCAAAAAAATAAATAAAAAATGCATCGACTGAAAAGTAGCCAGTCAATCTGACCTGTCTGTGTCTCTTTGCTCTCTGGCACCCTATCCCGGCTCCTCTGCCCTGGCCTGTGGCTCTGGTGATGGGACCTTCTCTGGCCTTGGCCCTGAGAAGCAGACTGTCGCTCCACATCTCTTCCTCCCTTGTGTAAGGGCTTTTGGGTCGCTCTGCTAGATTCAGCATCATCATTGCTAATGGCTCCTTTCTCTGAAGCCATTTCTTCACGAGACACAGCTTTGGGAGGTTTGATTGGTCCTTGTCTTTTTGGTTTTGACTGATGGTCATTAGAGTGGAAGGGTTCACTTTTACCTCTCTGTGAACTTCCCTTGTTTGTTAGAGGGTCATCTCTGTTTGCATAATCAGGTGTAGTGACATTTGAGTGAGTGCGTTCACTGTAAGGTTCTCCTCTCCTTTGCTCATGGTTATATTTTCTTGGACGTTTAGCATTAACATTTTCATTATTATTTCTCCCAGCGTCTTCTACTCTCCAGTTGCACGATTCAGAACCATTTGATGAATATCCTGCAGATCTATAGCCGCGATACGAGCCCGAATCGCTCACTGGTCTTTGCCAATTCCCATCTCGTCGTCCTCGCCCTCTTCCGCCGTATCTGCTCCCATCTTCATTTGGAAAAGTAGGATAGTGTTGCTCTCCATAACTAGCACTATCGTTTTGCCTAAATGGTTGATTGAAGCCTTGATAAAAGTGTTCATGTAACGGAGAGGGTCCATAGTCATTTTGATTTAGACTTCTACTATAATTGTGGTGTCTGGGCCGTGCTCTTCTTGGTTTTTGCTGATGTTGTTTTGGATTTGAAGCTCCATGTAGATTGATGTCAGATGGATCTGTAATGAGAAAAGGAATATATACAGTTATTGTAGATTGACCGAAACATAACGTATTACTCTCTTAGAGGATGGCATATACAGGATTTGAAAATGTGTACTTTTCTCATTTTTGTGACAGTTTTTAGAGAGCAAAAAGTGCAGAAAAATAAAACACACCTCTGTTAGAGCAGGCTATAGCAGCATGTGAAAGGCTGGTGTAAATACATCTTTTCTAACAACACCAAAACGACAATGCAGAGGAATGAGAATTGAACACCAGAATTGCAGAATACCAGCATTGATTGAACTATTTGATACTTTGAGAATATCCCATCCCTATAACAACAATTAGATCTCACAATTTTCCAACATTAGTATTTGAAAACATAACTGCTGAAACAGGCAGTTTGTTACTTTCGAGTTCATGTTTTCAGGTTTTCTTTGTCATGAATTTTGAGTGAAAATATTGTAAGTCAACAAAATAAGTATCAACTTTAACAGAAAGCTGAACCCCATTATACAGTAAAAACCTCATTGGCTAAAATGTCCCGTTACCTCAACAAAAACGAAAGTGCAAGCCTCAGCCAGGCTTCTGAGGGTTCAAAGTTTGTTATATGTTAGCTAACAGTAAGCTAAATGTAATACACAAGTAACACCCGTGTTGATGTCGTCCTCGAAACTTGACATATTTGAAAAAAATATTCAAGTGTACGAGGCAGACATGTGTCAAATTCTGTTTTATGAGACAAGAATCAGGTATGGGATGTTTTAGTCGTGTTTATTGCCATGACTTGCCTGAGCCTTCGGCCATTCACTCGCGCTTCTGCGTCTCTCAAAGTGGACAGCGGGTCTCTGCGGGTCTCAATCGATCTGGCTCTCAATAAGATTCTTCTTTTTGCTGAATAATAACGATATTGTGAAGAGTTACACTAAAGTAAAACCCTTCTACCACCAACCTGTCACAGTTCACCAAAGTGCTAAAAGCAAAAAAGCTAACACAGGAAACTGAAAGAGCAGCTTCCGGTTGTTATTTTAACATTAAAAGCATAAACATAAAAAAAAAAAAAAAAAAAAAAAAAAAAAAAAAAAAAAAAAAAAAAAAAAAAAATGTGTTGTTCGGTGTGGCCGATGGTTCAACAATTATTGGTAACTGTTAAATTCTAGTTATTATTAACACCGATTTGTAATATCAGCCTTATGATTTATATAATCAATAACATATTGGTAGCTTTTTTGTTTCCTGCATTAACATAAGAAGAAATAATATAAATATTAACCACTAGAGGGCGTGCTGTGTTTGAATCATAAAATATGTGGTTTGGATTTTGGATTTTTCAAAGGGGATTTCAAGGCATGGTATACATTTTTTTTTTTTTTTTTTTTTTTTTTTTTTTTTTTTTTTTTTTTTTTTTTTTTTTTACAATCTCATATTTATTATTATTATTTGGAGGACACTGCATAAAAGAGTATCCTTCTGCATAGCTTCAGAAAACATTCGAGGTGAGAAATAAATTTTATATCATGCTTTCAATCATTCGGGCATATTTTGGCAATAGTTGTCTGCCAATTTGAAATCTAATAACTCAAATTGTGTACACAATTTTATATTAAACTATACTGATTTTAGCCACAGGCTTGTGCTCTCTGCAGTCTGCAACACGCATGCGCAGAACAATTCTTCACCAGAGGCGAAGTTCGTCAAGTTCACAAAAATTACGCAAAAAACTATTTTGTTGTTGGGCAAAAATAATTAACGCTAGCATAGGCTGTAATATTTAGTTGTAGCAACACGCCCGCACACACATTTTATGTACAAAATAAACCAAATGCATTTCAGTTGTGCACACTACAACGTTGCAGTAGTTTGAGCATTTTGTGATCTATTGTAATCATAACTGCAATGCTTGTTTACCTTGACGGGTTGTGTGTATCTTAACTGGGAACTTTTACTCGCTATGCATAACAAACTTCAGAATCAAAACCACTGATCTGAAAATGAGATCTTTTATTTTGAAACCCCGGAAGTGTCTTCTGACTTTGCTGTGCGTCAGTGGCGAAGAGGCGCAGAGCGCGGCCGAGGAGAGAGTGCAGTGGCAGCTTGTGTCTGCAGCGGTGTTTGGCGTTAAAAACACAAAGTAGGACCGAGAAGGACGGACCAAACCCCGCTGCTGAGCTACACGATCTCCGCGGACCATGGACTGTGGGCAATCCCCTCACGAAGCTGCTCGTTGCGCGCTGTTTTGACGACAAGCGGCGTATTCAACATCTGTAGAGCATAATGAGGGCATCCGCTATTCTTTCTGCTGCTTTTTCCTCCGAGCTTTAGTCCGACGCTAAGTGACACTATTTATAAATGCGTCGCGTTTAGACCTAAGGAATAGCCTCGCCTAAGGGACACAGCCCGCGGGTATTTCGTTAATTCCCTCCTCTTCATGGCCCCAGGGGAGTAGTGAAGTCATTTGAGAAGTCACCGGAGCGCAGGCACGTCTTAATCATCTCCATAGTTTTACGCACTTTTGCAGGAAAATCGTCCTGTCCTTGTGAAAACCAGCGGACGCGTCGCTCCTCCAGGCTTCGATCCCGTTTCCAATCGTACATGGTTTTGTCTCTCCTCTGAGCCTTTCTCACGAATCCTCCTGTGGGCATTTTCTCCGTTAAAGGATGCCGGATCAAATATCGGTGTCCGAGTTTCTCTCGGAGACAACAGAGGATTACAATTCCCCGACCACATCCAGCTTCACCACTCGAATGCAGAGCTGCAGAAACACCGTGAATGTGCTGGAAGAGGTAAGGCCGTGATGCTACCTGACTGATCACAAAATGTATTCGAATATATAGAATTTGGCATCTTTAATGGCATTTTAGCTTTTTATTGATACATAGAATTGCATTTTGAACAAGGGACACTTGGAGTAAACGTTTAGGTATAGCAGAAGATAACCCTAACCCAATCAGAGAAAGACTGTTCAGTTATTCATAGGACCATGAAGCAAGTGATCATTGCACAGAAATACTTCTCCTGCTGTGCACAATAATACATTGATAATGTATCAGTAATTGCAATCCAATACAGTTGTCATCACAATTAGATTTTTTCATACCAACTCATGTTTATGTATTGTTGCACAGTGGTTGTTCTAAGTATGCACCTGTTGCTGTTGTTTATCCATCTGCAAGTCCTACTATTGATGCTGCACTGAACTAAATAGCAATCCTCTCTTCTACATCCACACTAGGCTATCTAAAAACTGCACTGCCACTTTCTGAACTCTGATCTGTGTCTTTTTTGAAAAACCTACTGCTGTTTCTCGCCTCATCCAGCGCAGTAATGGGAGGAGGGGGTGGTTTGAAGTGGTCCAGGCCATGGAATAGAAGGATGTGCACTCAGGCCTGCAGCTTTCTGTGCTCACTATATTACATAACTGCTCTGAGCTCTGAACGTGCTGCTGCCAGGCTCAAGCTCTGTGACAGCAAGGGACCTCCTCTACTTCCTCACACTGGGATTAACTCATCGAAGATCAGCCGATGTCGTCAACCCACTTTCCTGACCGTTTGGCTGTGGTCAGTGGTGCAGTGTCACCTTTGATCATTTAGCCCTGGATGTAATCAGGTCAGACAGGTGGGGGGCTATGTGCGTGTGCCGACCCCACCCCCACCGTCTCTGGCGTGTGATTAAATGGAGCATCCAAGCAGGGGAGTGCACACCTTTACTACAGGCCCGCTACTAAAGCCAAAAGCGTGACCTCATTTCCTGTTTTAAAAGGCACATAGCAACAGAAGAGTCTTCACTGACCGTTTGGCATCATGCTCAAGCTTAATGTGTAAACAGTGAAACAGACAGCTAATCTGAGATCAGCCGTGACTGTGGTATGGAGTCAAAGAAGGTGCTACATAACTGTAAATGGAAACTCGGAGTGACATTTTTTGAAACCTAATAGAACAGAAGATTTGCATGTTTGTTACCGAGCTCGTTTAAGTTGCGGCAACTGACAGCTCAAAGTTTTCAACACCTTGCCACGAGATCCATCTGGTTCACTTTTAAGCAGTACAGTCCAAAAGTATCTCTGCTTTCAGAACCACGCTGGTCCATTTGGGTGAGCCATCGCAGACACTGAGAAGTACAAGTTTCTCCCTGTACACTTTTGAAAGAGAAGCTACATGACAAAACGTTAACAAAACTGTCTCACCAAAACGTTGACTTGATCTTGTGATAAACCACCATAATTCCAGTGATGATCGCTTTATTCTGCATGTTGAACAGACAGACTTAACAAAACAAAGCTAGCCCGTGATAGCATCAGCTGTTAGATAATAAATTAAAGTAGGTCCTGATTCTGACGTTTACTCTAGTGATGCATGACCCAGTTTTTTCAGCTTTTTCCAATACTGATCACAATAGTTTGGCTTTTTGGAGTTTTGAGGACCATGTTTGTGTGTGTATTGAGTTTAGTGTTCAGTAGCTGGTTTAAACCTTGCTCAATTGCGTGTTTTAAAAGGATAAGCCAAAAGAAAAATACGTTTGAGGAATTTGGCTTTCTTTGTAGCATTGTTTGAAATCTGAATACTTGGCTAAATTGCTCTGATTGAATAATATGCATTATGCAAACAGAATTCTAGAAAATAATCCACGCAGACTGATCTGGGCCTGGAATACCTGGGATCTACCAAAATACATAACCTACTTTTCATGTAATATCTTTTTCTTCTATTGGCGCTTCAGATGCTTTTATTAGCATTTGATTGAATGATTGAATTTTACCCAAACATCACCGATCTGTGTTTATTCAGAAACCCAGCGCTCACATTGTGTCTGCTGACTGTAACAAGGGAAAGGCCTGCATCATGAATCACCTCTCTGGCCCTGTGCCTCCGCAGCACAAACCAAAAACATCTGTTGGAAAGGCCGCCATGTGCGCTGGGCTTTGGTAGCCGCTGTGGAATTTCTGCATAGATCACATGATGAGGAAGAGCAGAGCGTACAGGCTACATGCTCATCACAAGAGCTGAAGACAAGATGGAAGCTCAAGCACATGATTTTCACCGTCTGAACATTTTCTTACAAATTTAAAACTCTCCTGCAACCATGTTCTAAATACGCCCTGTACTAGAAGACCAACCTGAAATGTAAACACTTTTTTGTCAGCGTTGTTCTATTTAGCATCAATAAAAAGATTCTGCTGAAATAAACAGTAATATATCAATTGGTGCCGCCATGTTTGTTTTAATAAGGGCTCGACAAGTAATTGAAAAATTGAGAGACCAATATTCTTTAATGCCATATTTTCCATTTTTTGGTTGGAGGTTTCGAATCTAAAGATCGCTAACTAAACCTTTTCAGTTCAAACTTGTAATTTGTAATACATCTATCCCTAAGCCATAAAAGCTATTGGATGACTGTCTCCTTTTTTAATAGCACAGACATGTTAAAAGTGCCTCTTCCTGTCTTCAAAACTCCCTCTGCTTCAAGTCGTTATCTTGCCTGATGTTGACGATGTAAATAATGCAAAGGTAAAGCGTGAATATTTTACACGGTAACCCGATGGGGGTTCATTTAGGCCCAAGGGAGAGTTCTTTACTGGCTTCTTCCCTGTCTTCAAAAAGCCAAAATTTAAGGAAGCATCATATTATGTTAACTCAGCAGCATGCGTAGGTCCATATTGATCGGTACAACGACATTTGAAGCTTGCGTGAGTCAGTAGCCTCCGCCCTGTGTCTCCCCTCTCTCCATGTGTGGGCTCAGCCTGCTCTTAAACATGTTTACTATTGTATTATGCTGAACAATGAGGCCCATGGTTTAAAAATAACTGATGGCTTGCACAAGATGGTGGTATTGTAGGCGTGTGTTGGCTCCAACTTCATTTATGAGTCTTTTTTTGGTGACAACTTGGATTATTTTTCTTTTCTCCCACTAAATTTGTCATTTTTTGGAGATATTGTTCGGCAGTAGAAACAGATTTTTCTTTGCGGTGTTGGTTTGTGGACAAATAGTTCATTTAGTCCAACATTTACACTTAATTGTTGGTTAAATTGAGCAGATCCAATGAAAGACTGGTGTAATTATGTGTTGATAGTGGACTGTAATTTTGTGGCCAGCATATGTACAATGTAGGTTGATATTATGTAGGTAAGTGGTCTGCAGTGTTGAGTCTGTAGTGACCATGGCTTTAGTCAGCTATATAAAGCTGGACTCAGTGTTTTCTAAAGTTGTTTTGATTATAGCTCCAGCTCTTAAACAATAGTCAGTCTTGTACTTTTGTGATAGTGCAATGACCCATAAAGCAGACAACAGTCTATGTTTTTTGGATACATTTGGACTTGAATTCACTAGAGAAAAGGCCAATTGGTTTGGCTTGGTTTGTATGTAGTGTCTGAAACTAGGTCTGCCCAAATACTAACTATTTTTTTTGTTCTCCCAATTCTTTGTTTTCCTATAGCCAGTGATTCACAGAATTCAGAAACATAGTATTGGCATTTTTTGGCACAACTGAAGACCCAACCCTGCAGCTATCCATACACTGACAGCGGTTTTCCAAAAATGCTATTTGCACTGCTTTGGGCGTGAGACATGCATTGTTGCTGATGCTGATCTGCGTCACAATCTGACTTTCTAACCACAGCGATACAGGGAATCCCTGCAGTCTGCGCAGGAACATTCTTTTGAGCACCTCTCACATACTTACATGGATCACAAAATGTTCACTTTCTCAGTTTATCTCTCCAATCATGGTGAATTAGACAGCAGTTAAAATGATGTAAATTTCACTTGTAACCGTTGTAGATCTAATTATTCTTCAGGCTTCATATTGAATTTATTTTTATAATTCATATGGTGTTAAGTAACACATATGACATAAAACTAATTATTTTATTATAGTTGTATTTAAAGTAGCTGTGAGATAAGCTTATCAACGTAGGGTTTTCAACAACTACTAGTATCAAATGTTGTGCTAAAGATGTGTTTAAAAGAGATAAGATAACCCAGGAATGTGCCATAAAACGGCACTAGGCCATGCTTTCTTGTTTCTTTTTGTATCACTTGACAAGAAGCCTTTACACAAGTTGTATTGGAAAGTCAGGCAGCCAGCGGTCTTGAATAGATGTAAGCTTGTGGTTGTTGTGCTGCTGCAGCCTCAAAAGCCTCTGGTTACCTGGGGCTATATGACGACAGGATGTCATGTGAGCGTGCATCTTTGTCACATGGAGAGTCCGGCCCTCCGACAGAGAGGGAGAGATAACAATGTCCGCACAGTTCACACTTCATACGAGAGCCTCTGGACACACAGCTTTAGAGCCACTGCGTCTCTTTGTACCGCACTGAGTTTATCAAAGCTGTCCGCACCTGTCACACGAGCAGTATTTTTATCATCCAAGCAGACGGTGTGATTTCCTTGTTAACTCTGCATATTTGTAACTGTGAAGCATTTGAAGTGACAGTGAAAGTTTTTCTGCAGTAGGCGCATAGATTTAAAACTATTAGGGTAATTTGAGAAAAACATGGAGTTTCATACATTATCGATTGCAATGAACAAAATGTGTTGTAAATTTTATTATTCACATTTAGGACACGCTTGCTCAAAGGTTTTGTATACTGCTAGGGCTGCAACTAATCATTAGTTTGGTAATCGATCATTTGTTTCCTTCTTTCTTTGTCACTTTTCTAATCTTTTTTTTTATATTGAAGACATTTTTAAATATGGTTATTGTGATTTTGACCTTCTCCTAAACGACTTTGGAGTCTGTAAAGTAATTAATGATCACTAGGTGCACGTAAACATGAATAAAAGCATGTTTACGTGGTTTTGATGTTTTTATAGTTTTAACGCAACGTTTTTTCTTTGAGCGAGCTTGCATGATCACAAAATGAACTGTTTTCATGGCCAGTATAAGAGAGTTTCCATGTAAAAGCTGTTCTTTTAGCTGTTATTTTTCACACTACTGCATGAAACACATTTATTCTCAGTCCCAAAGTATGGCTTAACTTTCTATTTTTACAGAATTCTTTAGTTGATTTTTCACCTCCATAAAGTTACACAGTGCGTCTTATTGGAATTATCGATTAGTTGCGATTGATTAACTTGTTGTAGGCCCATCGTTCTATTTAGAATGATTTACTAAAGCAATCATACACAACTTATCAATAAGTTGCAACATTCTACAGAAATATTTGCTCACTGCGCAAAACCGCTAAGCTGTTTTTAAATGCATTTTCAGTCGTTTTATCAATGCGCCCTTTCAGTTTTTAGCATCTCTTAAATAATTCAAAGCATAATGGGTCTGAACATTCTTTGGTTTTACATAACAAAACTTGGGAGTGTTTAAGGTCTTGCCCTGCACAGCTGACAGACTCAATTATTAATGAATCTGTGGCTTTTCCTCAACATTTGTCCCTGGTGTCGCCTCAGCGCTGCATTATACAGTGAGATACAGAATGGGAGCATTTTGTGTCCCCTGTGTCCATTCGTCTGGTGACATCTTTGTTCCAGTTACACTATTTTAGATTGCACTCCAAGTCTCTGGCGTTTTTTTTTTTTAAATTTACGAATGCATGGTAAAAGACAATGGAGTAACCATGTTTGCATCCAAAGCTTTATCTTATTTGAGTATTATTAACCTAGTGACATTGTAAGCATATAGCAAAAAAATGTTAAGCCTTACATGATTTGGGCCACATCATAATGGTCATAATATTTGTTTTTGGAGAATATGAACTTTGGAACATTGCAATATAAAACCACATAAACGGATCAATACATACAGTAAATACAATAAAAGTCTATATATTTTTTGCAATAAAATAATTTCAAATCAGTTTTCTCCTGGCACAGATATCCTGTTAGTGTATCTATTTAAGTGGATATTAGTCTGCAATCTGTCTACGTCTAATAATGCCCCATTTGTTCACCAAACTCCACTAACTTCATTTGTTGTTGTAGTTGTTGTTAGCATTGTGACAACTGTCATTAGCATACCCACATCGTACTGAACAATTGGCTCTGTGCACAAGAGTATTTATTTTCAAAAATGCTAACATCTTGCCGGCAGGTTCATTTCCTGTAAAGTTCATTTCTATGAGGTTTTCTTTACCTCAGCCTAAAATGAAAAATTACTAAAGATCAGCCAGTGAACAGTGAGCAGTTTGTGATTTTCTTTGAAAAAATATGTTAAACACCTTACAAATTTAATTAATTTTAATTGACCTTTATTTAACCAGGGAAGTCCCACTGAGATTCAGAATCTCTTTGCAGGGGAGCCCTGGGGAAGGGTAAATAAAGAGAATATTTCACCAAAGAACCAAAGTGGGTTTAAAAAAACATGTGTTTGTCTGTCAATGCTAACACTTAAGTCTGACAGTTTGAAAATAAACAACTTCTATGCACAGAGTCAATTCAGTAGCTCAGAATGCATTGGGTGAGCAAACCATGTGGACTGATGTATTCCTGTATCCAATTTTTGCTTCCTTAAAAATGTAAGCAAATCAAAATAATAATTTTAAGCTTTTGTCCACATGTTTTGCTTTCTTACCTAATGCATTAGGAGCCTCTGAATTGTTCATCACGATGTGTTTTAAGCTCTTCACAGCTGTTAAGAGTGAGATGTGTCGGCATGCTTGCCTGACCAGCCAGTCCCTACACGCTTTGACAGACACTGTCCAAAGACGTAAGGGTCTGGGATCAGAGCGCCGGGGATCAATTTCGAGGACGGGCTTTCCGAGCGCGGAATCAACCAATCACAGAAAACCCGGAAATTCCCCCGATGCAGCGACGCGCTAAACAGGTTATAGTAAATATGTAGCGCAAGGATTTTTTCAATGGAGCATTGATCTATATGAAGGCCCTGAACGCGGTTTGCTGCTACGGTTTGATTGATACGTCCCTAATTGTTTAAAACCGAAGCTATAGCCGAAAACAATGATCTATCAGCTACGTCCGCCGTCTTGGTTATTTTGAAACGGTTAGAAAAAAGTTTTGAAATTGCAGAGGGGAGGGGGAGGAGGGGGCGCTTGTGATTGGATCGTCCTAACTTTGGACGACGAAATCGTTGGCTATCTCTTCAGTTTCAGACCCTTCTGCATTCAAACAGAATGTAGGAGGGGCTGACTGGTCAGGCAATCGGCATGCTAGGCTAATAGAAGTTAGCCACAATGCTAACAACAACAGCAGCAGACAAAGTTGGCGTCGATGAGTGAACAAACAGGACATTATTAGACAGAAACAGGACATTGCCGACTAATTTCCATCAGAATAGATACATTAACAAGTTATTTGTGATGGGGGAAAAAAAACTGTAAGTTATTTTATTGTAAAAAGAAAAAAAATAGTATAGTCTCTTTAATTAATTCTCTTTGTTTACATTTTTAAGGAAGCACAAATGATCTTTAAGCACGTTTTGTGGAAGATCACAACAAACAAAACTTTTTTTTTTGATTGATTGATTTTTGCAAGGGTGCATTATCCAAAACATAAAAAATGGGTGATGGTACAACCCAATACGCTGTAAAAATGTATGAACCCCGAGCTTCTGCATTGGTTTAACATTATAAGGTAGCAGGAAAATTCTATTGATGTTTGTTCCTCTAATATAATATAATATCTTATCTTATCTAATCTAATCTGTTTTGTAGTATATTTCAAGGGAAGTAAAAGGGGTAACCAACGCACCCGGAAGAAATCTACGCAGACACAGGAAGAACATTTAAAGTCTACAGGAGTTGAACCCAGGACTTTCTTGTCATGAGACGAAAGTGTTGACAGCTGAGTAGCTGCACCATTCATTATCTTGCTAAAGCACAGTCTGTAGTGTTTTTCCTTAGTTGGTATGCTAGCTAAATCTAGGCCTACATGGTTGTCCTTTTTTCCATAGATCTGACATCCAGTTGTACATTTGTAGGTCACTGCATGCTTTCCAATGCTACAAGATTAAAATGCATGTTAAAGGAGCAGACTTAAAGCACCATGTCGCCGGAGGACGGCTGCAGACAGATGTGGACTGACCCACTCTTGTGTGCCTAAACATGGGGAGGCATGGGGGGATCAGGGTGCCGGAGCAGAGTCTGGGCCTAGCTAATCCGCTGCCGGCTAATAGCCCTTGATGATATACGCAGTGCAGCTGTGGCAGGAAGGTAGGCCAACAGCTGGGGTACACACACACACATACGAACACACACCGATGATAAGGTTTCAGCCTCAGACAGCAACAAACAAGCAACACTGTGCTCTCACCTCCCGCTGTGGACCGGCACTGGAGGAGGGTCGGTTTGTCAATCTTAATGGGAAACTCCTCACTGTAGATCTGCTTTTATCTCCCATGATGCAACAGGGGTGAAACTACTCAACAGACTTCTTAAGAGCATATTTGTGTGTAAAAGCATCTCGCATTCTAGCAGCATAAACTGGAAGTAGGGAAATGATAGTTTTGATTTGTTAGTAATGCAGGGCTTTTATGAAATTACTATTTTACAAATCAGAATACCAAGCATTATTGTGCCCGTCTCTTCTCTGTAGTGCTCACTTTATTTTTTACACAACTAGAGTCTGTGTATGTGTGTGTGTGACCTTGTGCTGTATATGGCTCAATATCACTCTAAAGCTCTAGGGCTTTTGTCGACCAAAGACATGCCCTTTGGCAACTAAAAAGAGGCGTGTAAATATATCTCAAAACTGAAATATCTGTATGATCTGACCTAGACTGTACCCACAAGCTCACATACTATAAACAAAACTGTGCCACTATACATGTATGTATGTAGAAAGGAAGATGAAACTCATGACTAAAGTTCAGTTAGCTCACTCCAAACCTTCTTGTTTCTGCTGTAAGTAATTTTTTCGTGATGCAGGTTATAATGAGTCGTATTCCTGGGTGTTATGGCAAAAGAAAAACAAATGTATAGCACAAATTTCATCTACACTATCTATTTTCCTAACTTTAAGGTAATTTTTAGCACACTATTTCTCAGCTCTAATTATTCACCTACAAAAATAAATACACCCACATTATTTTAATATGATTCATATTCAACAAATAGTACCATCTTGAAAATGGATTACATTTTTCATTTATTTGCCATACCATACAAAAGGATGTCATATCTTATCTGTAGGTCTTTCATTCATTCTCCTGTGATAGCATCAGTGCAGCAGTAACACGCTGGAGTCCAAGGACACTGTGGCCAGCCACAAAATGACATCCTGTGCAGTCTGGTCCAGCTCTGTCTTTGTCCACTTCAGTACACAATATACAATTGCTATGATTTAGCTAATTTTTTGTTTAAATCAAGATAAAAATTCAACATAATACTTGCTTAATACCGTAAAAAAATGTGACATGCATGGTGTATATGACAGGGGAAAGTATTTGTATTTCCATGTTTTCCCATGACCAGTGTTGTTCACTGTCTAATGCTTCGACAGCTCACAGTGTCAGGTGACTAACCAAACAGAATTCCTCCAACCAAATCAAGTTTAGACGTTTCCTGTTACTTCCATGTGAAAGTGGACCATCACAAGTCAGAAATACAAATATTTGCTGTTTGTATTCTAGGTTGCATAATGTTTCTTTTCTGTCTGACACAAACGTGTTTACCTTGTCTCTCAAGGCAAACAAAGATGAGTAAAAGGTTTTGCATCACCTGCATTTGCTGTCACAGAGTTGTCAGCGTGGAAACCAATTGTATAATGTGAAAAGGAAAGGGTTTAGCTTTTGTTCTTTTGGTCCCTTTGTCGGTCACTAAACGTCCAGTTGCTCTCGTTGGGTCCATTTGGCCGGTGAGAGTGGATACACCTGTGCCTTTTAGAAATAACTGCTCTGTAACCCAACAGATTCCCATAAAGTGTGAAATTCAAGAGCAGCTTTAAGAAAATCTTTAAGGAATGCTGTAAAAGCAGTGCAATGGACTGATGTGGGAACAAGAAGTAGAGCTGTTGGAAGGAAACTAGTTACATTATGTGAAATCTAAATCTTCTGTGTGGAAGACGAACATAGTTTGGCTTTGTGCTCCTGAGTTTTACAATGTGGGTGGCTGTGTGGGAGGAGGAGCTGGCAGCTTGATCATCTGATCAATAACAAGAACACTTTTATTTTAGTTTCCATCTTAGCCTTAAGTTTAATTATTTTTGATTCTTTGTATTTTGCCAGATTATTCAGTGTCTGTGTTAAATCTTTGGTAGCTACACATAATCAGATTAGATGTACAGAATTGAATGTCAGACCATCTATACACAATAATTAGTTTTTCCTGCTTATCTGTATCTTATAGGAAGTGCATATTGTGGTAGCCTGAAACAGACAGACAGACAAAAATGTAAATGCATTTATTTTTACTTTGCTCAGTCTACTTGGTGTTAGACAGGAAGTTAGTGTCAATTGTACCCACATGGATAAGGAGAGACTATCAGACAGAAAAGGCATTAAGCATCATTAAAAACAATCTATATACTGATAATTCAACAGTTTGTAGTATTGCACAAAATGAAAGGCATCATTTGACGGTCATTTTCAACAGACTTTGCCAAAGGTTTATCTAACAAACACTTGATATTCTCTTCCTCTTTGATACTTTCTTCCTCTGTGAGTCTCTTGACCAATGTTGATCCACTGTATTCAGCTGGTGCCTTCCAAAAGTGAAGAAAATGCTATAAAATATACACTTTAGACGCGCCGATCTTGTTTGTTCCTGACCGGACATCGGAGGGACACGCTCATATCATTTTCTCTCATCAACACCATTGTCCTGTTGATGACTGTTATTAACAGCACCTCCACATCATACAACAGCTATAATTAGGCTCCATTATAAACATAACGGGACAAAAGGTGTGCTGCTCCTTCCTGGGTGAGCACATTCTAATGAGCTATGTGTGGGTGAAAACAAGTGCTGGGCTGTGAGGGCAAGCAGAGTGTAGCCATCAAATTTGTGAGTGTTGCAATTAGAAAAATCCTAACTTTATTTTCATTCATATTATCGAAGCATTATCATTCCTCTACAATGTCATCAGCTTTAAAGACTCATGTTTTTGTAGTTATGGCTTATGAGTTTATTATTTGTCAGATCATAGCTACTATGTAAAATAGCAGCATATTGGGCAGTACGTTTTTGTTTTTGTATCTTTGCTCCACCTGCGGATGCGTTAAGTCTAGTGTATTATTAAAGTTATAATTTTGTTTTTATTTGTTTGTTTTTAACTTTCTGTTTTTGCTGTTCTTGATGTATGGTGGTTGCTAGGTGACATTATGAAATTACCTCTACTTATTAACTATAAATATCAGTTAACAGGCAAAATGCTTTGTAAAATATTAAAGGTGGGGTATGGGATTTTCACTCAGCAAACAGACTACTTCCTCTCATAAATACTTTCTCACGTGGTTAATATTGAAATGTATTCATTTTGGTTGCAATTTCGGCTTGTAAACTTCTTTTAAAAACAACAAAGTGAAACTGGAGAGAACCACCCAAGCACAGCTCCTGATGAGAACTAACTCTTTAACTCATTATTAGGCCTTTTTCCACTACTACTAGGAACTTTTTTCAGTTCCTAGTACTTTTTTTAGTTCCAGTGCCCATTTTAGGCACGTTCACACACAGAGCAAGAACTGTGGACTTGGGCCACACTCTCGGGATTTTTTTTTACCTTCTGCTCTGGTGGTACTTTCCTGTCAGACCAGGAACCGTTTGGTGACACAAGAACATTTACAATGATAACTTTGTTGGAAACATGTTTTATACATTTAAAACCTTCCTTATCTTTAAGAAAAAATAATTAAAAGAGGAAACTCCCAAAGTATAGTTATTTAATTTCTAAATAATAGCCTAACTATTACTAGGAATTAAAGTGAATAAAGGTAATTTTGATTTATTGTTTAAGTGATGTTTTTAGGTTTTGCAGATCATAGTTTTTTGTGGAATCGAAAAGACAACTTTTGTTTTCCCTAGCACCACTTATTGACTTATTTAAATGTTTCAGATTAGACAGATGCTTATGCTAAAGCTAGTTAGACCCACTTTCAGGAACACAGACATGGGGACAGCGTAGTTCTTCTGACTAAACAGGGACTGGAGGAATGTTGGGACTAGTTCTTGGTTCTTTCATGTGCGAAAACGCCTTTTATTATTCAACTTAGTCAGTACTCAGTTGCCATATACTTTTAAGTGGAAAACATAACGTTTACTAATTCACAACAAAAATGTTAGTTACCCCGACTTTAAATAGAATCATGTATTACTGAATAGCTTTTTGAGATAAAATGCAGAGAATTATCCTTGTAAACATAGCACTGATGTATGTAATGCCCTGACTCTGGGCTCACCACAAGCGTGTCCAAATCGGTCTGCTGAATCTGCGCCGCATCCAGGAAGTGTAGCTTTTATCTGCAACAAATGCAGCGAAACGCACAGCTCAGCAGCCCCTCCGGCCCTAAAAGGTCTGTGCAGGACACTGGAACACACGACTACATAATGCAGTAATCTCTTGACGAGTATTGACTTTTCTGAGTTATTAGTGTGCAGCCATTTTCCCAACGGTTGCTCAAGCTAATTAGAACGCATTAACCCGGAATTAGAGCTACAAAACATCAGTGCGTTTGTAGTAATGGCAATGGCTGGATGATTGTTTTGCTGCATTTAAGTTCAGGTCTTTATATCTGCTTAAAGTCTATTATCTTTTTAGAAGTTGTTTTTATTTGCAGGTTGAATGCCATATTACTGTTTGGAGTGTTGATGCTTAAATACAAAATAAATTGGTTGCAATATTCAAAATTTAATGTGATATACGCTACACATAGTTTCTACTTTGCAAATCAACTGTAATTAAATTTGCCCACCATACATTTTCAGATTCAAACAGACATTTTTCTCACCAGTGATCATGTGTTTTTGTCAACATAAACCCGTAAAAGGTTCTCCAAAAACCTGTGTGACTTCTCTGTTCTGCGCGCCTAAATGCTGCGGCTGACATTTGAGCTCAGCTAAACGGCGACTTTGAGCTTACAGTCAGTAACTTAAAACACGCAAAATCACAGGTTGGTGCTTTGTCATTTACTCTTCAAATGCTGGCTCGTCAGCGCCGGGTCCCGTTTCAGTTAGCGACACGAGTGGGCGGGAGGAGGTGAAGTTTTGAGTTTTTAAATGCCAGGGAATCTTTCAACGCCAAGTGCAACGTCAGGACTAAATGTTCAGTATTGTGCACGAACTGTATAGAAAAAGCATGCTTAAAAAGAGAATATTGTACAAAAACTGGTATTAAACTAGTTGTATGCTAATTTTTCCTCATTAGAACCATATTTATTTTTTTCCTGATTGCCGTCTGATCCATGCAATCTTTTTCATTCAGCAGTGTACTCCATTAGGCTGCCTGGCATAATGTCAAATGAGTTTTGGTTTTCATGCATTAATGACCAAAGTGGGGTGAGATTTCCTGTCTTGCGTGTCTGGCAGTGTAACTTCCTTAACAAAAAACATACATCAAACTACATTAACTACATCAGTGCTTACTACTGTTTTCAATGAGTTCTTTGAATTCCCTTCAAGTGGTAACTGGATTTTTAGAAATTGTCTAGTTTACCAGTTCTGTTTACTTTTAATAAGACTCAAAAAGCTACTACTGAGGTTTGAAAAACGAACAACATCAGAATTTTTACTATTTACTCATTGTGGTAAATATATAGGAAATAGTATAAAGGAAACATTAGGAGATACAAAGGAGACTTTATGATCACCTTTTTAGTCATATATTAGTTTTTACTTTTGTCATGTAACCCAATGAAGTTGTATTTAGACTGATTTGTGCACAATTTTGTAATCTTTATTCTCTGGTGATCTAACAGCCATTGCTCTGCCACCACTCCTTACTGATACTTGTCCACTTCACCTACTTTTTCAACAAATTTGCTTTTGTACATGGCAATACACTACCCTCTAAGCATTGCAAATGTTAAGTAAAGTTGTGGAGTGATATTCAGCACAAGAAAAAGCTGACACGTTTTGTAACTAAGTTGTTTTAGCTCCATGTTTGTTAAAGAGCTTTAACATTCATATTATAGATTAGAACGTCTTTGTTAAAACTGCTGAATTTACCCCAGAAAGAGACAGAAACATATTGCGTTTCCTCACTTTTGTGGTTTATCTCTGATTTTAGTTTCCTGATAAATAAGCCGTTGCCCAATTCACTTCTCGTCATTGTCCTCACAGAGCCACAACGTCAGGCATGTGCTCACCAGATCCACCACCTAACCAAAACAACTGAGAGAAACAGTCCATATGAGTCGCGTCAGTGTCGGGCCTATGTCATCCTCCTCCTGGTTTCCCATTCCTCTGCGTACGACTGAAGGCAGAGAAAGGGATGTGCATTTGTTTCCTGCCAATGAAAACGCCTCCCCACCCTTCCTGCTTCACTTATGCCACATAGACACAAACCCGGCAGACAGACAGACAGACAGACAGACACAAGGACGGATCTCTTATTTGTGCTCAATTCTTCATTTTGACACAATATGAAACTGCTTGTCATCCTTACTACCAAAAAAGATATACTCTCACTCTTCATTTCCACTTTCAGATACAGTTTCGTGTTGACATCTAAACGTGTACATAAATCTACTATCTCATTCATTTTTAGTGCCGCTACTACAGATGTTTTTCAGCTCTAACTCTGGGGAAGTCCTTTGATACCGGTGCCCTTTCCTGTTTTCTTTCTCGAGGAAACCATTAGCATATTGGGCTATTCTGAGAGCCTGACTGACTGCTGGTTTGGGGATGTGGTGGCGAGGTGCAGAATGGTGCGACTGACAAACAAGGACCGGACAGTTCGTCAGAGGGGCTTCCTGCTGTGTCTGTGTTGAAAATGTTGTGCCCAAGTGCGAGAAGGCCGGGTCACATCTCTGGTAACCGCACAGGGCAAAATGTTGTACTGGAAAAGGGCCAGGATGAGTCAATGGGAAGATCAACTTGAAAGTGATAAATAGCAGCCTAAAACTAAGAAAATATAGTTCTGTGTGTTGGAATTGATACTACAAATTATATTTTGTTTATGTAGCTTACTAAGACTAATTTGCTGTTCTTTGCATTATCTTTATTAACATTGATTATATTGGACCGTTCTCCTAAATGGAAACTATTGATCATTTGAGTGTTTGTGCAACATAAACAAGTGCATACCGGTTACCATTCGTTAAACAGATTGAACTACAGTAAATTTCCAAAACAAATTAATAAATTTGTTGTTTACACTTGCAAATGTTAATAATTTGTCATAATGTATATAGTAGCACTGTTTCGTGAGTATGCTGTGTTTTTTTAAGGTTGATATTCAGCATTTTAGTTGGTTAAAGCTATGCAGAGCTAGCCCATGTACAGCTAAGGCTACATGCTAATGCTAATGGTTACTAGGATACTAGACTACTGATACTAGATTGTGTTGAACTGTTTGCAGCAGTTTATAAACCGTATGGTCGCTGTCTCACAATCTCGATAACTTTCAGAAGCCAGAACAAGTTTTATTGTCACGGTAAAGCTAGCATGCTAACAGCAAGAATTCACTTCTAAGAATACCAAACTCTATAATTATATGCATGCAAAAGACAATTATTGGTCTCATTTTCACCCTAAGCTCAGTTTTTACCTTATAGCTATCTTTATTTTGACTTGAGCAAAACAAATGCTGTTCATCTACAAAAAACGTTACTGGCTATGGGGAAAATACTATGCAGTACTGTCTAATTGTGAGCTCTTTTGTGTAAGGCATGATGGACTATGCTAGATAGTGTGATGCTTTCTTTGGCAGCATTAGTGCTCGTCTAAAACATGAGCTTTTTCAAAAAACACGTGTCAGCAATATCTCCTAAAAGGCATTGACCTCAAGCCACCCCACTTCAAAAAACCCCAGCACCACTTTGAAAAGGAAATGCAAGAGGACACATAATGAAAGTAACGCTGGGAGAACTTAAGAGGGGGAGCATCAAAGACACTCCATACTCGTGTGTTGTTTCTAGACCCTCAGCTGTCAGCGCAGAGCAGTTGGTGTCATCGGACCGAGTGGGGTAGGCCGGCGGCAGGACGAGTGGAGGACATGCCTGGAGTGGACCGTGCTTCTGCTTCCTGTCTTTAGGAGGACGTCTGTAGGGGAAGCGTCGGAGCTGGGATGGAGGATAAGGACAGAGCAGGAAGAGCAGCTCCAGTCAGTTATGGCCCGTCACCTTCCCCCCTGCCCGCTGTGGAGTCTGTCAGGGTCACACGAGGAAGTGAGGCCAATTGGTTTAGTGTCAGAGCGGGAGTTGTGTTGTTTTAACCAGCAAGCAACTGGTGTATGAGCAGTTTGGTCAGGCAACTTTTTACACCTATAGTGTTGGCAAGCTTCATAACAGTAGATTGATATGCATGATTAGAATATAGCTTAAAACCAGTATCTCGATAGCTCAGATACACTGTCAATGTATCAATTGAGGTAAATATTAATTCACAGTGTCCTGTCTTTGAATAATATTTTAGGTTGCTAAGGCTGTACAATTAACCAAAATCAAATTGTTATTGCATTTTTAGCAAATCACAAAAGCAACAAATTTCACAAACTCAAAATATCATGCTTTTTTGTAAAAAACACTGCTAACTCTGAAGATTATATTATGTAGTTTATCAGTTCATAGAAATAATTTTGTTGTTTCACCAGAAGACTTTTAGAGTTTGAACTTCAAACAAAATTATATTATTGATATACAGATCTCAAATCTAAATACAATCACAGTACTGGTCTGAAAAATCTCAAGTAGTTATTTTTCTCAAATCATGCAGCTCTGCGTTTGTTCACTAAATTCCAGGAAAACGGCATGCTTTTGTTGTTAGCATACAGACAATGTAAAACCTCTAAAGCTATTAAAAGTGGTCTAACCATTTTGTGCTGAACAATTTGGAGGCTCAGACTGCCAATTGGGTAAGTGAGAAAAACGAGTGAAATGATTAAAAAAGCTCAAAAATTCTTTTAATACTGTATATTTGCATTTCATTTTTAAGAAATCAAATTCAATTTTAAAATCAATTTTATTCACAGTAAAACAAGGAGTGCACGTTTATATGATATATGCGACTTTAGACCTACAATTATCATCACAGCTTTCTATTTGGTGCATTTTACTTTTTGATCATTTAGCAAACGATTCCATATTCTTGGAGACTCCTTCCATTCTCATAAATACTTCAATGACACAAAGTGAAACTGATTTTCTCAGTCTAATCTAAGAAACTGTTTTTAGGACTAACAAAATTTGGTTTTAGAACTATTTTGGTAATGTAAAGGAAAACTAAGACCTTGTGACCTTTTTTTTGGTCCTGCATTGGAAATGAAACCACAATTGGACCTGTCTCTCTCCACACAAAACCCTGCCAGTCTTAATTTTATGCACATTATCTTTTGCGGTAAGCGGACATTGTTGGTTTCTTTCTTTGTATTCAAGAAAAACTGAACAAAATGGCAGACTCACTATATAGTTGTAACATTTTTTGACACTGTGCCTTCAAATACCTCTGTGGTTGAACTTGGAATTGAACAAAGTAAACATTTCTGTGTTTTCCTCTCCAGAGATTGATCCGACATCCATACGTCAGTGCCTGTTGCTCCGAGAGACACTTAAAAGCATTTTGACACTGACATGTTGATTTTCTCAAAGCCCTCTTCGAGATGGGTTTTCTCTTCGGATTCATGGTCCGCCATCAAAAATATTTTCTTCTTTACTGCTTTTTTTCTCGGCTGTATTAAATAAATTGTCCATGTCCAAGTTTGGCTGCAGGGGGACCGCAGATGTTTTGGCATTGTCACGTTTGCTAATCCCAGCGGGTCGAGTGGAGCCGCGATTGGCTAGCCCTCTTGAAAACACGGCTTTGACTATATTCAATGGTTGCAGGCTTTTTGGATGCATTCTTGCCTGTTACCAAGGGCTCTCAAATACTGCGCCAAGGAGACAGCAATTTGAATTCATTGATTTTTTTTTTTCTCCCCTCTCTCTCTCTCAAAAAAACACAGAGAAAACTACAAGCCGCCCTCGAGGTTGAATCGTACTTAGAACATTGTGTTGCAGCAGAATATTCGATTGGGGCTTGCATTAAGTTAATTATATTGGTGACCCTAAGTTGACAGAGCCAGCTGCTCACAACACAAGCTCCACAAGAGTCAGGGAGCTGCTCCTCTTCTGCCCACTGCTTCTTATCCTAATTAGCACGCGGCACAACCAAAACACACCCTTTATGAGAGGCATTGAAATTCATGTCGCAAATTTAGTTTAGTCTCAGCGAGCTCTGCCTGCTGTTTGAGAGGTTTTAATAGTGACTCACGGGACGCACGCAGAGACTCTCACAAGTACAATAGTTCACAGATTGAAGTTTCATGAGGGCAATGGCACTGCTTTTATTAATCTGAGAAGCAGCAGACTTAAGAGCCTCGTGTGATGTTTGGTTGCGTGTTTTTCATTTGCTTTTGGGTATTATAATGTCAAATTTTAGTTTATATTTATTTAATGAATATTCACAAATAAGCAAGCTTCTTCATTCATGTTTGTGAGCAGCTTTCAGAAATTATACTTTCTGAATGAATGTGTCTGTGAAAAAAGAAACAAAAAGTATGTTACATTTAGGTATTTTTTAGAGATAGACTGCTATATCGGCTTGGCTGATATTTGGGGCCGATATTTAGATTTTTTTACCTTCCGTATTGTCTATTGGCCTCAATTTTGGCAATATCTGATCAGGCAGTTTGGGCTTTTCCTCTGCGGGAAAGCCTAAACTGACTCTGAGTTAGTTTGACAGAAATTATAAGATTTCTTTTATTCCATTCCTAAATCTGCAGTTTTGATTTTATTATTAACACGACAAGTTTTATTCTGTTTAATGATTGGCTGCAGTACAAGCTTTAGTAAGTGTTTGTTTGTTTGTCAATATGTATCATATTTCATAACACAAAGACATGATTGTTCTTGGGCCAAAATACAATCGAGCACATACATTGTGTGAAAATTGTTTAGGTTTTTTTTTTTTGGTTATACTATTTCAGCCAGCAATGCTTTAAAGCTAAAACATGAAAGCAGCCAAAGAAAAACCCATATGGTCAATATCTTGTATTTCCATAGATAGCTTTTTTTTTTTTTTTTTTTTTTTTTTGGCAATTTTAGTGGAATGATTAGGGATATGAAGTATATTGGTATCAGTTGGCCAATATTTAGATATTTGGCAATGTAGGAATCAGTTGCTATTAAACGCTGTTGGCATGTTTGTCTATTCTTAAAGTGACAGTGTCAGTCCGATTTTGTCCTCAAAGATTCAAATTCGTTATTTTGCAAAGGCAGTAAAATGAAAAAAAATATTAAGCTGAAAATGCACATTTACTCAAAAGTTTAAATATTATTATACCAGAAATACTAAAGTGAAAAGTTTTGAATGTGAGCGGCTAGGAACTACTCAAATAGTATAGCAAATCGTTATCACTACACGGAGCTAACATTCCAGATGAATTCAAGAGACAATTTTTGTGTTCCCTGTGGTCATGCTTGATTACAAACACTGCTTAGACAATCATCACATTGCTCTTATAGTTCAGACTTCTTTCCTTGATGTTTGTTTCACAGCCAGGCAGCTCTGTAAAATGATTGATTTGGTCATCTTGATAACAGCCATTTTATTTCTTATTTTGCTGATACTTGAATATTTGTGAATCTGACACCATGCTATGAAGTCAACATTAGGCCTGCAGTCAACCCAGAAAGTCTTCACCGACTACAGACAAGTCCTGTCGATTAAATTCGATGACCAAGAGAGAGTTATGTTGTCTGACTATATACTGCAGATCATGAAAGTTTATGCATGAAACAATTTACTACTTATATATTCTAAAGTAACTACTAGTTAACTAAAACATTTGGTCGACTAAGATGCCATCAATCGATTAATCGGCCAAGCGACTCGAGGTATACAGCGCTTGTCAATACTTTTTAGGATGAGCAGTTTTTGTCAGTCACTGCTAGACTGGAGTTCCCCCGTTCCAAGAAAAACTCTCACTTCCGCATAAGTCATTTTTGCTTCACTCTTTCTTTGTATTGGAAAACATTTTACACAAGCCTGCTGTCTAATCTCACTGACATTTGGGTATAAATACATTAAGTGCTTTGAACTTTCTTGTATAATCAAGATTTAGCAAATAGTGTGGGTTTTCTGGCACGCTTTTGTTGGCACTACTTTGCATCAACTTTGAATAACAGACACGGTCGAGAAATTTGTTTACCAGCCGTGTTTAAGCCTCTTATCAACCCAGAACTATAACATCCCCACTTTATCTTATTTCCAATTGGCTAAACAACTATTTTTGTCAACAAGTCATTTTTAACTGTGGAAAGACCTTGAATATCACATGAGGCTTGAGGGTTGAAATTCTTGAAAAGGCTGTTGAAAGCTTGTGACCTACTATTGCTAAACCGCTCTCGTTGTTAATCAGGCCATAAACGAACAATGCTGAGTAATTCGTTTCTACAAGTGGCTTTTTAAGTTTGGGGTGTGTTCCACTGCATACTTGTTTTTTTTTTTTTCCCTCCTCTTTCCCTCACATGATGGTTTGTCCTGTGATTGATGGTTACAATGATAAACTTCCCCCGGGTGAAGCTGGAGGTCGGGGAGTGGATGAGGTCAAAGGTCACAGTTGAGTCTATTCATCAGGAGCTTGTCTATATGTGTCTACGTCTTCATATTAGCAGCGTATTGAAGCGGTCGCTATAGCTGTGTCGTCGTTCTGACAAAGTGGTCGAAGACAGTGATATTTTCGTGTTTGTTTTATTTTCATTTTTGTCTGTAAAAAATGTCTATGTGATTTTTATGGTCAAGTATTGCGATAAGATTAGCAATTTATGTTTAAAAATTGGATTCTGCTCAAAGTTTTTCACAAGACTGAAAATGGCCCATGAAGTGACAAACTAATAAAAGTCATGCATTTTAAATGTGTTAATGTCTGTTTTTTTATGCAGAATAAGAATATTTAGTTGTTTGTGAATGAATCTTTGCCCTTTCCTCATTAAATCTGTTGAAATTGCAGTTTTGATTCGAATGTGAATAATCTCGCAGCCTTGCGTCGTTCATTTTCTCTGCAGTGTTTGCTCCAGGTCTAGCCAGCGCTGAAAAAACGATTTATGAGACATCCAGGTCAAGGCCCGCGCTTTGAACACTTTGTCTGCATTAGCATCATTGAGTGGGCTGAATTTGAATAACTGGATAAACATTAGTACTAATTTGCAATATATTTTTCTTCACAGCGATATTAGTTACTTTATGATAGGCTATTATGCTGTAAGAAGGTTCCAGATGTGCTCCCGTGATGCTAAAATTGAACGTCCATACTCCCAGTCTGTGACAGGAGGAAGAAATAATATTGAAAGTTTTAGTTTTTTATACTGTCAGTAAAATGTTCGTACTGTATAATGTGGTGTGAGATCCTGTGCTGTTGCTGTATATTGTTTTGTATTATTGTCATTGTTATTTTTATGTTATTGAAGATGCTGTATTCAATTTGTTCATGTATTAAACTGCATTTTTGTTGCAAAGTGTTTATGAGTCTAGTCATCACATTGAAAGTTTGTGAAAGTATAGTTATTAAATGAGAAAAACAAACTGGCGCTTGCCCATCAGAATAAAAAATTATCACATTCTTCGACAGCGTGAACGCAACATCTTGTCTAGATGTGGACGCTTCATAACCTCAGTAAAATGGCCGACCAGGGCCTATATTAGTCCATGGAAATATACGTTTCTGAATGTTTAACTTGATCAATTTGACAAATTTGTCTTATTAACCTTGGCTTAAAGTTCTTTGAATTGACTGCAGCTTTATCTTTGGAGTGAAAATGTCATTGTTAGCTGTTACGTGCCAATAGATGGAGATGGTCTAGAGCTTGGCACAGCAACTTGTGAAAACTGGGAGTAGAACAAAAATAAGAGCATAATAGGGTTAAAAAAACAAAACAAAACAAGAATAAATGATAGTGAATAAATGAAAATGCCACTGGTCGCCTTGGTGTAGAGTCTGGCCTTTTATATGCCAGCCAATTGCAGGGACCAGGTTCGGCAGATGAGATGGGTGGAGGTAGCTGGAGTTAAAGGCAAGGCAAAACACTCAATTTGTGACAGTTCAGTTTTTCTATATAGACCCAGTAATTACACAGACATTAACCATAAATACAGCGGTCAACAAAGCTACAAGCTGGAAGTCACACTCTAAAATGTTGTTGTGCGACTGCATCCTGAAAATATACAGTTTATGATCCTATACAATATCTTTTCCTATCGATAGTTGACATATTTTCTTTTTCGTCCCACAGGCTTTGGATCAGGACAGAACCTCTCTCCAAAAGGTGAAGAAATCCGTCAAGGCTATCTACAGTTCTGGACAAGGTGAGAGCTCTAAAAGTGTCCCAGCAAATGTTCTCAGTAAACTTCCAAAGACACCCAAAGGAATCTCCTGGATCTCTTCAAACTTCTCTACTAAAATGGGGCATATTTTTTTCTGTGTGGAACATTGCATTCTGCACCACAGATGGTTTTTGTGTTTGTTCAGCCCGGCCCAGAATCCAACACCTGAGTTTGTTTTGTTGGTTGCTGTGACAGGGAATTGCAGTCATTTTCACATCACTTCTCCCTCCTACTGCTTCTAAATTGACAACTTAGATGTTTGTCACCAAATGCTTAGCTCGATTTGACTTCTTTTGAATATGCAAAATCAGTGGTTGAGGGAAACGATTACATTAGCTAAAGAAGGAATTGCCAAGCACAACAATATGTCACAATGTCATTATTTAGTGTCATGAATATTGTGGGAATAAAAACAACTATTTTACAAAGATGCACCTAGAATGCATTGTTTGTTTGATTATTGTTATTAAAGATGCTCTGTATGATTTGTGATGATGGGTCTGCAATCATCTTTCACTATGGGAGGGTTACTGCTTTGCATAGAATGTTCCATGAAGAGGCATAGGAGCATGTGGCTACCGGATCAAGTTAAAAGTTGATTTGGATAAAGCATTGTTTTCAGTGTTTCTTTAAGCAAAAATAAAAAAAAAGGTTATATATACTGTATGTATGTTTTAATGCCATGTGAAGGAACATTCTAGCCAAATCTAAACCATCACTTCTGGAAGAGAGTCAGACGGACACTCTTCCACAAAAGTTACACGATGTTTTATAGGTGCACTGTGTAACTCTCTGGAGGTGAAAAGCAACTGCACAACTGAGTAGAAAGAGACAGTTAAAACCAGACTTTTGGACATCTGTATGGGGATCAATGCATTTAATGCATAATGTGAAAAAAATACACCTAATTGAAATTTTTTCCATGAAAACTATCCGAGATCCTCCTGTGGGTCAAATAGTCTATTTTGTGGCCATGCAAGGCTTGCTCAAAGTAAAAATGCAGATTTTTATTCTATATAGTGCAACAAGAATCTAGTTGACAAAGACAGTCTTTTATTCAAGTCTAATTTTGATCAAAAGTTACAAGTGCACCTTTAAGTTGTTGCATAAATATTGAAGTATTAATTTATTCAAATTTTAGAAATAGATTTTTGGTTTGCGCGCTGACTGATTTATTTTTGCTTTCAAAATTTGCACCATTTAATTTTTAAGTCTTTTCTTACATTATTAATGATGAATTTATCTTGTTACTTTGATAAATACTTAATGTTGGGGTAACTAACTTTTTTAGTTATGAATTAGTAACCTTACTACTTTCCACTAAAGAGTATATGATAATTGCAGCACAAAAAATTTGACCACTGAGTACTGTGTGGAAGGATTTATGAGAGGAAGTTGTCAAAATTAAAATGTAAATCTTGTTTGCAGAGTGAAAATCAGCTACCCAACCTTTAACAACACAAACTAAGGTTTACTGTATCATATTTTAAATATAATCCACCAGATTTACCCAGAATGCACTCTGCCGCTCACATACAGTATGTATGTTAAGCTCTCCCTGTTTGTCCTGACCCTCTTTGAACCTGTTTGTAGTTTGGCAACATTACAAATGCATATCCTCAGAGCTCCGGCAGCACAGATTAACGACATAGACAGCACCTTAACTTCTTCCATTGAGTTTCATTGACCCAAGGAGCAAATCAAACCTAAAGCTACTTAGCTGAATACTGTTGTTAAGACAGACATCTGCACAGGAAATAGATGTTTTATAAAGTGTCTATGGAAAGTGATGCTCCATTGTATCCTAAATACAAAAACAGGTCAAAAAAAAAAAAAGTAAAACAGTACATATCCTCAAAAGTTATCAGGTCTGATGCTATCTCTAGTGTGTCAGTTTTTCGCGAGAGTTCACTAAGCTAGCTGCTAAATAAAGCATGAATTATGATGAGTCATTTTGCATCCACTTTGACATTAGTTCCGTCTGCACTTTCTGTGTCCCAATTACTGTGCACAAACACCTCGGGATAGAACAGCCTGCACCACGCTCTGCTGGGACTGGGCTTAGGCAAATTCAATTTGTTGAGCTTTTATTTTAGCTGTATATGTCTTGGCATGATCATTTATTGTTTGTGTGTGTGTTTTTTTTTCACAGATCACGCCAAAATGAAGAAAATATGCCCAAGCTTTGGACAAATTTGGCAGTAACTTTATCAGCCGTGACAACCCTGACCTGGGCACGGCCTTTGTCAAATTCTCCTCTCTCACCAAGGAGCTGTCCGCCCTACTGAAGAACTGGTGAGTTACCTCTAGCAGTAAAAAAATTGTGAAAGTTCAGTAAAGTCATGTCCCCAAAGAGAGAGGTCAGCTGACTACCTGAGTATAATAATGACAAGGTTATTCCATCATCTGTGATTTTTTCCTTCTCTGGTGCACAAGAATATTCCAAATGGTAATGCCAAGATTCACCGAGCTCAGACTGTGAAAGAGTGGTTCAGGGAGCATGACACATCATTTTCACACATTAATTGGCCGTCAGAAATAGCTTTAGTCCAGGTAGTTACATTTTCGTCTGACAGTGTTTTTTTTTATATTGACTATTCTTCAAGCAGTTCTTTTGAAATACAGTACCGCAAATTAACATTAAATATACTGAAGAACAGCATTAGTAGAAACAGTTGAAAAGATTTAAAATTATTTATACATATTATAATGTGAGGTTTTCTCTGTTGATATTTGTATTTTGTTATGATTGTGAATTGAATGGCAAGGTCCACAAAGAGTTGTTGTTGGATTTATGGAATTTTGTTTTGTTAACTAACATCTCCCCTTTCGCTTTTAGTCAAATATGTGATTATATATTGTATTGTTTGCAATATTAAATTCATCTTATATATGTATTGTATTTACTATGTGTATATTTATATATAAATACATATAAAAAAATAACATTGTATTAATACACAGTCAAAAATGTTTGAGTGACTTTCAGTTTAGCTATGTTTATATCTACAGAGCTGATAAAAAATGGACTAATTTGATGTAAATTTTAGGCAAATTTTAATCGCTTCATCTTGAATTTTTGAATGAATACACTTCAATAATAGGCAATAATATGAAACCATAAAACTAAGTACATTTTTTAAAAATTCTTTTGAATGTTTTTTTGTTTGTCATTCAAAAAAGGCTCCTATATGAGCTTTGAGTCTCTAAAATTATTTTAGTTAAAAGTATTTTCAGTTTTTGATGAGGAATACTCAAAGAAAAACTAACTCAGCTGAAATAAATTCTGACTTTTCTGTGTGACGAACTTCTTCTCACTTATAATTAGAGTAAATCAGGCATCGTAGGACAAAACTACAAACTACTACAGTTTCAGTTTGAAATGGAGTCATTTTAGTCAGGTGTTTTAGGGAAACGGTAATAGTGTACTGTATACATCATCATACTATGTAATGAACACACACAGACTACAAGGTCGATTGAGCCTTGTGTTTCATAGCAAAAGTGCTGAGTTAGCAGTATTAGTCATATCGACCAAACTGATAAAAGGCTTATCTAGTAAAACAAATGAATACACAAATATCCAGTAGCTGTAACTCTACTGTATATGCACTGAAGAAGAAACAGACCTCTTCCCTTTCTCTCTTTACCTCTTTAAGTGGTTTAGATTTGGGTTTAAGGTTAAGACCGAGATTAGCCGCAGAGTAGTGCCGACTTGAGCCCCGGCATACGGACAGGGTCAGAAGGTAACTAAAAGAAAAAGTCTAGCCTGGTTACACACAAACTACTCCTACCCTTACTGGCATTTCCCTGTGATATCTTCTTCTTACAAGGCTTTATAAAAACATCTTACGCAGCCATCACATTTGACACTTGCGCTGACGATGCTTCTATCCAGCTCCTTGCCATGTGTTTTTCTCCTCCAGATGAAGCTCCTTATCTGACCCTGCTGGTTTCCCCACTGACATTTTTGTTGAATAATGTGTCCTGCGCGGGTCCTTTTTGTGACTGATTGTTGTAACTTGGGACTTGGGAGATGAGTCAGCCTCTCTCTCTCTCTCTATTTTCTCCTCACGTCGCTGACAACGAGATTAGACTCCATAAATACTCGCTTGGCAGGCCCGGTGTATGTAATCTATGTGTCCATTCACAAATTGCGTTAAATTACCCACCTGTCTCCTCTACATGCATATTATGGCGACGCGAAATGATTCTTGCTCATTTGAGATGGGTTTAGGGGTTTACCTGTTTTATGAAGGGTGTTTTTCAGATAAATTACAAACCACTCCAAGACAGTGAGTGTTGCTCCTGTGATGGGGGAAGAGTTACAGAAGAAGTAAACAATTTTTTTTCAGGAAAGTCCAAGAGCTCCCAGAGAATAGACCAGCTTTATTAATTATACTTTCATTTTTAATTTAAAACCTGATGCAGCATTTGGCAAAACATTAAATGTAGTATATAGTAATTCTCTTCTTCTACAAGTTCACTTAGCTTGTAGTTTTAATGTTGATTTAAAATGTATGAATAGTTATAATCCATACTAAAACTGATGTCAAAACCAGATGCTAATTTGAAACATTTGATACTTAAAAAAAAAAAAAAAAAGAATGTAACATAAATGGGATAAATCTAAGATCACACAGTAACTGGTAAGGCTGTACTCGATGTATCAGTATTGAGATATATCGTGACAACCTCATTGGCAATACGCGTATCATACAGGGAAGTCTATCAGGATATGGATCAGGATAATTAATCTCATATAATTTACATTTCGGAACTTGGACGGCTGCTTTAAGGTGAAACTTTTGAGCTGAAAATTACTTATTTGTAGGACACTTCTTTTGTTATTCTACATAAGTTACATTCTTAATATAGATTTTTTTTACAGGGTTGTACTCAAAAAACATGTTGAAAACATTTACAGCTAATTTACAATACTTTTCTATAGGTTTGCATTGGAGATAAAAAAAAAATCAGTGTACAGTATTGTTTTCTGCATGAAGAAAAATACCCATTGGCAGATGTTTGTGTTATTTCTTTCAAAAATGTATCTTGATACGTGACGTTTTAAGGAAATTGTATCGGGATACATTAGAGCTGGGCGATATCCATTTTTCACTATCGTCATATCGTCTTAATATAGTATCGTGATAGACGATATTATCGTCTGCCCACTAATTAAGGCAAAAAGGGCTCAAAATTGAGCTTTAGTCAAGATTTTTCTGGTAATTTCTCACACACGCACACCCACGGTGTGTATTACAAATACATAATGCCTTTCGCTATAGAACATTGCTAGGTTTGTGAATTTTAATGTAAAAAACCTTAGTACTTTGTCAAGCCTCGCTCTTTTCTCACTCCTCCGCTCCCCCACGCCACGCTACCTTTTCGCTTTATTGACAATTTTAAGATACACAACGCAGCGTAAATGTGTAAACTTGTGACGGTAAAAGTCGTAGAGATTTATATTATCGACTATATTGCACAAATACACATTTAGAAAAAGACTTTCTTGAGACGCACCGGCACCATGTCTGCGTGCGTAACCACACGACAAAAGCACATATAGCCTATAGACATCCAGCACGCAAGCAAGCTAACCATAAAGTTTAGACCACAACAGGATTAACCCACTGACACATACAACACGATTTGAACTGATGTTGATAAGGCTCTCCGCTGTTTTAAGTTCACATTTAAAACATAGCCAAACATTATAAGTTCAAACGGCTGATATGTAGGACAAAACCTTATTAAGCTAAATTTTGCGCATCTACGGTAAGTGATTTCTGCCTCTTCTTTGTCACTAAAGTTGTACCAAATAGATGAGAGAAAGTAGCCTGTATCCATAAGTAGCTATTACGCACGGACTCGTCTCGACGCGTGATGGGATCAGCATAAAGAAACACGATACTCTTCTCCGACAGTTTATAAAGTTAGTTTGCTCACCTCTGTCCAGTTCAGGTGAATCCTCTTCTGTCCATGGCGGACACGAAGAAAAGAAAACATCCAAACAGAAACGGTAGCCTACATCCAAAGTTGTTATCGCCGGTGCTTCATGACGACGCACAACTTTGTCCAAGTCCTGATTCCAGCTCCACGAGGCCACAAACACCGCTTAACACGTCCTGCTCTGTCGGGTCCTTCGTCCAGGTCCTCCGTCAGGTCCACGTGTTAAAAAAAGTCCTCTTCATCTCTTTATTAGAGCGCGCTGTCTGAGCCTGCTCTGTTTTCATACGCACGTGTTGGTGGCATGAGGATGCGTTCAGGGACGCTGCGTAACTTTTAAAACTGCGATGCCAAGTTTTTCTGCTTTTGTGACTTGTCAATTATTAAAAAAGCTACTATGAAAACAAAATAGTGATTGAATATTTGTCAAATGATCGAGAATATGCATAAAAAGAGCAAGATTTTTTGCTGCAGCATTGATTAAAAACTTTGCACGTTCTAGGAGGATACAGACGATTACAGACGATAGTGAAGTGCTATTGTCAAATGTTTTACTTTCACGATAGACGATATAATCGTCTTATCGCCCATCCCTAGGATACATATCATATCAGAAGGCTTTAGGCTTTACCCATCCCTAGTAACTAGAAGGATTGATTAAGATTGAACATGAAAATAGTATTGAATCAAATCACAGTTTGAATGGACGCAAAAGCTAAAAGGGAAACGCCGAAATAGACTGCATTTTCTTTGTTAATACTCAAAACACAAGTCATTTATTTTATTAAATGTCATTCTCCTTGACATATTAAAATATAGGCTCTTAACAGCATTCTGTTCAAACTAAAAATGCTAATCTAATCTCAATTATAATACCGGTCAGAAAATCACATTTTACATTTTCCCAAATCGTGCAGTTCTAGTCTATTGTCTATCTGTCTGACGAAGTGTTTTTTTTATTATCATTTTATTATTAATATTTTTTTTTATTTTCACTTAGTATCAAAGTTTTTTGTTATATTTGTGACATTACTGATGGAACATGCAAACTCTATTTATAAGGCCATACTTACCAACAAAAATACATAAACTACCACTATTTTATTTTGCAGATTCTTGCTTTTTTAACTAAAAATAAAGACAAGTGCAGTGCCAGTTTCTACTCCCCAGTTTGGGCCTGTTAGAGAACATCGGCAGTCGTCCAGTAGAAGATTGATCCTGACATGGGGCATATGCAAGAAGGCACTTAAGACAACCATTAGCACCCATTAAGTGTTGTTTACTTCCTGACCACTGCAGTGCCTCTGTGTGTGTGTGCATATGTGTGTGTGTGTGGGGGGGGGCTAAAAACCAGAGGATTTAAATGCTTAGTGTTGTTGTAATGTGACCTTGCTGATCCTAACGGTAGAGCTGCTGAGCGTGAGTGTAGCTCGGGTAACACAAGACACTAGCGGAAGAGCTAATTCTTCAATGGACTAAGTCTCAGCAGTTTGCAAGTCAGTTCGCCAAAGCTCTGGGAGCGTAAATAAACCATGTTGAGCTTTTGTGTTTTCTTCTTTTGTATGTAGTTCTAAATACAAACGGATTGTAAAGTCTGACACATTACATAGATGATTAACTGTTGAACTCTTGCTTTACAGTAATGAAAACTTAGGGAGGGTATTCAGAGCAGCAATTATTCCATAATCAAGAACTAAAAAAAAGGGGTATGAGATTGTTGTTATTAGTACAAAGTAAGTGCTTTCTGATTTGATGCTAGTTCCGAACTTCTCTCTAAAGTTGAGCCAGAAAAGTCAAATGTTGTCTTTTTTATGTCCTCACACTATTACAAATTTTTGTAAGAATACTTTTTCTTTACAATCCTCAATTTCAAACTCAGATTTAGATACTATAGAAAAGCTCAGCACTCTAGTTCTAATAAACCCAAGATCATTCAAAAATTTGTTAACAAAGTCACATTTTGTTCAGGTTTGGTTGTTTTAGATTTTTTTTATGGCTTATTTGGTTGTATTATATTTTACATCCCTACAATACTTACAAAGAATCAAACAGACTAAACAATGTAAAAAGAAAAAAGGTCAAATGTGTGTGATTTCAAAGTCAAGACACGTTTCAGTGTTCCTGTTGTTTATCTGGTTTCTACTTGTTTTTTTGTGTGTGTTTTTCTCTGCAGTTGTCTAATGCAACGCATTGCTCAGCAGAATTGTAGTTTATACTTGTTGTCAAACTGCAGGTGTTTTTTCCTAATTTAGATGGGTTTCTCCTACAGAACAAGATGTCTTTTCTAACTTTTGACTCTTGCATGAATTTTTGCTAGTTATATCTTAAGTTGATTCACTGGTTGATGTTGTCTTGACCAACCAAAATTTGTAATTAGTCAGATCATAAACAAGTGAAACAAGTGAGTTAGTTGAAGATTTATAGTGAATTATTGGTCTAATCAGTTTTTGACATGTGGAAACAGTCCTCTGTATAATTTGGTGTTTGGTATTTGAGCAGAGTTCGAGTCTGATACATGGTCAGACCAAAGATATACTTTTAATTTAAGAGCTTTTGCCACACTACATTGTCAAAAAAAAAAAATTCTACTTTCCCCTAGTATATCAAGATGAGTCAAGATGAGGAAGCATTTCATTAACCTTACTAGTCAAGACCACACTAAGACCAAGTCCAGGATAAGACTGAGACCAAGACAAAACCAGGTCCAAATGCACTCGAGTCCGTGACAAGACCAAGACTTTTAAAAAGCGATTTCAACACTCGTCTTAAGACCAAGACCGGTTTCGAGTACTACTACACTACACTTCATTTCAACATGTTTTTTTTTTTTAATCTGACTTGCCTTAGAAACTAAAAATGTCACCCTTTTCTGTTTGTGTGTCTTTTTAGCTCCAGAGCCTGAGCCACAATGTGATCTTCACCTTGGACTCGCTGCTGAAGGGCGACTTGAAAGGCGTGAAAGGGGTAAAATATGCAGCTTTTACATTCTACAGTTAATGTAACGTTAAGATTAAAGCGCTCGCAGCTCGGGCCTGAAAAGATGCCCCGTCAGCGATCTCTCTTTATACTTACTTTACAAAGCAACGGCGCTGTAAATCTCCCCGGCGCAAACGTTGTCTTTGTGTTGTGCTAGAGGAGAGATCGCTGAATAACTGGGCCGTGAACTCGCAGCCGCTCGGGGTTCAAGGGGGGCGTGGCCTCTCGTCCCCGTCCCGTAGTAGAATGTAAATTGTGTGAGAGGAGTGAGGCATTCGCTGGTCCCACTCCAACTCCGCAAATAACTTCCCCGTCCTCGCATTGACCTGCTGATGTCCGCCCCCTCTCTGTCTCTCTCCCTGCAGGACATAAAGAAGCCCTTTGACAAAGCGTGGAAGGATTATGAAGCCAAGTTGTAAGTCGGCCATTAAACTTTATTCTGTTTATTTACACAATCTGGATAATCACACGGTACATCACAAGCACCTGCAACTGCAGTTTTGCCAACACATAATTTGTAGAGTTTGTGATGAGCGGAGAACAATTGACACTGATATGCTATTATTATCGTTATTGTTGTTATATTATAAAGCAGCTTGAATAAAAGGGATATACTGTGCTTTTTCAGCTTTAAAGTAGATGATAACTTTAGACTTTTGTGCATTGCAAATTTCAATATTGATTTCAAACTGTTTAAAAATTGATGCTGATTTTTGCTTCTTAAAAGAGAAACCAAGGGGAATACTTCATGAATCATTATGCTTGTGGAACTACAGTATTTTAGGCATGGGGCGATATTAAAATTTGCACTCACGATTATTGTGACCAAAATAATCGCGATTAACAATATTATCACGATAATTTAAATACACGTAAAAGGGCACAGATTCAAAATTTATTAGCGCACAATATGTATGTGTTTGAACAACTACTTATTGTATTTTGGCTTAAGTACAATCAATAATGATTCAAAGTGAGCAAATGTTTATAATTTTGAGCAAAAATCTATTAACTTTGTCTTAGAGTCATTAATTAACTTTAACACATGAATCTTTTCTTTGTTAACCATAATACAACTTCTTACTGGGTTCACAGCAGTCAGATTGTAGAGACTCTTATGAAGCCACCTGCTGCTAATTGCGATTATCGTCACTAACAATTATCACGATTATGAAAAAATGCTACGATTATTTAATTTCAGCCCTTAATTATCGTGATTAGCGATAATATCGTATATCCTCATATCCCAAAACTATATATTTTTTAGCAGTATTCATTAAAAATCCCATATTTGTACATCTGTATTGTATTTGTGTTAGTTAAAAAACGCACCAACACATTTCTGCTTTGGAGAGTCTTCTTCAAGGTTGATGTAAATGGTCCATTTATTTCTTGTTCAAAACTGCAGAACTGAACTAATAATCTTTCCACCTCTTCATTGTGGACTTTTATCGTAGCAAACAGCAGATTGTCATTTACATGTTTTTCTTGTGGCTCTGTGATTGTTTTAGAAAGCAGCATTTATCACTTAGAATGTTCATTTTCTTTAGAATTCCCACTACAATTCCAACTACAAGAATGTAGGACAGGCTGTAGGTGAAAACTAGATTTTTCTAAGCACTCACAGTCAGAATAATCAAACATGCCTACATTAAAATACTCTTAAATCTTATTGAAACTGATTTTGTGTCATGTGTCTTCTTTAAGTTTTTGTTCTCTCTGATCCTAGTACAAAAATCGAGAAGGAGAAACGGGAACATGCCAAACAACACGGGATGATCCGCACGGAGATCACCGGAGCGGAGATCGCAGAGGAGATGGAGAAAGAAAGGCGCCTCTTTCAACTCCAAATGTGTGAGGTATGGAATGACTCTACATCATAACACTTCACACTCACATACATTATATTCTGCGTGTGAACAAGGCCAACAGCTTCATTTAATTAGGCACAACTTAGCAAATCCATAACCGTGACTATAGGAAATAAACACTGTTCTCCAAGTGTATAACAAATTAAAGTTTAGAACGTTCCAAGTTTGTTCTTAGTGAGACACAGCTGTAGCATTTGTTCCATTGATTTCTTGTGTTTGTATTTTTGGCACTCTTTCTTTGTGAATTTAGCAGGTGTCAAATACACACATACACTCACAGGATTTTTCTAAGCCGTAATAAAGTTTTATTTTCCCTGGACTCGAGCTGCATACTTTGTCCTTTTTGAAAACAGTTGAGAAATGTAGTTTGCAAACTTAAAGCTCATGTGGCAGATTTTTACCTTAGTTTGATGTTTTACAGTTTTACAGCATTTAAGTTGCAAATTATGAAGAAATTGACAAACAAAAGTTGAAAATTACAGGGAAGCAATCTGAGTTTTAAAGATGAATCCCTCCACGTGTGTCGTCAAAAGCGTCAAAATGCTAATACAATTTTCACACAAAACTGACACAGTTTCCTGGTAATTTCACTTAACACAATTTGTTACAAAATATTATTCCTTGTCAAATCATTCTGATGTCATTTATGTGAGCCCACATTGCTACAATGTGAGTTGCTAGTGTAAACAGTTGTGGGTTCACCTTAGATATACAGTTGACAAAATACAACTACAAACTTCATAAAAACAGCCAATCTTGGTTAAAACAAGCAAAATGTTTATGAAATCTTAAATACAGTATATTCATGTTCATTGTGTTTTACTAAAAAATAAGGTCTAACCTGTCATAAGCACTTTAAATATGTAAAATCTATTTGTCCAGATGATAAAAGTGAAACCTTTTTCTACAAATGTTTGTATTGCTAAAAACAATTGAAAACTCTTCACAGAGATGAATGAATAACGACTCATGACTAGCCTTGTTATATCTTCTTAACTGTTGCGCATGCGAAGGCTCAGGTAAAGTGTAAGTCTGAAGGGTGAAGTTATTTGATCAGACCTTTTGCTGTTGTTTTCCATTCCATCTTAATCCTAATCTAAAACATTGACTCAGTGGAAAGTCGTCTGGATTCCACCCCTCTCAAGCGTTTTTTTTACGATCGTATATCATCTTGTATTAAGTAAAATACCTTCTTTTAGCTTCTTCTTACTGATTATTTATAAATATAAATTATACATTACACGTAAGACTTATGGTTGTGCGTAGGTGGCGAGTGCTTTGCTTTTACTTTGAAGTTGACCTTTGTATTTAAAAAAATGCTAAAACAATGTGTGTAACAAATTTCACTTTTCCATCTTTCTTATGGCCTAAAGATTCTGCACAAACTGTTAGTTGTTACTCCACTTTGCCAAAAAACCTCTCTAGTGGTGGGTGGTGCCGCCTACTCATGTCCACGCTTTATCCTGCTTGGATTTTGAATACTCCAATTACATAATGGACCAATGGCTTGTGCTTACATGAAATATTCACATCTACATCTGTAATATGCTCCCTTTTTCAGCCTTTCATTGGTTGATTGAAATGAAAAGCCGTTTTGATTGGATGAGAACGTTCTTTTTCTGGATTGTAACGAGCTTAAGCTGCTACAGTTGATATTTGGCAGTGTGACTCTCATTTGTTGGGATGTAGCTGCTGTTCTGGAGCGAAACATTTGAACAAAAGGGCATTGTGGTTTTGTAACTAAACCAGACTCACTGTACGGGTAGATGCATTTGTGGTCAGGCCAGAGGAGCATTAAAAGCTCCCCATTATGACAACTCCAATGACTCGCTATATGGCCGATAAAAGCCGCAAGTGAATGTCCGAGCCTGAGCCAAAAATAATAAGATTTGAAAGCATATACGAGATCTCACAGCTGCTGCTTTATTGAGCGATTGCCATTGAGTCACACTGAGATAAAATTCAAAATGTGTTGCTAAACAATGGATTTTATGTTGCATCAATTCACAACCCACACATATTTCAAACATCTGTTTCTATTTTAGTTTTATCAATTTTTGAGGAATGCATTGAGCAGAAGATTCAGTCAATTTTGGTCAATTATGCCTTACATACAAAACAAAAATGGTTCTTAGTTTGTCTAACTAGATAAATTTAATGATCCTCAAAGTAGTTTACTGTCACATATGTAGAAAAAAGAGGTTTTATGGTTGGCATAGTCCAGCTATTGTATAAAAATATGGTAACAATAATTATTATTTTATTTTAATATTAGTAAGACAGTTATTAACACATGTTTAACACCTGGAGGCTATCAGTATGTGCAATACATGCACTAATTGATGTAGTGCACTTAATTTTCACGGATGTATTACGTTTTTTAAAGAACCAAATACATTTTAACAACAGTGATTCTTTGTTTAGCCACAGCCTGCACACAGATGAAATACATCCATTTTAATCATCAAAGCTGATGTGAAAATGATAAAGTATCACATAAGAAAATGTTCCTTTCTCTAAATGAACAACACATTTGTAAATTGTTCACTAAATCTAAAAAGTATTCAAAAAGTATACTCTCAGATATATCAATTCGGTAGCCTGGAGTAATGAGTTTTTCATTTTTTTGGAACACCCCATTTGTAAATCGAGTCCATATCTTAACCATTGTAAACTCTATAATAAACTATAATTCTATCATTATAGTATGCTCAGATACAAATACTGTATGTGAACTTCTCCAAGTCACATTTGAGAGAACATGTCCTAATTAGTGTGATTATTCGCCCTGTCTAAGTCAACATTCCTGAGTATTATGTTTGTGCAGTATTACAGTTGCTGCAGTCAGTGGTCCAATCTGCTCATCCCACTTAACCTCATTTCGGTGTGTTGCGTGCCCTGGCCCAGCCGCTCTGCCCGTGTTTCCCAATCATCACCAGATTACAGGGCACACACACTCTTTCTCTCTCGCCCTCTCACCAGGCTGGTCCCGGCGCTGGAGGGTTGTAGAGAGAAAGACAGGGCTCAGCAGGCTGTTTATACTCTGCTCATTCACACAAAAGACTCCCCAACGTGGACATGCTGCTGCAGCGTTCCACAGCAGAGACAAAATGTGGATAATCTCCTGTCTCTTGTCATACAAAGGGCGGTAATAGGTGGTCAGTGTGCATACGCAGGCCGTCATTCATTGGTATAGGTCAGGACAAAAAAACAACCGTCAAGCTAATTGAGAAATTTTGGATTTTTAGATTCAGATTACACAATGACCTATCTGTGTCCTAAGATATGAACAGTTTAAATATTCATTTTACTGATAACAGTTGCTGTAATGTTGATTTATTCTCAATTACAGTGATAAAAATGGTTTCATGTTTACGTTCTGTGTAGCGATTCTCAAGCCACTTTCCCAGAAAGAGACCCTTGCTTTGGGTTACCAGATCCTACAAACAAAACAAGTTTGTAATGCAGTAGACCCAAAGGGCTCTTTATGATTTATACTTTATTCTGTTATTATTGCTTTAGAGCAGTTGGAGCAGAGATTACTTCTAATACTTTTAGGTTAAAGTGCATATGTCTGGTTACGCTTTTAACTAAAATGTTGTGAATTTGATTCAATTTAAGAGGCATTCCATTCAACAGTTTTGTAGGATTAGGGTTAGCATATTGTAAACAAAATCAAAAATCCAAATGATTTGAAAAAAAAAATACTCCTATAACTCCTTTGTTTTGTTAAATAATTGTCTAAACTGTCAGAAATACAAAATGTGTCACTTGTGAGCAAATTATCAGGAGAGTCGGCCGTAAAAATCAGCACTTTTTTGTATAAATTTATTATGTTTCTTAACAAATTGTAACTTGACTGATGGAAAAATATTAAAAAGTTTTACCACTAAGCAGAATCATACAAATATAAAAACATGGGAACCTATAATATAAATCCTATCTTAACACTAAATGTATTCCATCTTTAGATATTAAAAGAAAACCCTCTGTTATCTTCCACACTTCCGCCAGAGGCTATTCCTTATTATGATGCTAATGAAAGCTGTCACATTGCTCCTTTGGAAACCTTATTTAGATCAAGGCTTCGAGTTGGTGCTTTCTTCCTCAACAAGGCACTTCTACTGTGCTTACCCATCTGGTGCTCGCTCCTCCGCGCTCAAGCAGTGCTGGTTCAAACATCAAAGACACGAATATCATTTAGCAAACTGCTCACACCGCTCCAAACACACTCTTTACTTTATATTGGGTTGAATTTGAGTCACGTTTTTGCCTCATTACATAGAAAATCCTGGCCTCACTCCCNTATACTGTATCATGAAGTTTATGCGATGACCAATTACTAAATGTGAAATTGGAAAGGTAATTTATATTTTTAAATGTAATACATCATGTTAACTAAAATAGTTATTTGGTCTCGAACTAATGATGCACAATCGATGATCGGAGGATCGAGGTATATCCGTTCTCTTGTCTAATGTACTATTTTTAGGAGGAGTCGTCTGCTAGACTGAGAGTTCCCCTCTGTTCCATAATTTTAGAAAACAACTCCACTTCCGCATAAGTCATTTTTGCTTCACTCTTTCTTTGTATTGGAAAACATTTTACACAAGCCTGCTGTCTAATCTCACTGACATTTGGGTAAATACATTAAGTGCTTTGAACTTTCTTGTATAATCAAGATTTAGCAAATAGTGTGGGTTTTTGGACGCTTTTGTTGGCACTACTTTGCATCAACTTTGAATAACAGACACGGTCGAGAAATTTGTTTACCAGCCGTGTTTAAGCCTCTTATCAACCCAGAACTATACATCCCCACTTTATCTTATTTCCAATTGGCTAACAACTATTTTTGTCAACAAAGTCATTTTTAACTGTGGAAAGACCTTGAATATCCATGAGGCTTGAGGGTTGAAATTCTTGAAAAGGCTGTTGAAGCTTGTGACCTACTATTGCTAAACCGCTCTCGTTGTTTTAATCAGGCCATAAACGAACAATGCTGAGTAATTCGTTTCTACAAGTGGCTTTTTAAGTTTGGGGTGTGTTCCACTGCATACTTGTTTTTTTTTTTTTCCCTCCTCTTTCCCTCACATGATGGTTTGTCCTGTGATTGATGGTTACAATGATAAACTTCCCCGGGTGAAGCTGGAGGTCGGGGAGTGGATGAGGTCAAAGGTCACAGTTGAGTCTATTCATCAGGAGCTTGTCTATATGTGTCTACGTCTTCATATTAGCAGCGTATTGAAGTGGTTGCTATAGTGTGTCGTGTTCTGTTTTAAGTCTTGTGATTTTTTATGGTCAAGTATTGCGATAAGATTAGCAATTTATGTTTAAAAATGGATTCTGCTCAAAGTTTTCACATAGTTAGAAAAAAGACTGAAAATGGCCCATGAAGTGACACTAATAATGGCCTGTTTTTTTATGCAGAATAAGAATATTTAGTTGTTTGTGAATGAATCTTTGCCCTTTCCTCATTAAATCTGTTGAAATTGCAGTTTTGATTCGAATGTGAATAATCTCGCAGCCTTGCGTCGTTCATTTTCTCTGCAGTGTTTGCTCCAGGTCTAGCCAGCGCTGAAAAACGATTTATGAGACATCCAGGTCAAGGCCCGCGCTTTGAACACTTTGTCTGCATTAGCATCATTGAGTGGGCTGAATTTGAATAACTGGATAAACATTAGTACTAATTTGCAATATATTTTTCTTCACAGCGATATTAGTTACTTTATGATAGGCTATTATGCTGTAAGAAGGTTCCAGATGTGCTCCCGTGATGCTAAAATTGAACGTCCATACTCCCAGTCTGTGACAGGAGGAAGAAATAATATTGAAAGTTTTAGTTTTTTATACTGTCAGTAAAATGTTCGTACTGTATAATGTGGTGTGAGATCCTGTGCTGTTGCTGTATATTGTTTTGTATTATTGTCATTGTTATTTTTATGTTATTGAAGATGCTGTATTCAATTTGTTCATGTATTAAACTGCATTTTTGTTGCAAAGTGTTTATGAGTCTAGTCATCACATTGAAAGTTTGTGAAAGTATAGTTATTAAATGAGAAAAACAAACTGGCGCTTGCCCATCAGAATAAAAAATTTCACATTCTTCGACAGCGTGAACGCAACATCTTGTCTAGATGTGGACGCTTCATAACCTCAGTAAAATGGCCGACCAGGGCCTATATTAGTCCATGGAAAATATACGTTTCTGAATGTTTAACTTGATCAATTTTGACAAATTTGTCTTATTAACCTTGGCTTAAAGTTCTTTGAATTGACTGCAGCTTTATCTTTGGAGTTGAAAATGTCATTGTTAGCTGTTACGTGCCAATAGATGAGATGGTCTAGAGCTTGGCACAGCAACTTGTGAAAACTGGGAGTAGAACAAAATAAGAGCATAATAGGGTTAAAAAAACAAAACAAAACAAGAATAAATGATAGTGAATAAATGAAAATGCCACTGGTCGCCTTGGTGTAGAGTCTGGCCTTTTTATATGCCAGCCAATTGCAGGGACCAGGTTCGGCAGATGAGATGGGTGGAGGTAGCTGGAGTTAAAGGCAAGGCAAAACACTCAATTTGTGACAGTTCAGTTTTTCTATATAGACCCAGTAATTACACAGACATTAACCATAAATACAGCGGTCAACAAAGCTACAAGCTGGAAGTCACACTCTAAAATGTTGTGTGTGCGACTGCATCCTGAAAATATACAGTTTATGATCCTATACAATATCTTTTCCTATCGATAGTTGACATATTGTCTTTTTTCGTCCACAGGCTTTGGATCAGGACAGAACCTCTCTCCAAAAGGTGAAGAAATCCGTCAGGCTATCTACAGTTCTGGACAAGGTGAGAGCTCTAAAAGTGTCCCAGCAAATGTTCTCAGTAAACTTCCAAAGACACCCAAAGGAATCTCCTGGATCTCTCAAACTTCTCTACTAAAATGGGGCATTTTTTTTTCTTCTGTGTGGAACATTGCATTCTGCACCACAGATGGTTTTTGTGTTTGTTAGCCCGGCCCAGAATCCAACACCTGAGTTTGTTTTGTTGGTTGCTGTGACAGGAATTGCAGTCATTTTCACATCACTTCTCCCTCCTACTGCCTCGAATTGACAACTTGGATGTTTGTCACCAAATGTTAGCTCAATTTGACTTCATTTATGCAAATCAGATGTTGAAAGAAACGATTACATTAGCTAAAGAAGGCATTGCAATGTACAAATATGTCACAATGTCATTATTTAGTGTCATGAAAATTGTGGAATAAACAGAACTATTTTAAAGATGCACCTAGAATGCATTGTTTGTTTGATTATTGTTATTAAAGATGCTTCTGTATGATTTGTGATGATGGGTCTGCAATCATCTTTTCACTATGGGAGGGTTACTGCTTTGCCTAGAATGTTCCATGAAGAGGAGCAGGTGGCTACCGGATCAATCAAGTTGATTTTGGATAAAGCATTGTTTTTCAGTGTTTCTATAAGCAGAAAAAAAAGTTATATAAACTGTATGTATGGTTTTATTGCCATATGAAGGAACATTCTAGCCAAATCTAAACCATCACTTCTGGAAGAGAGTCAGACGGAGACTCTTCCACAAAAGTTAAACAATGTTTTATAGGTGCACTGTGTAACTCTCTGGAGGTGAAAAGTCAACTGCACAATTGAGTAGAAAGAGACAGTTAAAGCCAGACTTTTGGACATTCTGTATGGGGATCAATGCATTTTATGCCATAGTGTGAAAAAAAAATACAGCTTACTATAATTTTTTTCCATGAAAACTAGCCGGAGGAGAGCCTCCTGTGGGTCAAATAGTCTATTTTGTGGCCATGCAAGGCTGCCCAAAGTAAAAATGCATATAGTGCAACAAAGAAAGTCTTTTATTCAAGTCTAATTTTGATCAAAAAGTTACATAGTCCACCTTTAAGTTGTTGCAAAAATATTGAAGTATTAATTTATTCAAATTTTAGATAAAGATTTAAATTTGTGGTTTTGCGTGCTGACTGATTTATTTTTGCTTTTAAAATTTTCACAGTTTTAATTTCAAAAGTCTTTCTTACATTATTAATGATGAATTTATCTTGTTACTTTGATAAATACTTAAAGTTGTTGGAGTAACTAACTTTTTTAGTTATGAATTAGTAACCTTACTACTTTCCACTAAAGAGTATATGATAATTGCAGACAAAAAATTAGCCACTGAGTACTGTCTAAATAATAAAGAATTTTAGTTCTAATCAGGACTCAGAAGCTGAAAGCAGCTCTCTGATTGGCTGTGCATGGGTGCTCCTCTACAGTTTCACTTTGTTGTTTGTAAAAGATGTTTATAAGCCTCAATCACAACCAAAATGAATACATGTGATATGAACCATGTGTGGAGGATTTATGAGAGGAAGTTGTCAGAATTAAAATATTAATCTTGTTTGCAGAGTGAAAATCAGCTACCCAACCTTTAACAACCACAAACTAAGGTTTTACTGTATCATATTTTTGAATGTAATCCACCAAGATTTACCCAGAATGCACTCTGCCGCTCACATACAGTATGTATGTTAAGCTCTCCCTGTTTGTCCTGACCCTCTTTTGACCTGTTTGTAGTTTTGGCAACATTACAAATGCATATCCTCAGAGCTCCGGCAGCACAGATTTAACGACTTAGACAGGCACCTTCACTTCTTCCATTGAGTTTCATTGACCCAAGGAGCAAATCAAACCTAAAAGCTACTTAGCTGAATACTGTTGGCCAGAAAAGTTAAGAACAGACATCTGCACAGGAAATAGATGTTTTATTAAGTGTCTATGGAAAGTGATGCTCCATTGTATTCCTAAATACAAATAACAGGTCAAAGAAAAAATGTAAAACAGTGCATATCCTCAAAAGTTATCAGGTCTGATGCTATCTCTAGTGTGTCAGTTTTCGCGAGAGTTCACTAAGCTAGCTGCTAAATAAAGCATGAATTATGATGAGTCATTTTGCATCCACTTTTGACATTAGTTCCGTCTGCACTTTCTGTGTCCCAAATGTACTTGTGCACAAACCACCTCGGGATAGAACAGCCTGCACCACGCTCTGCTGGGACTGGGCTTAGGCAAATTCAATTTGTTGAGCTTTTATTTTAGCTGTATATGTCTTGGTATGATCATTTATTGTGTGTGTTTTTTTTCACAGATCACGTCCAAAATGAAGAAAATTATGCCCAAGCTTTGGACAAATTTGGCAGTAACTTTATCAGCCGTGACAACCCTGACCTGGGAACGGCCTTTGTCAAATTCTCCTCTCTCACCAAGGAGCTGTCCGCCCTACTGAAGAACCTGGTGAGTTACCTCTGGCATTACACTGCATTTATCAGCAAATTCATTATCAGACTTGTAGAAAAATTTGTGAAAGTTCAGTAAAGTCATATCCCCAAAGAGTGAGGTCAGCTGACTACCTGAGTATAATAAATGACAAGGTTATTCCATCATCTGTGGATTTTTTCCTTCTCTGGTGGCACAAGAATATTCCAAAATGGTAATGCCAAGATTCACCGAGCTCAGACTGTGAAAGAGTGGTTCAGGGAGCATGACACATCATTTTCACACATTAATTGGCCGTCAGAACTAGCTTTAGTCCAGGTAGTTACATTTTCGTCTGACAGTGTTGTTTTTTTTTATATTGGCTATTCTTCAAGCAGTTCTTTTGAAATACAGTACCGCAAATTAACTTTAAATATACTGAAGAAAAGCATTAGTAGAAACAGTTGAAAAGATTTGAAATTATTTATACATATTATAATGTGAGGTTTTCTCTGTTGATATTTGTATTTTGTTATGATGTGAATTGAATGGCAAGGTCCACAAAGAGTTGTTGTTGGATTTATGGAATTTTCTTTGGTTAAACTAACATTTAACATTTTCAACTTTTAGGGAAACGGTAATGGTGTACTGTATACATCATCATACTATGTAATGAACACACACAGACTACAGGTCGATTGAGCCTTGTGTTTCATAGCAAAAGTGCTGAGTTAGCAGTATTAGTCATATCGACCAAACCGATAAAGGCTTATCTAGTAAAAACAAATGAATACACAAATATCCAGTAGCTGTAACTCTACTGTATATGCACTGAAGAGAAACAGACCTCTTCCCTTTCTCTCTCTTTACCTCTTTAAGTGGTTTAGGATTTGGGTTTAAGGTTAAGACCGAGATTAGCCGCAGAGTAGTGCCGACTTGAGCCCGGCATACGGACAGGGTCAGAAGGTGACTAAAAGAAAAAGTCTAGCCTGGTTTACACACAAACTACTCCTACTCTTACTGGCATCTCCCTGTGATATCTTCTTCTTACAAGGCTTTATAAAAACATCTTACGCAGCCATCACATTTGACACTTGCGCTGACGATGCTTCTATCCAGCTCCTTGCCATGTGTTTTTCTCCTCCAGATGAAGCTCCTTATCTGACCCTGCTGGTTTCCCACTGACATTTTTGTTGAATAATGTGTCCTGCGCGGGTCCTTTTTGTGACTGATTGTTGTAACTTGGGACTTGGGAGATGAGTCAGCCTCTCTCTCTCTATTTTCTCCTCACGTCGCTGACAACGAGATTAGACTCCATAAATACTCGCTTGGCAGGCCCGGTGTATGTAATCTATGTGTCCATTCACAAATTGCGTTAAATTACCCACCTGTCTCCTCTACATGCATATTATGGCGACGCGAAATGATTCTTGCTCATTTGAGATGGGTTTTTTAGGGGTTTACCTTTTTTATGAAGGGTAGTTTTCAGATAAATTACAAACCACCTCCAAGACAGTGAGTGTTGCTCCTGTGATGGGGAAGAGTTACAGAAGAAAGTAACACAATTTTTTTCAGGAAGTCCCAAGAGCTCCCAGAGAATAGACCAGCTTTATTAATTATACTTTCATTTTTAATTTAAAACCTGATGCAGCAATTTGGCAAAACATTAAATGTAGTATATAGTAATTCTCTTCTTCTACAAGTTCACTTAGCCTGTAGTTTTAATGTTGATTTAAAATGCAGGAATAGTTAATAATCCATACTAAAACTGATGTCAAACCAGATGCTAATTTGAAACATTTGATACTGAAAAAAAAAAAAAGTAACATAACTGGCATAAAATCTAATATCACACAGTAACTGGTCGGGCTGTACTCGATCATGTATCAGTATCGAGATACAGTATATCGTGACAAACTCTTTATCGTGACAAACTCTTTGGCAGGGATACAGGGAAGTGTATCAGGATAATTAAACTCCTATAATTTACATTTCTGAACTTGGACGGTTGCTTTAAGGATGAACCTTTTGAGCTGAAAAATGACTTCTTTTTAGGACACTTCTATCTAATGTAAAGAGCAATGTGAAAATACAATGCTCCTTTGTTATTCTACATAAAGTTACATTCTTAACATTGATTTTTACACAGGGTTATACTCAAAAAACATGTTGAAAACATTTTAACAGTTAAGAAGATACAATACTTTTCTTTTGTTTTTTTTGTTTTTTTTGTTTTTTTACATTGTGGATATATAAAAAAAAAATCTGTGTTCAGTATTTTTTCTGCATGAAGAAAAATACCCATTTGGCAGATTTTTGTGTTATTTCTTTCAAAAACGTTTTGAGGAAATTGTATCGGGGCACATATCGTATCAGAAGGCTTTAGGCATTACCCAGCCCTAGTAACTAGAAAGATTGATTCAAGATTGAACATGAAAATATTACTGAATCAAATCACAGTTGGAATGGACGCAATTATCAAAAAAGCGACCGTTTTAAACTACCAGCATTTCACTTCCTGCATTTTTCTTTGTTAATACTCTAGTTTATCAGTCTCTTCATACATGTTTCAAAACACAAGTCATTTATTTTATTAAATGTCACTTCTCCTTGACATTATTAAAATATAGGCTCTTAACAGCATTCTGTTCAAACTAAAAATGCTAATCTAATCTCAATTATTATATCGGTCAGAAAATCACAATTTTACATTTTTCCCAAATCGTGCAGTTCTAGTCTGTTGTCTATCTGTCTAAGTTTTTTATTATCATTTTATTATTAATATCATCATATTATCACTTAGTATCAAAGTTTTTGTATTGTGACATTACTGATGGAACATGCAAACTCTATTTATAAGGCCATACTTACCACACAAAAATACATAAACTACCACCATTTTACTGTGCACATTTTCGCTTTTTAACTAAAAATAAAGACAAGTGCAGTGCCAGTTTCTACTCCCCAGTTTGGCTTGTTAGAGAACATCGGCAGTCGTCCAGTAGAAGATTGATCCTGACATGGGGCATATGCAAGACAGGCACTTAAGACAACCATTAGCACCCATTAAGTGTTGTTTACTTCCCTGACCACTGCAGTGCCTATGTGTGTGTGTGCATATGTGTGTGTGTGTGTGGGGGGGCTAAAAACCAGAGGATTTAAATGCTTAGTGTTGTTGTAAATGTGACCTTGCTGATCCTAACGGTTAGAGCTGCCGAGCGTGAGTGTAGCTCGGGTAACACAAGACACTAGCGGAAGAGCTAATTCTTCAATGGACTAAGTCTCAGCAGTTTGCAAGTCAGTTCGCCAAAGCCTCTGGGAGCGTAAATAAACCATGTTGAGCTTTTGTGTTTTCTTCTTTTGTATGTAGTTCTAAATACAAACGGATTGTAAAGTCTGACACATTACATAGATGATTAACTGTTGAACTCTTGCTTTACAGTAATGAAAACTTAGGGAGGGTATTCAGAGCAGCAATTATTCCATAGTCAAGAACTAAAAAGGGGTTTGCTCTTTTGTAGATATGAGATTGTTGTTATTAGTACAAAGTAAGTGCTTTCTGATTTGATGCTAGTTCCGAACTTCTCTCTAAAGTTGAGCCAGAAAAGTCAAATGTTGTCTTTTTTATGTCTCAACACTATTACAAATTTTTGTAAGAATACTTTTTCTTTACAATCCTCAATTTCCAACTCAGATTTAGATACTATAGAAAAGCTCAGCACTCTAGTTCTAATAAAACCCAAGATCATTCAAAATTTGTTAACAAAAGTCACATTTTGTTCAGGTTTGGTTGTTTTAGATTTTTTTTATGGCTTATTTGGTTGTATTATATTTTACATCCCTACAATACTTACAAAGAATCAAACAGACTAAACAATGTAAAAAGAGAAAAAGGTCAAATGTGTGTGATTTCAAAGTCAAGACACGTTTCAGTGTTCCTGTTGTTTATCTGGTTTTCTACTTGTTTTTTTGTGTGTGTTTTTCTCTGCAGTTGTCTAATGCAAACGCATTGCTCAGCAGAATTGTAGTTTATACTTGTTGTCAAACTGCAGGTGTGTTTTCCTAATTTAGATGGGTTTCTCCTACAGAACAAAATGTCTTTTCTAACTTTTGACTCTTGCATGAATTTTTGCTAGTTATATCTTAAGTTGATTCACTGGTTGATGTTGTCTTGACCAACCAAAATTTGTAATTAGTCAGATCATAAACAAGTGAAACAAGTGAGTTAGTTGAAGATTTATAGTGAATTATTGGTCTAATCAGTTTTTGACATGTGGAAACAGTCCTCTGTATAATTTGGTGTTTGGTATTTGAGCAGAGTTCGAGTCTGATACATGGTCAGACCAAAGATATACTTTTAATTTAAGAGCTTTTGCCACACTACATTGTCAAAAAAAAAAAATTCTACTTTCCCCTAGTATATCAAGATGAGTCAAGATGAGGAAGCATTTCATTAACCTTACTAGTCAAGACCACACTAAGACCAAGTCCAGGATAAGACTGAGACCAAGACAAAACCAGGTCCAAATGCACTCGAGTCCGTGACAAGACCAAGACTTTTAAAAAGCGATTTCAACACTCGTCTTAAGACCAAGACCGGTTTCGAGTACTACTACACTACACTTCATTTCAACATGTTTTTTTTTTTTAATCTGACTTGCCTTAGAAACTAAAAATGTCACCCTTTTCTGTTTGTGTGTCTTTTTAGCTCCAGAGCCTGAGCCACAATGTGATCTTCACCTTGGACTCGCTGCTGAAGGGCGACTTGAAAGGCGTGAAAGGGGTAAAATATGCAGCTTTTACATTCTACAGTTAATGTAACGTTAAGATTAAAGCGCTCGCAGCTCGGGCCTGAAAAGATGCCCCGTCAGCGATCTCTCTTTATACTTACTTTACAAAGCAACGGCGCTGTAAATCTCCCCGGCGCAAACGTTGTCTTTGTGTTGTGCTAGAGGAGAGATCGCTGAATAACTGGGCCGTGAACTCGCAGCCGCTCGGGGTTCAAGGGGGGCGTGGCCTCTCGTCCCCGTCCCGTAGTAGAATGTAAATTGTGTGAGAGGAGTGAGGCATTCGCTGGTCCCACTCCAACTCCGCAAATAACTTCCCCGTCCTCGCATTGACCTGCTGATGTCCGCCCCCTCTCTGTCTCTCTCCCTGCAGGACATAAAGAAGCCCTTTGACAAAGCGTGGAAGGATTATGAAGCCAAGTTGTAAGTCGGCCATTAAACTTTATTCTGTTTATTTACACAATCTGGATAATCACACGGTACATCACAAGCACCTGCAACTGCAGTTTTGCCAACACATAATTTGTAGAGTTTGTGATGAGCGGAGAACAATTGACACTGATATGCTATTATTATCGTTATTGTTGTTATATTATAAAGCAGCTTGAATAAAAGGGATATACTGTGCTTTTTCAGCTTTAAAGTAGATGATAACTTTAGACTTTTGTGCATTGCAAATTTCAATATTGATTTCAAACTGTTTAAAAATTGATGCTGATTTTTGCTTCTTAAAAGAGAAACCAAGGGGAATACTTCATGAATCATTATGCTTGTGGGAACTACAGTATTTTAGGCATGGGGCGATATTAAAATTTGCACTCACGATTATTGTGACCAAAATAATCGCGATTAACAATATTATCACGATAATTTAAATACACGTAAAAGGGCACAGATTCAAAATTTATTAGCGCACAATATGTATGTGTTTGAACAACTACTTATTGTATTTTGGCTTAAGTACAATCAATAATGATTCAAAGTGAGCAAATGTTTATAATTTTGAGCAAAATCTATTAACTTTGTCTTAGAGTCATTAATTAACTTTAACACATGAATCTTTTCTTTGTTAACCATAATACAACTTCTTACTGGGTTCACAGCAGTCAGATTGTAGAGACTCTTATGAAGCCACCTGCTGCTAATTGCGATTATCGTCACTAACAATTATCACGATTATGAAAAAATGCTACGATTATTTAATTTCAGCCCTTAATTATCGTGATTAGCGATAATATCGTATATCCTCATATCCCAAAACTATATATTTTTTAGCAGTATTCATTAAAAATCCCATATTTGTACATCTGTATTGTATTTGTGTTAGTTAAAAAACGCACCAACACATTTCTGCTTTGGAGAGTCTTCTTCAAGGTTGATGTAAATGGTCCATTTATTTCTTGTTCAAAACTGCAGAACTGAACTAATAATCTTTCCACCTCTTCATTGTGGACTTTTATCGTAGCAAACAGCAGATTGTCATTTACATGTTTTTCTTGTGGCTCTGTGATTGTTTTAGAAAGCAGCATTTATCACTTAGAATGTTCATTTTCTTTAGAATTCCCACTACAATTCCAACTACAAGAATGTAGGACAGGCTGTAGGTGAAAACTAGATTTTTCTAAGCACTCACAGTCAGAATAATCAAACATGCCTACATTAAAATACTCTTAAATCTTATTGAAACTGATTTTGTGTCATGTGTCTTCTTTAAGTTTTTGTTCTCTCTGATCCTAGTACAAAAATCGAGAAGGAGAAACGGGAACATGCCAAACAACACGGGATGATCCGCACGGAGATCACCGGAGCGGAGATCGCAGAGGAGATGGAGAAAGAAAGGCGCCTCTTTCAACTCCAAATGTGTGAGGTATGGAATGACTCTACATCATAACACTTCACACTCACATACATTATATTCTGCGTGTGAACAAGGCCAACAGCTTCATTTAATTAGGCACAACTTAGCAAATCCATAACCGTGACTATAGGAAATAAACACTGTTCTCCAAGTGTATAACAAATTAAAGTTTAGAACGTTCCAAGTTTGTTCTTAGTGAGACACAGCTGTAGCATTTGTTCCATTGATTTCTTGTGTTTGTATTTTTGGCACTCTTTCTTTGTGAATTTAGCAGGTGTCAAATACACACATACACTCACAGGATTTTTCTAAGCCGTAATAAAGTTTTATTTTCCCTGGACTCGAGCTGCATACTTTGTCCTTTTTGAAAACAGTTGAGAAATGTAGTTTGCAAACTTAAAGCTCATGTGGCAGATTTTTACCTTAGTTTGATGTTTTACAGTTTTACAGCATTTAAGTTGCAAATTATGAAGAAATTGACAAACAAAAGTTGAAAATTACAGGGAAGCAATCTGAGTTTTAAAGATGAATCCCTCCACGTGTGTCGTCAAAAGCGTCAAAATGCTAATACAATTTTCACACAAAACTGACACAGTTTCCTGGTAATTTCACTTAACACAATTTGTTACAAAATATTATTCTTTGTTTGTGGCCATACCTGCTTGTCAAAGCCTGATCCCGTCAGATCTCAGAAGCTAAGCAAGAAAGGACCTGGTTAGTACTTAGATGGGAGACAGTTAGAACACCAGGTGCCACAGTGGGACGACAGAAGTAGATTGTCGTTGTGTCCTTGAGCAAGACACTTAACCCACACTGCCTCAGTGTCTGCTACACTGGGTGAGTGGATGCTAGATTGTAAAGCGCTTTGAGTGCCTGGAAAGGTAGAAAAGTGCTATATAAATAGACCATTTACCATTTATGTGGGTTTTGGCACACATTTACAGTGCGGTTGCTAGGTAACAGTTGTGGGTTCACCTTAGATATACTTGACAAAATACAACTACAAACTTCATAAAAACAGCCAATCTTGGTTAAAACAAGCAAAATGTTTATGAAATCTTAAATACAGTATATTCATGTTCATTGTGTTTTACTAAAAAATAAGGTCTAACCTGTCATAAGCACTTTAAATATGTAAAATCTATTTGTCCAGATGATAAAAGTGAAACCTTTTTCTACAAATGTTTGTATTGCTAAAAACAATTGAAAACTCTTCACAGAGATGAATGAATAACGACTCATGACTAGCCTTGTTATATCTTCTTAACTGTTGCGCATGCGAAGGCTCAGGTAAAGTGTAAGTCTGAAGGGTGAAGTTATTTGATCAGACCTTTTGCTGTTGTTTTCCATTCCATCTTAATCCTAATCTAAAACATTGACTCAGTGGAAAGTCGTCTGGATTCCACCCCTCTCAAGCGTTTTTTTTACGATCGTATATCATCTTGTATTAAGTAAAATACCTTCTTTTAGCTTCTTCTTACTGATTATTTATAAATATAAATTATACATTACACGTAAGACTTATGGTTGTGCGTAGGTGGCGAGTGCTTTGCTTTTACTTTGAAGTTGACCTTTGTATTTTAAAAAATGCTAAAACAATGTGTGTAACAAATTTCACTTTTCCATCTTTCTTATGGCCTAAAGATTCTGCACAAACTGTTAGTTGTTACTCCACTTTGCCAAAAAACCTCTCTAGTGGTGGGTGGTGCCGCCTACTCATGTCCACGCTTTATCCTGCTTGGATTTTGAATACTCCAATTACATAATGGACCAATGGCTTGTGCTTACATGAAATATTCACATCTACATCTGTAATATGCTCCCTTTTTCAGCCTTTCATTGGTTGATTGAAATGAAAAGCCGTTTTGATTGGATGAGAACGTTCTTTTTCTGGATTGTAACGAGCTTAAGCTGCTACAGTTGATATTTGGCAGTGTGACTCTCATTTGTTGGGATGTAGCTGCTGTTCTGGAGCGAAACATTTGAACAAAAGGGCATTGTGGTTTTGTAACTAAACCAGACTCACTGTACGGGTAGATGCATTTGTGGTCAGGCCAGAGGAGCATTAAAAGCTCCCCATTATGACAACTCCAATGACTCGCTATATGGCCGATAAAAGCCGCAAGTGAATGTCCGAGCCTGAGCCAAAAATAATAAGATTTGAAAGCATATACGAGATCTCACAGCTGCTGCTTTATTGAGCGATTGCCATTGAGTCACACTGAGATAAAATTCAAAATGTGTTGCTAAACAATGGATTTTATGTTGCATCAATTCACAACCCACACATATTTCAAACATCTGTTTCTATTTTAGTTTTATCAATTTTTGAGGAATGCATTGAGCAGAAGATTCAGTCAATTTTGGTCAATTATGCCTTACATACAAAACAAAAATGGTTCTTAGTTTGTCTAACTAGATAAATTTAATGATCCTCAAAGTAGTTTACTGTCACATATGTAGAAAAAAGAGGTTTTATGGTTGGCATAGTCCAGCTATTGTATAAAAATATGGTAACAATAATTATTATTTTATTTTAATATTAGTAAGACAGTTATTAACACATGTTTAACACCTGGAGGCTATCAGTATGTGCAATACATGCACTAATTGATGTAGTGCACTTAATTTTCACGGATGTATTACGTTTTTTAAAGAACCAAATACATTTTAACAACAGTGATTCTTTGTTTAGCCACAGCCTGCACACAGATGAAATACATCCATTTTAATCATCAAAGCTGATGTGAAAATGATAAAGTATCACATAAGAAAATGTTCCTTTCTCTAAATGAACAACACATTTGTAAATTGTTCACTAAATCTAAAAAGTATTCAAAAAGTATACTCTCAGATATATCAATTCGGTAGCCTGGAGTAATGAGTTTTTCATTTTTTTGGAACACCCCATTTGTAAATCGAGTCCATATCTTAACCATTGTAAACTCTATAATAAACTATAATTCTATCATTATAGTATGCTCAGATACAAATACTGTATGTGAACTTCTCCAAGTCACATTTGAGAGAACATGTCCTAATTAGTGTGATTATTCGCCCTGTCTAAGTCAACATTCCTGAGTATTATGTTTGTGCAGTATTACAGTTGCTGCAGTCAGTGGTCCAATCTGCTCATCCCACTTAACCTCATTTCGGTGTGTTGCGTGCCCTGGCCCAGCCGCTCTGCCCGTGTTTCCCAATCATCACCAGATTACAGGGCACACACACTCTTTCTCTCTCGCCCTCTCACCAGGCTGGTCCCGGCGCTGGAGGGTTGTAGAGAGAAAGACAGGGCTCAGCAGGCTGTTTATACTCTGCTCATTCACACAAAAGACTCCCCAACGTGGACATGCTGCTGCAGCGTTCCACAGCAGAGACAAAATGTGGATAATCTCCTGTCTCTTGTCATACAAAGGGCGGTAATAGGTGGTCAGTGTGCATACGCAGGCCGTCATTCATTGGTATAGGTCAGGACAAAAAAACAACCGTCAAGCTAATTGAGAAATTTTGGATTTTTAGATTCAGATTACACAATGACCTATCTGTGTCCTAAGATATGAACAGTTTAAATATTCATTTTACTGATAACAGTTGCTGTAATGTTGATTTATTCTCAATTACAGTGATAAAAATGGTTTCATGTTTACGTTCTGTGTAGCGATTCTCAAGCCACTTTCCCAGAAAGAGACCCTTGCTTTGGGTTACCAGATCCTACAAACAAAACAAGTTTGTAATGCAGTAGACCCAAAGGGCTCTTTATGATTTATACTTTATTCTGTTATTATTGCTTTAGAGCAGTTGGAGCAGAGATTACTTCTAATACTTTTAGGTTAAAGTGCATATGTCTGGTTACGCTTTTAACTAAAATGTTGTGAATTTGATTCAATTTAAGAGGCATTCCATTCAACAGTTTTGTAGGATTAGGGTTAGCATATTGTAAACAAAATCAAAAATCCAAATGATTTGAAAAAAAAAATACTCCTATAACTCCTTTGTTTTGTTAAATAATTGTCTAAACTGTCAGAAATACAAAATGTGTCACTTGTGAGCAAATTATCAGGAGAGTCGGCCGTAAAAATCAGCACTTTTTTGTATAAATTTATTATGTTTCTTAACAAATTGTAACTTGACTGATGGAAAAATATTAAAAAGTTTTACCACTAAGCAGAATCATACAAATATAAAAACATGGGAACCTATAATATAAATCCTATCTTAACACTAAATGTATTCCATCTTTAGATATTAAAAGAAAACCCTCTGTTATCTTCCACACTTCCGCCAGAGGCTATTCCTTATTATGATGCTAATGAAAGCTGTCACATTGCTCCTTTGGAAACCTTATTTAGATCAAGGCTTCGAGTTGGTGCTTTCTTCCTCAACAAGGCACTTCTACTGTGCTTACCCATCTGGTGCTCGCTCCTCCGCGCTCAAGCAGTGCTGGTTCAAACATCAAAGACACGAATATCATTTAGCAAACTGCTCACACCGCTCCAAACACACTCTTTACTTTATATTGGGTTGAATTTGAGTCACGTTTTTGCCTCATTACATAGAAAATCCTGGCCTCACTCCCTGCTTACTCTTGCACTTTGTACCTGTGTTTTACCTGCAGTACCTGATCAAAGTGAATGAGATCAAGACAAAGAAAGGAGTGGACCTCCTTCAGAACCTGATCAAGTATTACCACGCACAGTGCAAGTAAGTCTTTATTTAATCTTTTGACTACACGCTAAAGCACTTCTTCTATGTGTCAACTTTACGCAGAGGTACTTTCTAACATTATAAAAAGTCTAAATCAGAATCATTTATAAGATTGAATGGTTTAGATTTTATTTAAACTCTTGCACAGTCCTGTTTTACCACAAACATCCAAGATATTAGTGTAGTCATGTTTTTACGCAATCAGATTTTGTGTAGTAAGAAGCTAGACTATAATATTGATCTTGCCTGACAAATTAAGGTATTTATTCTTTACTAAAACAAATTAAAATGGATTAGTGATTATTATATATTTCTAGGTTATTCAGGTTTCTAGGTTATTTACTTTTAATGAAATGTAATGTCATTTAATTGGTACAAGAAAACAGTTTCAGTCTATTTGATTGGACATGAGTCTGAATCTCAGTATCTTCCTCTTTCGAATTGACTGTCCCTAATCTCTAAACTGTATGTGTTTAGGTATCATTGCAAAAACAAATGTGGCTTACATAGCATTATTAGGCTGTCTATAAACACGTTTAATGTTCACTTTTTTTAATTGCTTGAGATTTGCGTGCTAGAAGCGTGAAATTATTTTGTACGGCATATAAAGCAGCTGACAACAACATTTCAGTTTGTGTTAACCACTGAAAACTCCTGTCTATCTTTGTTGGAACCCATTAGTTTAAACTTTAAATGACCATATATAGGACTCATAAATATTTAGTGTTCCTCATACAGAGATGTTCTGACAGCTGCGGGCTTTGGTGGTTCAAAAGTGGGCTCACTGAAGCAAAACCGCTGCTACAGTGGCCTGCGACAAAGTGACATTTTCTCTCAGTGTTGCTAGGGCTCATCATAACATGGAACAAAACACTTAAGTTTTACTAAATATATTCCCTGTATGATATGAGACTTCTTTGGTGGACAGATGTGTGTTAGATGTCTGCTTGAAACCTAAATAACATGTAAGTTATTAAAATGTGTTATTCTAATTAGTCAGATTCGCTTCTAGAGGTACATTTAAATCTCAATTAGTAGGCTTAAAGATATCGTTAAACATATATCTATTGGATAGATTTATTATCAGATATTCTTAGTTGCATACGCCAAAAACATACTGTATAAACATCTTCATTTCTATCAATATTGCCTTGCCTTATTTGCATCTTTTTCTACAAATGCATTCATTCAAGTTAGACACTCCAAGGCCACATCGTAGTGTTATTGTGAAGCCGAGTGCTGCAGTGCTGTAACCTAGCGCAGGCACAGGGACGTCGTGCGTTCCGAGCAGCAGAAGAAGAACCCGTATTGGAGGTCATTAGCTGTGATTTGCAGCCACAGAGCAGCGCGAGGTGTGGACCACTGACAGATCTGTAATGGATTTCAGGATGTTCACGACACCTCTGCAAATCCACTGCAGACCCGCGGCCAGCTGCAGAGCCCGTGCCAAGCTTTACCTTTGACATAATGTAAATCCCAACTTTATCCGTCTCCAGTGTGACCTGCAGCCGCTTTTACTGATGACCTGCTCCTGGCAGTGCGTGACTCTGTGCGTCCTTTTAAATGATCATGTCATTTTTTTTCCAGTTTCTTCCAAGATGGCTTGAAGACGGCAGATAAGCTGAAACAGTATATTGAGAAGCTGGCAGCTGATCTCTATAATGTAAGCCCTTGCGTGTTTGTTTTCCATTGCTTTCAAAACAGAGCTGCAACTAACAATCAATTAGTTGCCTAAATGACAAAAAGTTATGTGTTTTTTCTAAATTTGAAGCTATTTAATAAGAATTTCAATAATTATTTACCGTTTGTCTGACCATTTGAACAATCTATTCCTACCATTTAGAAATCTACCTTAAAAACACTTCAGGTTTATATGAGACCAATTCTTAGCATCCAGCAAATGGTGTTAATAGGCTGTTCTCCAGTGTGTGCGTGTGTGTGAGAATGTGGCTCTGATTTGTTTTGAGTACAGTGGCTGTTTATCACTGCCTGGCACTGTGTCACTACTCAGTAATTGGCTGTTAGTGTAAAAAAAGGATGTAAAACCGACAGCTCGTTCTCCAGGAGTCAAGAGCTGAAATCTGAACAGGAAGTTTGCCGTTATATAAGTTTGCAATAATTATGCCCAAATCAGAATATGACAAAGTATTGTATTGTTGCTACTAACTAATATACATTCATACAAATTGTGGTCATATTGTTTTTAGATTAAACAAACTCAGGATGAGGAGAAGAAGCAGCTGACTGCCCTGCGAGATCTGATCAAGTCCTCCCTCCAGCTGGACCAGAAGGAGGTAGGCATCACAGCTCACCCAGGCTCAAACATCCACAGACCAGCGACAACTTAAGCATTTTCTTAATTTTGTATATACATAAATACAGTACATTAGAGGTTAAATGCGTGAATGTACTTTCCAGGGTGTAGGACAAATATATTGACTTGGTGGTAGTTACATCACCTATAATTCATTTGGAAAAAAGCAAACCAAAATATAAGCTTTGCAGAAGGCCTATTTTGCATATTGTGTCAGAGTGAGTGGGCAGCATATGTTACAGATCAAAGTGAAATTATATGCACTGGAGACGAGGCTGGAGGCTTTGTTTCTCTTAGATTTAAATAGAGTTTGTCAAGTACTAGTTACACAGGTTTGACAATGGCTATGCTTACATGAATAACAAATATTTATTCATTTGATGTGAGGAGTTGAGGTTATTGAATGGAACAATTGCGTTTGATGTGATTTATCAGATCTTTGCCTCGTTGTTCATAATAAAAAAACTGACATTTCACCATTTTGATGATCTAATTTAGGGTTATTTGATTATTTAGGTTCTTTATTTTTCTAATCACAAATATTCCCTCTGACAGACAAAGCAAGTGAATTCTCCTGTATCTCTTGGTTAATGATGCACATACTTACAAACAAACATAAGATCTCCTGCTACAGTTGTAGCCTGCACAGCTAAGCTAGCGCCTCTAACTGTGCCACTACTAGCCTGTGGAGCTAGCACCGAGCGAGTGCCCAGTGCTGTACCATGCTGGTAGCCAGTGTGTGCTCGACTTTGCTGGTGACCAGTGTTGTGCCTCACTGGCTGCTCAGTGGAAAACCACCCACTACTTCAGTTAACACTGGCACACATTGACACCTACATCAAAAACTGTATCAAGGAAGCTGTGGCTATGTTGTGGTTATTAACAACCCTTTTGTTCACTTCACACTCTCTGTTCCCCACTTTCACACTCCACAAATGGCATCCTCTAGGTTTCACATTTGATTTACACATTTTAATAATCCAGGTTGTTCACTGGTGGTTAGAGCTTTAAGAGAGGAGTTTGTGGTTAGGTTTGGTTCACCGTCAGGCAGCACACTCTTTCACACCTCTTCCTCTATCTCCCCTTCTGCTCTCTGCTTGTCTGGACTCAAGTCTAGAAGAGTAAGTGCCAGGTGCATGCTAGTCTGTGCCGTTTGTACTAGAGTGCTTTGGCCTTTTAGAGGTGTTTTCAGAGCATGCCCATAGCTTCTTTTACTTTTTTTCACTAGCATTATTATTTATGGTGATCTGCAGTTCCTTCGGTTTAATAAATCATTTTGTGTTGTGTGAAGACGTGTGCATGTTTTTATTAGAAGTAACCCTGTTTTACATGATACCAAAAGTTTGTGTTGCTTTGCACAGGACTCCCAGAGTAAGCAAGGTGGATACAGCATGCACCAGCTGCAGGGCAACAAGGAGTTTGGCTGTGAGAAGAAAGGCTATTTGCTAAAGAAGAGTGATGGGTATGTCGTTGTGTGCATCAGGCATAGCAGTACACATACAGTGTATACATACACCACAATCTCTACGCAATAGAAATATCAGTATTACAGTATAATCACAATCATCTAAATGTTTGTGTGATTACATTTTTCTAGATGCCAGCAGTATCAATATATCATAAGTTGGAGTAAGCCAGAGATGACAAAAGTACTGAAGTTCACTACTCAAGTAAAAGTACAGCTACTTGTGTAAAATACAACTCTGGTAAAAGTCAAAGTCCTGCTGAAACTCCTGTAAAAGTATAAAAGTAAATGTGTGTAAGTTTACTTTTGTAAAAAAAAAGTAAAGAGTACAATCACACTGCCAAAAGTTATTATCTGCCAAATTTCTAGTAACTACTAGAATACTAGTAATTTGACAGTTTATTTCACTTATTGCAAGGTATTTCTGAATGTTTCAAGAGATTTGAGCTTGACTCAAATTTGCCAATGTAAAGTTAGATGAGAATGTTGTTATCTATCCAATTTAACTTTTTAGTTTTGTCCCAACACTAAATGGTTAAAAAGTCTACATACTGAAAGTTTCTCTGTGCAGATGCAATAGTCACTGTGTTTGAGCTCATCTTTCTGGGCACAAACTTTACAATCAGTGATTTGACATAAGGCTGCTTGAACATGGAAAAATAATAATCGTAATCAAGTTATTATTGAAATCGCAATAAGACTATTATCTTCTTAGAGAATAGGCAGGGATCAATTACACATTTTTTGTTATCAATTCGAGCAATAATCTAAACTAGAGATAAAAACTTTTAAAACCATTCAAAGTATGCAGTGATCGAATCAAAAGATCAGAATCAATCAGTTTTGCTCTTGCAGCCTCTGACCTAGACACACACTCTACAGTTCTATAATACAAATAATACAAATAATAATACAATAACAGCCACAATCTATGAAGAAGCAAAGCGTGAACTTGTGCCAGACCTGACTGAATGTGCAGTATTATGTTGAGTTAACAACTGATGGGTGGAGCTTTAAATATAGACACTAAATATTACTGTTTACTGTTCAAATGTTTATAAAAAATTCTGAGCACCAACAACAGTGGCTTTGTTTTAAATGTAATTTTCTATTATGGTTTATTTTGTGTTTTAGGGTAAAAAAAAATTAATATAGATTAACTAACAAAATCAAAGAAAATCGAAAATTGTGGCTGCAAAATTGAAAACTGAATCGAATTGTGAATTAAGTGTAATCTAATTCTAATCTAATTCATAAAGTTGAATTTCAATTAGTTGCACAAACTTTAATTGGTACGTAGATTTCCAATACTGCACATTAATAAAAATTTGCTCAACATTCGAGCTGAGACACTTTTTGGGACTAAATGTTCTATTGCACCAAAAAAAATTTGATTAGATCTCTTTGCTTTGAAAGAGTATATCAAATTCTGTGCAATTCCCACTGGCTGACGCTGCTTTTGTCTGTTCCCCTGCAGCCTGAGGAAGGTGTGGCAGAGGAGGCAGTGCTCTGTGAAGGGGGGCATCCTCACCATCTCTCATGCCACGGTGAGTAAATCCACGGCCGCACAACCCGCCGACCCCTCCTCCCTGCGCGGATCAAAGCCACAGCATCACGCGGGGAGGCAGCGGCGGTGGGCTCTCGTTCAATCTGGACGCGTGGAAATGACATAGATGTGTTGTCATGACGACGATGGCCCCTCCCCCCTCTGCGCCTGGGTGACTCATCTCCACTGTACACGCCGGCACGTCTCCGGCATTGTCCTCACCCTTGTGCAGCGGCGGCGGCGGCAGACAGTCAGATTGGAGGCCGCTGTTGTGATAGAAATAAACACGTCCACGCTCACAGAACAGATCCGAACTGTGGCCATCTGCTATTTCAGTTTAACCTCCCGCTAAGCCTCAGACAAAGAGACCTCCTAGAACGACTTGTCCGGCATAATCAGAAAATGTTTCTAATTGTGGAGAAGCTGTGGCAGGTGTCTAGCTGGGTTTGAAAAGATAAAGGCTAAATCCAATTGGAAACGGGAAAATGCTGCAGTTTTATATATATATATATATATATTTTTTTTTTATTTTAGTAGTACTGTAATCCTTTAGCCGTTTAGTCAATTAAACAGTTGATCCATTCTTAGTCGACCGACATTTTTTTTAGTCGACTAATTCCTTTTAGACAATAAGGATTTAAACAGAATAATATGATCATCTTAAAATAGGTAACAAGTACCTGAAATAAGCAAGATTTTGAGTAGATTTTGACTGGCCAAGCAAAAAAATATGAAAAATACACATTTAGTTTAACTTGAAATCAGCAAAAAAGCTTTTGCATTTTGCATTTGAAGACGAGCTAAATGTACATGTTTTATTGGCAAATAATACATCATGATAAGTACTACAAATCATTGGTATACTGTAACTTGCATTTTATAATATAATTAAACAACATTTGTTGTTGTTCTACATGAACTCCAAAACAATTTTAACAGTTTTGAGCACAGTTTGAGTCAAATACATAGTCAGATAAAAAGTTTTTAGCTTCAGCACATTGACCACACCCACTATTAGCAAAATAATCGGTCGATGGGACAGGTTTTTAGTCGACCAATAGTTTTTCTGGTCGACGACAGCCCCAGTCAATAAGTCAAAGTACAGCGGTCGACTAAGCTTTACTAAGTGCTACATGTCCAAAATTGTACAACTGAGATGAATGACAAGAAGCATTAAAGGAACCATATGTAAGATTTTGATGTCAGATTTCATAAACATGAATTATATGTGTCCACAGATACAAGGTCAACAAGTCCAAATATGCTACTATTTTTAGTGAAAGTCAATGTAATTCTTAGTTATTCTTAATTAAAAACAATGGACATTATGTCCCTTTGTTGATGTTTACATTTATTATCCAATCAGAAAGCAGAATGAGCCTCACATGACTCTCTCAGTTGGGTTGCCAGTTTGGTTTCTTAGAAGCTGAAGTTAATTTTGAATCAGTAATCAGTAGCTTCCTATCTTCAATGTGTGGGCCTTAACACACTCTGGCAACCCATGTTCATTTGTGATTGTTATGCCTTTCTAAAACCACTAGTTGTGCATCTTACATACGGTTCCTTTAATATATTGAAAGGGCAGCTGATGTTGGATGTTTTATTTTAACACTTTTAGATTTTGTCAGAAAAATATATTCTGAGGTAAGCTTGGCCTTCTGCACTTGACCCAGTCTTCAGTGCCTCTGGGAAGAACTTCTCACGAGTAGTCAGGACTACCTCACTGGATCTGGATCATAAGCCTATTTTTTGTGTTTTGGAGTACCATAAATTCTGGACTATAAGCCGCTACTTTTTTCAGAAGTTTTGAACTTTGCGGCTTATAAGGCAATGCAGCTAAATTATAGATTCTCATAGACTTACTATTAACAAGTGCGGCCTATATAATTACTTTATCTCTTTTCTTATTTAAATTTAGTTGGTGCGGCTTATATTCAGGTGAGCTCAATAGGGCAAAAATTACGGTATATGGAAGTTGGATAATATATATTTCTTAATTAGTGTTGACCTTTGGAATACTAAAGAACAAATGGTCAATACCCATATTTGACTTGCTATTGGGAGCAAGAATTGATGCTTGGTGAAATGAATAATAAGATTTTAGAATATAGTTTAAGATATTTTAAATAAGGTTTTCAAATTAACTTTTCACGTTTGTTAAAAAAAAGTCAAAATGTAATTAACTAAGATAAGATTTTTTGCGTAATTGTCTAATACTTACATCTGGGAAAGCTTTCTAACATTACCAATGTTTTATCTGATTTTTTTGCCCTCTCCTATTCTTTTCAACTTAAATATGATGATAACTTAGAAACAGTTTGTCTCTGCTCGTGATATTTACTGTGTATTCTTCACTAACCCCATAAACATTAGCTAATTACATCTAGGACATTAGCTTACCCCTGCTTCTTTAGTAACAGGTCTCTCCGCAGTGCACCTGTCATCTACCTAGTTCTGCACGCTCGTGAATTATGAATGAAATTTGGGCTGGTGCTGAATAGGTATAGCGCTGTTAAGGAATGGCTGTCAGCTGTTTGTTGGTAGAACCGGTAAGCCCAGCGAGGCCGACACGCCGCGGGCTTATTTACTAACACACATTTGTTTTTGAGGATTAGCTCCCAAGTGCATAATGATCACGAGAGATGAGTCTATGAGCCGCTTATTGTTCACATTTGCTGTTTTATAGCCTTAGAGAGTGACGTAGGCTTAAGCACTGCAGCATGACATCATATCTGTGTGCTGCGGGCGCACGGGGAAAGGGTTCTGCTAAATTATTATGTGGAAAAAATAAAAGGGATTACATTTTACATAGAGTGTCTGTTTGGGTATGTGTTGCATAATAATGCACATACTGTAAGAAAAATGTGTGTGAACTAGTTTTTCTTTTCATTTTCTGTTGGAACTGATTGTTGTCAACTTTTGAGATTTATAATACAAATTTTGCCATTATAAGACAGGTAAACTTATAGTTTTAGGCAGTTTTTAACTACCTTTTAGAGTAGTACATTGCAAAAAGTGAATATCAAGACATGTTAAAATTGCTTGATTCTAAGATTTGAACACTCATTCCAAGCATTTGACTAATTTAAGCTCGATTTATTGTAGAAATCCTGTTAATTTTTCTTGTTTCAAACTTTTTAGAACTGATTTCAAGACATCACTTTCATGTTTCGAGCCAAATTATTTGCCAATGGGCTAAGAAAACTGTTCTTATCCCACTTGTTCTTATTTTAAGCCAAGCTTTCTTAAAAACAATTCAGAAAAGCCTTCAAACAAGTGAAATATTCTGCATAACATAAGCAATTAAGTCTTAACCAGTTAAAACCCAAATCCAGAATAAAATCTAGAATCAATTTAAGCAAGTCTAGATACTTAGTTTTTGCAGTTAAGCACACTTTTTTGTTTGAGGGAAAAAAAAGCCACAGGAACCCACTGCTAAAACATTATCAAGTCAAAAAAAGTGTCTTCTTTTCGGTAAGGATGCATATTTTAACATCACTACTACTAAATTATTATGTGTGAAGGCAAACTTTGCATAAGGTACATTTCTGCTGTGGTGGCTTCTGAAAATCAAGAGATTATAGAAGTAAAAGCAGAATACGTGTACAGTATGTCAGATGAAACAAGCTGGATTTGATTAGCTTCTTTGGCGACTATATTTAAAATGTAAGATAAGACTAGCGTCTGTGCTTTCTTCTGGAAATGCTTTTGTTAGATCTTTATTCTGGACCGTAGCTGAACTTTAGGTGCCTTAGCCAGCGTGGCATGAGCCAGCAGACCGGCTGAGCTCCCAGGCTGTTAGCGTTTCATTAGCACGTGCCCCGGCCCCTCCCTGCCCCACACTGGCAGCAGACAATGTTCAGTGTCCATGTGCCAACTGGGCCCATTATTACAGTACACAGGGCAGCCAGTGCAACCCAGTTTCCCTGCTGGCACCGAACAAGCCTGGAGTTCAACTGTAAGACTGGGCTGTCTGAATGAGTCGTGCCAGCTGAGGTGACAAGACAATTGTTCTGCTCTTGTGGAATTGTTATAGTGTTTTGGAATGGTGGAAAAAAAAATAGAATAATAGAAAATGTTTAATTGTTGTTGCCTATTGTAACGATGCATTCTTACTAGAAATATTTTGGTTATTGGCCAAAATTCTTCAGGCAAGGCCATATTTTATTCTAATTTTTAACTAGAGAGATGAGGATTTTGTACACCTAGGTTTGAGAAATAATCAAAATCAGTCATATTTTTCTAAATTCCATATAAAGGATGGCGAAAAAAAACCCATCTTGGATGATGCCTCTCTACAGATCTGTGATGTAAAATGGGCTGGTGGCACAAGCGTCTGTCTCACAGAGAGCTGAATAGATAACATGTTCAATTGGTGTACAAAATGAAATAACCATTTCAGCTAAAAACAAGATCTATAGAGTTTGCTTAAAATGTTTATTATTATTGCGAAGAGCACAACATCTGTATGAATGTTTGCAGTGTATCATCTGTCACCTGTTTTTACCTTTTGCTCAAAAATCCAAGCAGAATCACAACGTTTCATTACCTTTTTAACTAAACTTTGAAGTTTGGCTAATCATATACTCACTGTATATTTTGTTTGTGTTTCAGTCCAACCGACAGCCGGTCAAACTCAACCTGCTGACCTGCCAAGTGAAGCCCAGTCCAGAGGATAGAAGTGCTTCGACCTTATTTCCCGTAAGTTCAGCCACATTCATAATTTGTTTAAATTTGACCTACATGTCCTAACATTGAATTGTATTTTGTGTTTGACAGATAATCGGACATATCATTTCCAAGCTGAAGATGAACAGGAGTTTGTTATGTGAGTTTATTACACTTCTCAAGTTTTCATTAACGTTTAATTAAATAACGTGTTAAACTGTCATTAGTTTGTGAAATGAATGAAGAACGAAAGGAGATGTAGGCCCACTTTACCAATTTAAACATTTTACGGCAGTCACATTTTATGCAGTTTGTTCCCTCAGGTTTTCTGACTTTTCTAATGCATTCAGAGCCTCATATTTCCTCATCACAAGAGTTTAGAAGTATAGCTTTCAGAAATCATTGTATTTATTTTATTTTATTTTTTTTGTTGGTTTGTGCTGCAGACTTAAGCCATTAACACAAGTTATCCAGCTACGTCCTTACATAGCCCCTTCTCACATATTATACAAGAACTCTAATGTGCCTAAGATGATCTAGTTATATTTACGTCACTGTTCGAGGTTCCCTTGGTCCTTTTGAAACAACTCTTGCATTTGATGACATAACTGCATCAATTCTCCTTTTTATTACTGCGAGATCATCTTGTCTTGATCAGCTTCTTCCTCTGTAGCCCATTTACCAGAATTCAAAACAACTCATCACTTTGTTCTCTCCAAATCAAATATCAAAAGCTCTCCGAAGGCAGTCACTGTGCATTTTCTGGAGACACTGCAGTACAAAAATGCTCACTTTGATCCGTATCGCTTTAATGTTTAGTTTGCATATTCTCACTCTAAAATAAAGAGGATTTCCTGTTGTCTTTTTTGCTGTTGTCCCACACACTTGAGGCAGGCGTGCACACTGAAGGCACTCGCAGTCCTTTGGGATAAACCCCGTGCTCCTCGCTGCCTGCTGTCACGCACTAGCAGCAGCAGAGTCTTTATAGGATTCTCCATAAAATATTCAGTGCTTTTTCTTTATGCATCTCACCCATCCAATTAAGCAAAGGGCATATTACATTTCACATAATAAGCTGTATTATAAAGGAGAGAAAGATGCTGCTAAAAGTCTGTATCATATCATAGCTTGCGTTTAACACGTTCTGATTAACACCTCTATCTTTGCGTGCCCACTTCCTGTCGACTCGCCGCTTCATACACAAAGGTGACTGACAGCGACGGAAAATGCTGACAAGTTTAAAGCCGCGAGGGTCACAGCAGTGGGCGGAAAACGGGGGAATGTGTGGAGTGAGGTGAATGTCAGGAAGCCATTTTGTTTTCCATTCTATATGTATTTTTAACCTTTGTTGTGGTAGGTTTTTGGTTTACCTTCAATCTACTTCAACCATTGAGGAAAAATCTAATGATATCACAGCATTGTTAAAGACAATAATGCAATAAATACGTTTAGCATGGCCCTTTTTTGCATAGTTTATTTGCCATTGCTTCCACCATTTTGGCCAAGCAATTTTCTGTTTGTGAAATTACGTTTTCAACTATAGAATATCATGTGTACAATCATTATTTCTAATTTATAGGGCAACAAGTTAATTGCAACTATCGCTTATTGAAATAACTGTTTTAAGATACAGATTGAGCAGTGTTGTAAACTATGTCTTTTATTGTCTAAGATTCTCTTTGTGTGACTTTTGCTTTCTAAAAAACTGGTCAGTTAATCAAAACAATAGTCCAACTGTCAGTAATCGATTACTACTAATTGATCGTTCGTTGCAGCACTGCTAATTGAAAGACAAAATATATTGGGCTGACTTCTTCACCATAGCAACAGCATTTCTTGCCAGTAAAGAAGCTTCTCACTAGTTTTAAAATGACAAGTTGTAGATTTAGAGCCCTTTTTATTAAGCATTTGCTCATGTGCAAATTGGGTTAAGAGAAGCAAAAACTTGACACAACTTTTTTGTTTCTCACTGAAGCAAAGAAATTGCAAAATTTAAGTATGTAATAGGTTATATGTTCATCTTCTAAGATTAAATTGAGCGTAATCTGCTAATAAATAACACATTTATAACTGCAATTTAGCACCTGGATTGATTAAATAAGGCTCTTTGTTGTTTGAGAATGTTTTTTTTTGTAGCATCTCTCATTTCTACTTGTTTTAAAATACAACCAAACAAGTTGAAATCTATTGCTTCTATTACTGTATATTCTACACAAATTTGTCAGAAACGCAACATCATTTTTCTAATACTAGTAATTTATTCTATCTTAAGAACATTTTATTATACAATCCTCTGTATATCTGTTTGACACTTCTCCTCTTCTCAGCTGGATCTCAGTGCTGACCAACAGTAAGGAAGAAGCCCTCAACATGGCGTTCCGCGGGGAGCAGAGCAGCGGAGGGGAGGACGGTTTAGAGGACCTGACGAAGGCCATCATCGAGGACGTCCTGCGCATGCCGGGCAACGAAGTGTGCTGCGACTGCGTGCTGCTGGTGTGTAGTCCGCTGCCTCCTGCTCCCATGTGCCCTCCCACGCTCCCTTTATGCACCCTCTGTCCTGTTTTCTGCTTAGTCAACCCTCACCTTGTTGGGAACCAATTGCCTCTGCTTCAGCATTTTCTGACGTTAATGACATGTAATCAAATACCACTTAACACCACAGTTGAGAATCTCGTAATGTCGCAGCTATTTTTTGCATCTTCTCACATTGAGCAACTTCCAAATTCCCCCAGCAACCATTGACGGAACAGGCAGCAGCGCGCTAATGCAGTACTGTTGTTAGCATTCAGGGCACAAGCCTCTTCCACATCCTCCCCGCACCGTGAAGCCAAGACTCAGCACTCGGGAGGCCATAGACATCCAGGCCTTCTGAGCACATCCACATATACACACCTCACGCTGACAAATGTTAACATAAACACGCTCGGCAAAGGCAGAAAGTTGCTTTACAAACATGGCTAAGTTGGAGAAGCAGTTTCATTACATCACGCAGTTACGTAAGCCACACGCACTGACGACCCCTACAATCCGTGGAGAGCTGAGGTGATTGGTCTTGTCAGCTCTACTGTTTCTATACATGGCTAAAGCAGAAGTAGCAGATGGGCTGTAAGCTGATTTGTGTTGTTTCACTTGATGAAATGTCAATTGATTTTGGTGACATTTGAAATGCTCTAGCCGGGATGCATATGATTTGATAGTCTCTACTGCATTCCTCCATAGGCTTTGCAGATTTGTAGGCCTGTGTGTTTAAGCGGCTATAGAGGTCGTTGATGTACTCTCATTATGGGTGACATGGACCCAGTGACCTATTCTCAGCTTGGGTCTGTGTCTTTGTGTGAAATGATAATGTTTCAGACTCGCTACCTGGTGTTTACTTGCATGGTCCGCTCTGAACTGTGCAGCTGGACTCATAAATTCAGTTGAGCTAAAGGCTAACTCCCAGATTGCACCATTAACAACATTGTGAGACAGCAGTGGTCAATCATCCCCAGTGAGAATCCCACGAAGCGTAGTCTGCTTATGTTTTTCTTAATCCTGACTTTGGTCTTCCACATAGGTCATGCATTTTTTTATGACATTCTGTGTTCCTGACTCCTTTTTGTAATTGCTGTAAAGGGTTAAGAAAAAAAGCATTATACTGTATAATGTGTTGCATGGTTATATGTATGCTTTTTATTTACAGATCCAAAGTGGCTGTCTACCAACCTAGGTATTCTGACTTGCATCGAATGCTCTGGGATCCACCGTGAGATGGGTGTCCACATCTCTCGTATTCAATCCATGGAACTGGACAAGTTAGGGACCTCAGAACTCTTGGTAGGAAATTTTGAATGAAGATCTTACATATAACTTACTGCAAGATAGCAGTGTTTTCCTCTATGGTGTAATTTTTAAAAAACATTAAAGCAGCTCATTTTGAAAGAGAACACAACAAACAAAGCACTTATCCTATCTCTGAGGCCATGTGAATGCTGTTATACTTGTCAACAATCTCATGATCTCATTTTGACTTTTACCACTTCTTTCCAGCTGGCCAAGAATGTAGGGAATAGTAGTTTCAATGAGATCATGGAGGGAAACCTCCCTCTCCTTCGCCAAAGCCCAATCCCTCAAGTGACATGTATGTTCTATATTTGCTTTAAAACAATCTTGTTTTTATGTCGACATCTTTATACTTTGTCTGACTGAATATGCCTTTTACCCACAGGACAGTGAGGAAGGAGTTTATCAACGCTAAGTATGTAGACCACAAGTATGCAAGGAAAACATGCTCATCTGCGGCAGCTAAAATGATTGAGTTGTTTGAGGCAGTCCAGTCAAGGGACCTGCTGGCTCTCATTCAGGTTTATGCAGAGGGGTGGACTGATGAGCCCCTCCCTGAAGCAGGACCGGTGAGTCTGACCTGCGCTTAATGTATTGAAGCTTTGTGATAATTGTTTTTCGTCCTTTCCAAACATCATTGTTCGCCTTGATTTATTCCAGCCTTTGTGATTGAGGTTGTTTTTGCCATCAGTACAGCCACATGCTGACACATTTCCACCAGTTGGTGAATTATTGGGTGGCTATAGTTATGGGTGTAACAGTTGGGAAGGGTTGAGTCATCTGGAGAACTTCACCAGCAGGTGGTGATATGCAGCAAGCTCCTCCACATCACCATTATGTCACCCAAACCCAGATTTACACATGAGATGCCAATAATAATATTCATTGTTAATTTCAAAGGCTGTATATTTCTTATGTTGCTTCATTCATACCCTGAACTATGGTAAAGCAAATAGCAGTAAAAAGTGCACAAACCCATAACAATATGGCTGAACAGACCCAAAGTGACATAATTAGGTCAATATACCAAATGTACACGTCTTTGCTTCGCTCTAATAAAAAATGAAGTGTGTGCTCTAGCCGTAAATTGAAAGTGCGTATTCATTTAGTGACACAGGGAGGTGCTGCTACTGTTGTTATAGAGTCTGACTCACCGATATCTGATCTGCTGCTGTCAGTGCATCTGAAAAGCTGTTGTCTGCAGACATAAAGGCATCCCACATGCCCTCCACTCCAACACAAGTGCACGCTGTTCTATATATAGCACTAATGGTATAGATGACTAAACATGTCAGAATTCATCTCATGTATGTTCTAAGTCAGCGAGGCTTTAATGATTTATGGATTTAGGCACAGATTGGATGTGTATGTTGTGCTATAGAAATCAATGTTATCTTTAGAAAATATGTTCATTTTAGGAGCCATTTTGTTTACTGCAGCTTGTTTAAATGCTCAATGTGCGACAGAGTGGTGGAAATAGGGAATGATGCTGCTGCCCAGTGTCTCACTAACACCTCTCTGTGTTTGATGGCCCCTGCAGGAGTTGGAGAGACAGCATGCACTACTCTGTAAGGACTGCTGACCAGACCTCACTGCACTGGTGGACTTTCTAGTACAAAACAGGTCATACGCACTTCCATAACAGTAAATTCAACTTACCTCTCCTCTAAAGCCGGCGACTCCGACAGACATTTCTTGTAGTTTGCATGTTCTCTGTTGCGTAGGTTTCCGGGTATCGTTTCCTCCTCAGCTCTGTTTAATGCCTCCGCTACTTAGGCTCCCCTGCAAAAGAGATCTGAATCTCATACCTGGAAATAAATCAATAAATTAAATTAAATTAACTTAGTTTGGTGTGATAGTCTTTGTGCTAAATATCAAAAGTTTTACAGCAATCAAGTTGCAAATTATGAAGAAACTGGCAACTCAAAATAAAGAATTACAGAAAGTTCTAAATAGAATCCATCCACATGTCCTCTAAAAGCGCCAAAATGTAATGATTACACACAACTGACACCATTTACTGGAGTTTAAGCACTCATTTTACACAATTGTCACTCCTGTGTTATTTACATTGATTTAGGCCCATATTTACAATGTGGTTGCTAGTAACATTTGTAGATTCCCCTCCGTCATATTTACTCGACAAAAGATGATCAAGAACTTCACCAAAACAACCAAACTGGGTAAAAACAAGCTAAATGTTTAGTGAAATCTTAATCATAATCATGTTTACTATGTTTTACTAAAAATGCAGTTTAATCTGTCATACGCATTATAAATATGCATGTTAGTCTACTTTTATGCTTAGTAGAATTTCAACACTTCACATATTTAAAAACCATGCAGCAAACACTGTGTATAAACTAACAGAGTTTGATCTTGGTCAAAGTGGCTGTAAGATTCTGTGGAATAAAGCAGCCAATGTTCAGAGGAAGGCTTAGTGCAGTGCTGAGCTCAGATTCCCACAAGGCAAATAGAAATGGGTCAAGCACTTGTTCGCTTCCTTAATTTATTCCATTCTCTTCAATTGTTTACCCACCAGTGCTTCCACTGCACATAGTCTGCACAGAACAAGAACATTAATTAATATATAGTGTCATGCTTTGGCCTATTATGTGAAATGTATTACCTTTTACCATAAGAAATTTCAAAGCCTCAGCTATTCATTCAGCATCTTAATGTGCACAGTGAACGCACTCTGACTAATTACAATACTGTTTACTACTGCCAGTTAAACATATGACCTGTGTGTGTGTGTGTGTTGTACCCCAGTGGTAACCTGGATAAGCAGACGGAGTGGGGGAACACAGCCCTGCATTACTGCTGCATGTATGAGAAGCCTGAATGCCTCAAGTTACTCCTGCGGGGCAAGCCAGCCACGGACATCAGTGAGTCACAGCCACTGCCTAATGTCATCTGTGGCTACATATGAGGCACTAACTGTTGATTATGCTCACTCTCCTTCAGCCAATCAGAACGGAGAGACTGCGCTGGATGTTGCCAGGCGACTGAGGAACACTCAGTGTGAGGAGGCAGTAAGTATTTCTCTATGGCAAAAGCAGGACCACTCAGTTGGGCCTCTTTTGGGATGTCACACAGCATTTTAATTGGTACAAAAATATCACTGCTGAACCCCAGGTCACAAAAAATAATAGTTATATGGGCTGGGTTTCTGATTATTTTCAGTCTAAACACCAGGTGGCAGTGTGATGTCTGTCTCCAGCCCCTGGAAACATAAGGGCTTGTTTTGAGCTGTATGTTTATTATTAACAGTAAAATGAGCATGTACTCAAAACAGTGCTTAATGTAATGTAAAAGCAGGACTGATTTGAGTTGATAATTGCTGTTCGTGTGTTCATGTCAGCTTGTGCAGGCTGCAGAGGGGAAGTTCAACCCCCACATCCATGTGGAGTATGAGTGGAGCCTGAGACTGGAGGAGATGGACGAGAGTGATGACGACTTGGATGACAAGGTTTGAAGAGCAGTGATGTTATTACAGCTCTTGACCGTTCTAATGCAATCCACTTAGGAGCCAGTCTGATGCTGAGATCTAATTGAGCACTATAGTACTTTACTGCAGGTTCACTGCATAACAGTTCTTAGAGCTATAGTCTTTGAAGCATCAGTATACAGTCTGTTCAGATTTTATGTATGTACTACTGTAACCAAACTGTCACAAGTCATGAATAAATTAAAAGAGAAAGATTTTAAAACATATAAAACTTTAAAGCTCTTGTCTTGAACTTGTGCCTTCCTGTGTGTTTTGATATAGCCTAGTCCCATTAAAAAGGACCGCTCCCCCAGACCTCAGAGCTTCTGCCACTCCTCCAGTCTGTCCCCCCACGACAAGCTCTCTCTGCCGGGTTTATCAGCCAGCGGGACAAGCAGCAGCGCCTGTCCTACAGCGCCTTCACTAACCAGATGTACAGCGTCTCCACGGACCTCAGCTCCTCTCCCGTGGCAGACGGACCACCGCTGCCCCCAGGAACCAGGGCAAAGGTCAGACCTGCCTGCTCCAAGAGTGTCAGAGCCAGAATTTTTTTTCTGACAGTTTAGTCACTTTTGCTACTGTAATGTGCTTATGTTGACTTAACTTCTCAAAATGTTTATGTATCTATTATAGCATTGTGCAGAGGGACATTTTGATTGTTTTTATTCCAGAAAATGAACTCAACCTGTATGCTCAGGGAAGAAGGGCAGGATGTGTATAGTGTCCCTCAGTTCATTAACCTCTGACATACAACACACAAAGATCTGCTTTCACTGCTACTTTTACTACTAGTAATAACAGTCCTCCTAGAAAGGAGTAACAGTGCCGCGACGTACACTGCCTCATAGCATTATTACTAACTGATGCTTTTGTCCACAAGTATGGCCAGTGGCAACAGGGTTGACCAAAGTGACATAGTATAAAAAATAACTTTAGCCAAACCATACTCATATTGTGATGTTTTGTTTTCATCTTTAGCAATGTAGATACTATAAACATAATCAATAAGGCTTTATTATTTCAGTGCATTTACTTTATGTAGAACACTCTTAAGTTAAGACTAACTTGACATGCTAATTCCTCAGATGCTTCACATTAGCAGAAGCAGCACACTGGTCCCTCTCTCTCAGTAGGTAAAGCTGAAGAGTGGGGCCGGCTTTGCGCAGTATCGCCTCTTTTGCTTTGCCTGTCACGGATAAGATTTCATCTCGTTATTTTGTATTGTGTGGGAGCAATTCTTTTTGAGACTGACATACTGTCAATGCTCTCCCACACTCCTCATCTCGCTCTTTCTTTCTCTTTTTTGTTTCTCTATTCTTTCAGCTCCACACTTGGCATTCCTTGGCTCTCATTCGCACTACGCCACACTGGCTGGCACTCGACCATACATCAGTGAATATCTTGATTTTATGTTCTCCTTCTCCTCGGCTGTGTGCCCCATTTAAAATTGTCCCTCCGTTGTTTCGGCCTTTACTGCTCAGATTTACAGGCTGGTGGAGTTTTATAAGCAAACAATGGGATGATGTAGGCAGACTGGGCCTTTAGCTCATCTGCTATGTTTTTAATGTGACATGACTGAGGTCCACCATCCTTGAGCTGTAAAACCTTACCACAGCTGACTTCCTCTCTGGCTGAGCTCTCTATTAGCTGCTTAACTTTACTTTTCTCTTGATGTTTATCCTACAATCTAACTACACATTCTATATTTACTGACTCAGTTTTGCACGCACCTGACCCACAGTGGAACCACGATGTCCCTTTAACTGTTTGCATCTCCTTCCAGATATACCTGTGCTGTTCCTGTTGACTGCCTTGGATGAAGTGTGTTCTAATGTCTTTCCTCATTGTGTCTTGCGATCTCTATTCCTGACAGCCAAGTCCCTGTGAGCTGTTGTGTTGCTCCTGTCTGCTCCTCCTTATCCTCTGCTTCTGTGGATTGTTTTGTTGGGGTTTGACTGATTAATTTTTGGGGGGACCTCATCTCCTCATTTGTTTTTATGTATTGCTCCTCCAGCTCCACCCCCATCCGGCCCTCCCTCTGCACTCACCCCAGGAGGCAGCTCTACCTTGTCCAAGAAGAGGCCACCGCCCCCCCCTCCTGGACACAAACGCACCCTGTCTGACCCACCCAGCCCGCTCTCCCACAGTCCACACAGTAAAGGGGGCTTAACTGGGGGTGAGCACACCGACTGTAGGGCTGTTACAGTCCCACAGACAGAATGCTAGAAACTGTTCTATCCACTGTGGACATAAACCTAAGTTTATATATTTTTATATCCATTAGATTTTTTTTATTTTTAGAAATGTACAGTATACTATAGCTTTAGGTACTTGCATAAACTCGCTCTATAGTCAGTGTATTACAAACAGTGGAGTAAGTCCAAAGTGAATAGAGCCACAACAAATAAAATAATTATTTCTTGAGTTCATATTGACACGCTAAAATCAATTTAATTAATGTTATTAATTTGTTTTCTTTCATTTATTCGAATGAATCACATGCACTGAATAGAATTGACAGTCGTACAATTATTCCAAAAACAACAACTTGCTGCAAACCTCCGCTGCACCAATCTAAAGTGTGCTATGCAAAGATTTCCCTTGAGAGTTGAAAAGCTCTGATATAGTATTTGGCCTGGTCTAATGTGATACTCCACATAAATACTGTACTGTCCCAAAACTGTTTCCAAAAGTAGGCCATGCTCTGACCTGAACGCAAAGCTGGTTTTATTACTCACACTGTAATACATTGGATATAGTCAGAATCTAATGTCAATGCTCGCACACAAAATCTCATTATTTATTTGTACCAGCTGGCACTCCCCTAAATAGTTCTGTTGTTTTGATGTTCTCATCTGTCTTATGTAGTGTTTTGTGCATTCTGTCACACTTACCAAGCACTATGTCACTGTCACTGAGGACACTTTATACTGCACTAAACCACAAATAATCCAGCCTCATGGAAAGCTCAGCCAGATGACGCCTCCCTCATTGTTTTATTTAACCATGACAGCATGTTAATTTATCTCCACATTTATCACAATTACATTCTTGTCCTTAATTGTTTGACATTGTGTTAATTAATTGTCTGTGGTGGTGGCTTTTAATATATAGGAAGTGATTCTACTCCTCCTCCAGTCACCAAGATGTCACCTGTGTCTAATAAATTTGAAGGCATTCCTCAGCAGCAAAGGTACTCCAACAGTGTCTAAATATGGTGTCATGTTACATTGTGATTTTTTGACATTACTGTCTAAATATTCTTTTCTCAGCACTACTTCAAGTAACACAAAATCTACACTTGGTCCGAGGGTATTGCCTAAACTACCTCAGAAAGGTATGATGTGTTTGGTTTTTGGCTATAAATACACAGTGAGAGAATTAGTTTGACATTTGCTCATAACAGAAGATTTTTCCAGATGTGGGATGAAAATAGGTGTAGTGAATTTTTACTACTTAGAAAATAAAATACACAAGGACGCAGTTCATATTAAATGTCTGTACTCCAATTGTTTTTGTAATAATTTTCAGTTTTTCTTTTGCTAAAAAGGACTAGCTAACAATAATTTTGCAAATCAATTAGTCTTGCAATTATTCTTTCAAAACAATAATGTACAATGCAAAAGTCAAATGATGATTAGTCCTTAGTTCATTTTTTTTTTTTTTTTTTTTTTAAAATCTTCATACTTAGTTCTGTTAGCATGAGCCCAGCACTGTCCTGCTGCTCTAATTGGCTGTGTTTAAGTTTCTTATACCTTTTTGGGACCAAATAGTTGGAACAGAGTACACTTAACCCACACACGACATTTTGCTTAGGTCGTGCCTCCTTGGAGAACTTTTCATGCTCCAAAAACAAGAAGTATCTGTTTTATGCTACTTGTTGTTAGTTTTATTATGATGGTACAACCTTGCTCTGGCCTCTGAAAGTTGCTTAATACTCTGGCAGGCTTTAAATTCGTTATAGAAAGTGAGAAAACATATGACTTCAGTTGTTTTTGTTTTAAGAAGGAAAAAAATGTACTGTTCCTTTTTGAAGTTTGAAGTTTTTAGTAGTAAGGAAGCAAGAAATTAGTTGACAATACTTCTTAGTTTGTATGTAAGAAAGAATGTTTGACACACATAATTTTAAACAGCACAAGTGGGAATTGGTCATAGTGAAAGCATTCTTTTGATTAATAGTCTGCAGACCATATATTTATGTTTATTTGTTTGTTCATTCAGTGGCATTGCGGAAGATAGACACTATACACCACCCGTCAATGGATAAGCCCAGCCTTCCTCCAGAGGTCTTCCAGAAGTCTCCTCCAGGAAATGACCCTCCCCAGAAGGCCCCTCCCTCTGACAGGCCCCAGCCGGGAGACCTGCCTCCTAAACCACAGCATTCGGACTTGCCCCCGAAACCTGGAGAGTTGCCCCCGAAGCCTCACCTGTCGGACCTGCCGCCTAAACCACAGCTGGGAGATCTGCCGCCCAAGCCCCAGCTGAAGGATCTGCCTCCCAAACCGCAGCTATCCGATCTGTCTCACCCCAAAGCGGGCCCATCCGAGTCCGCTCCCAGGCCGGACACAGTGCAGAGGCCCCAGACTCAGCCTCCGCCCCCGCCACAGTCACATCCACAAGCTCAGCCACAGGCAACTTCACCAGCTCCTCTGCAAACCACGCCCCAGATCACGCCACAAGTCACCCCCCAGGATTCACCTTCACCCAATCAGCAAGCGGCAATCACGCCCTCCTCGCCACAGTCTGCAGAAGACACCAACGGGACCCCAGTTGGAATGGCCGAAACTCCAGTGCCACTTCCTCGAAAAATCAACACGCCGGTATGAAGACATGTATTTTATTTGCTGTGCTTTTGGTTTTCAATTAAAAGTGCAAGTCAAAAGTGAAACTTACCAATCTGTAGTCTGTGCATTTGATTAGTTTGTTTTTAGTATTTTAATGTGATGCTGTAAGCCTGGAATAAATTTTAGTTTTTATTCCTGACTATGGAATATACAAGTCACACTCATACGTTTCTTGGTGGAACAACAGGTTTAATACACTGCTTTTTTAGCTTTTAATTCATTCTTACACACAATAATATTACACATTTTGTGTTTCTTCTACTGTTTAGTTTACAGTATGTAATAGATGGAATGCTGATTTGCGTTCTTTTGCTAATAGCTTTCTTAATTTGGTTATGGCAAAATATGTAATTATATCTTAAGAAGAACTCTGAAAAAGAAGCAGCATTGTGAAATACTGTTGGTAACGGCTTGCGAGAAGTTTTTAAATTTTGTGTTTGGTGGTGGTAAAAAAGTCTTAAATATAATGCTGAAATATCAATGTTCTGGAAAAGTCTTGATGGTGCTTGAAAAGTGCTTCACAAATTCTCCACAGAACCATTACTTACATCAGCCAAAATCAAATACTTTCCCAGGGCTGTATTGTTTTCAAAGCGTTAATAATACCTGTCCTCTAATGACTATTTTTCACTTTTTACTCTTGCAGGGGAAGAGCAAAGCCCGCCGAGTGAAGACCATCTACGACTGCCAGGCTGACAATGACGATGAGCTAACGTTTGCTGAGGGGGAGGTTATCATAGTGACAGGTGAAGAGGACCAGGAGTGGTGGGTAAGTCAAGTCTAGCCTGCTTTTATCCTTTTGAAATATTGATGAAAATTTTACTGTGAAGCACTTTTGAACTTTTCTCTAATTCGACTCTCCGCTTTGCTTCAGATCGGTCACATTGAAGGAGAACCGGAGAGGAAGGGGGTGTTTCCTATGTCTTTTGTGCACATCTTGAGTGATTGACAACCAGAAAGACTTGCACTACACCTCTCCCTGAATTTGGAGGCCCTGTAAATAGCTATCGTAACACCCATCGCCACAAGACAAGTGTCCTAAAGAGAAAAAAAAAAGCAGAAACCCAATAAGGCTCATCTCGCCATGGATTGCCAGTCCATGCTGTACAAAGAATGTGTGTATTCTTCCTCTACCAGTATTATCTTAACCCTATAGCACGGCTGTGACCAGGCCTCAGAACCCTAGCACTTACCTAAAGTCTATGTTTATGCTGTTACTGTGTATATATGTATGTAAATATATATATTTGTGTGTGAGTGTATATACATGTTTTATTGTACAAAACATGTACCATTTCTCTCTGTCAGACTAAGAATCAGGGCAGTGGAGTTTGAATTTTATCTTAATTTTAAAGGCCCTCAAGTAATCATCAGCTTATATTTCTGGAAAAAGAAAAGGAATGTGAACTAGATCATGTCATTTGTGTCTTGCATCCCTGTTTACCACCACAATTAAATGAAATGGCAGAAGTCTCCTACAGACCCTACCAAGATGAAGATTTCATTAAATGTATCCTTGTTCTTGCTTGCTTTGTGTGTACACGTATTATGGTTGTTTTACAGTATAAAAAAACCTGCTGCTATTGTGTGGTGGAATATCAAAGCCTGTGGTTCACTGTAGGTCACTAATTTACTCCTTGTTACACTGTCCACTGTATGTACGCTGTGTGCTGAGCTCACACCATCCCCACAGTCTAAGCTCTGTGCATGGTGTAACAATGACTGGAATTGAGTGGGTCAAGATGCTCACCTCAGGGTTTGAAGAGCCACTGAAAGCGGGACTACCACAAGTATCCTGTTATTAAAGCCACTATTAGTAACTTCAGTATGGAAAAGGACAACTTAGCAATAACTTTATTTTCTAACAGGCTAGAATTAGTGTACACGGCAATGTAAACCTCATGAGCTTGAAGATTTTAATCATGTAAACCATTCCATGTTACTGGACATAGCACATTTCCACTTTGCCTGTGAATCAGGTCTGTACTTGCAGTTTGGGCTTGTAAAGGCTGAAGAGCCATGTATTTCACCCAAACCTCACTGACTTGCAGTCCCCCTCCCATGTAAGAAACAAACCCATTGTATCATTAAAGTGCTGTACCTAAAACTGTTTCCTTCTGCTTAAAGAAAAAAATACAATGCAGACACTGTTCAAATATGAAAAGAGAAAGCAGATGATTTCTCCATTTCTTTATTTTGTCATTTCAAACCAAGATACACATCCAACTTTTCACATACTTGGATTTAAGAGCAACACAAGTACATTTATTTTAAAGACAACATAAATACTGTGTTATCACAGTGAAACTTGCTAAAACAAAATGTTTAAATACCAGAAATCTGGTAAACAAAATTATTTACACACTTGTGCTTTAAGTTTGGAGCCTGGGTCTTTGTCGACTGACTTTATGACTCCCACAGCTACAGTCTGTTTCAGATCCCGTGCTGCAAAGCGACCTGTGGACAACAGGAAAAGCTGGCTTTAGAGGCATTGCAGTACATAAATGACATTTATACAGCATAGATTAGTGCATGTTGTACCTAAAGGCGGGTATGTGAAGAAGCTCTCCACACACATGGGCTTGATAGGGACCAGTTTGACAGTAGCTGCATCTCCAGACTGTAAGATCTGTGGGTGCTCCTCCACTTTCTTTCCTGTGCGCCGATCGAGTTTCTCTTTCAGCTCAGCAAACCGACAGGTCACGTGGGCTGTGTGGCAGTCCAGTACTGGAGAGTAGCCAACCTTTATTTTACCAGGATGGTTTAGCACGATTATCTAAAACATAATTGTTAAGACAGTTGATAGTTCACTGGTAAGAGCTGAAATATGGTGTGAAACTTGCAAAATGAGACCAACCTGTGCCTCAAAGCTTTTTACATCTGATGGAGGGTCCTGCTGGGCATTCCCAGCCACATCACCACGACGCAGGTTCTTCACAGACACATTCTTAATGTTGAAGCCAACATTGTGTCCTGGCAGTGCAGTCTGTATCCCTGGTGGTGCATCTCTATGGACTTGACCTCAGCAGTGAGTTTTGCAGGAGAGAACATAAGGGTCATACCAGGCTTGAGGACACCAGTCTCAATCTTACCCACTGGAACAGTTCCAACGCCTAAGAGAGAACAGTGGCACATTAGCATTTAGAGCCTTGCAGATACTAAAGCTGCTTGTACTCACCTCCGATTTTGTAAACATCTTGCAGAGGTAATCGTAAGGGCTTGTTGATCGTGCGCACAGGCGGCTGAATGGAGTCCAGAACCTCCAGCAATGTCTTTCCATTGGCATTACCTTCTCGTCTCTTGACTTTCCAGCCTTGGAACCACGGCATCTGGGTAAATGTAAATCATGGTGAAATGGTTATTGCAAAGAAAAAAAAAAAAAAAAAACTTAAATCTTACCTTCTGTGATGCTGCAATCATGTTTTCCCCTGTCCAGCCAGAGATTGGAACAAATGGGATAGTTGCAGAGTCATAGCCAATCTTTTTGAGGAAGCCACTCACTCCACGGACCACCTCGTCATAGCGCTTCTGGCTGTACGGAGGCTCAGTGAGGTCCATCTTATTCACACAGACAATGATTTGCTTCACCCCCAGAGTATAGGCCAACAAAGCATGCTCTCTGGTCTGACCACTCCGAGATACACCGCCTCAAACTCTCCTTTTGCAGCAGACACAACCAAGAGTGCAACATCAGCCTGAAACACATTATTTAATTTATTAAGTTGTTTTCAGCATTTGAAATAGTGAAGTTTTGCCACTTACCTGTGAAGTTCCAGTTATCATGTTTTTGATGAAATCCCGGTGGCCTGGCGCATCAATTATGGTCATGGTGTACTTTTGAGTGCTAAATTTCAGAAGTGAGATGTCAATGGTGATTCCTCTCTCACGTTCTGCTTTGAGTTTGTCCAAGACCCAGGCAAATTTGAAGGAGCTCTTTCCCACCTGTTCAAAAGAGTAAAAGTTAATACAACAGATTTCAACTTTAAAGAAAACATAAATTACCTTATACTTACTTGTGCTGCAGCTTTCTCAAACTTCTCCAGTTTCCTCTGATCAACTCCACCACATTTGTAAACCAAGTGCCCAGTGGTGGTGGATTTTCCACTGTCCACATGGCCAATGATGACCACATTCACATGAGTCTTCTCCTTGCCCATAGTAACAAATTAACTTTTTTTTTTCTCAAACAGACGCTTGTGTAAGCTTAGCTGTCAAAAAGTAACAGTTGTTCATACAGCAAATACAAGTCAAATGCACAAAAGTGTTTTCAGGGTTGGCTTTATAAGGAGCATCCAATCAAAACCTGGTGTGCAGCTCAATTAAGTTTGATTGGCATCTGCTGACTTATGATTAGAGGTGTGACATCACTATAACAAGTAGAAATAATCTTAATCTACCATGAAATGCTTCAGTTAAAAAAAAATAGTCTAACTGTGTAATGATAGATTTCAGGCTGTAAAAGATCTGTGGACCACTTGATAGTTCTCAGGCAGATTCTACTACAGTTTGCTCGGTGGTGTCACATAACACCCAGGTGTGTTTGGAAGGTCCTTGAAGCACCTTAGTCTGAGCAAGACAAAAGTTTTGCTGACAGATATATGCCTCAGCCAATCCATTTGAAAGGTAAACTAAAGATGAACTGTCATGACCTCAAGAAAGAAGCCAGCAAAAAGTTATTAATGATTTAAGACAATTCCGTGTTAAGGAGGTAGTGCTATGCCTCCTTAACACTGAATATTAATACATATAGTTAAACAGAAAAAATCACAATTTTATGTAAGCACGGTTCTAAAACTGTCGATCATAAACCAGAAAAAAAAAAAAAAAAAAAAAGGCAAATGCAAAATCTAAAGTTGCTTATGGATCATAATGCTTTTCTCCATACTAAAACTAAAACTGAATTAATAACATTGAAAAAAGAAAACAATAGATAACGTGCTACAAAAATAAATAGCTTACTTCATAAATAGGTTATTTTGTGAAAGTAGCAACAGCGCCCTCTGCAGCTTGGAATAATTTTGTATTTTGAACTGCCAAGCTTGGTTCACAAATCAAGTTTTTTTTAACATTTTAAAATTGAACGAGGTTTACAAAGTCTTTGGCTAATATAAAGTGGCTAAAATAAATTGTAAAAGAGACCGCTTCTTCTGGCCAAAATGTATCCACAAACCAACTCGGAAAAAATAATCATCCGGCAGCTCTGAGAAGGGCGACGCCATCATCCTGCTCACTGCCCCGCCCTTCCCGCTAAGAAGTTCCACAAAACGAACGCTCCTTTTCGCTTTGACGGCCCAGATCCCAACCCGGAAACAGCAGCAGCAAATCGCTTTTCTCCTTCTTTGAGCCTGTGCCGCTGCCTTCTAGCGTGGTATCCAGACAAGAGCTGTGTCTCTCCACAAGCATCAAGGTAAGACTTAAAAACTACTCCTTAGTTTTTGTTGTAACAGTGAATCTGAGCAATCCACTTGACTGCCTTGTCTTGGTTTGTCAGACTGACTTCTTTCACTGTAGTGTGCCTTCTTGGGAGGTTGGAATAATTAGGTTTCATGAATGGATCCTGTAAGATGAAGCTCAAATCGTGCCCGCTAAGTTACTAGTTATCATTAATGTCTTATATTCTCACAACTAACAGGTCATGTCATTATTGCGGTTAACCATCCACTTCCCCTTTTCATAAAGCGACACTGCGAGCTACATTTTCCTTTCTTTTAGCCAGAGGCACTTGAATGTAGCGTGCCTGACCCATATTTCTCTAATGCCAGGTTATTAGCTTGGTCTCCTCCAGTATGTTACACTATAATCCCGTCAATCTGTTCTAAATGAGATGTGTGAGCATGGATAGAACCGGACTGCCCTTTTTTAGTGATGCACAGGCAGCACCATCAAAGGAAATGCACACCCCAACAGCCTCCAGCTCATTAGTATGCACCCACATCATGTGATTAACAATCGGATCAATGCAGGCTTCCAAATGGGCCATATAAAATAATTAGACCTAGTTATGTAAGCTTACTGTGCAAATGGTGCTCTGCAGTGCCAACAGAAAGTAGGATAGGATAGAATGAGTGAGCTGATTCATATGTAACCCTGTAAGAGGTTGTTGTATTTATAGCTATAGAACCAAGTCCATGTTTAATATTGTAACTTTATTGAAATTAAAATTTATCAAGAGAGAGACAAACATAAAGGGACTAACTGCAACAACAAAATATAATGTATTAGTCTTTAACACCATAATCCAATCAAACTTTATTTTACATTTCATAAACAAGTTTTCAAAGTGGTGCACATAATAGCAAAATATATAAATCAGCAAAAACACAACCAAAGACAAATAATAAAACCACTTTAGCAAAAAAGACATAAAAGAAAATTAATAAATTCAAGCCGTGCAATCGATAAATGCAATAAAAATAAAATAAAAGCACAAATTAAAAAAAACAACATTAAACAAAAGACAACAGAAGATCACGCAGTGTGAAAAGCAGAGAGTAAAAGTGGGTCTAAGTGGGTCATAATGCACCTAGACAGTTTGCAGTACCAGTGTTTCCCATTAATAGAGGAGATAAGTGGCTACCCATTGTCTAAAAACAACTTGAACAATACACTGGTGGCGATAAATTGATATTTTAGGTTTGTAGTGTTGTAATAAACATAATGATTGCATTTAATCCACAAACAATGTTTTGGATCAATAAGTGACTTTTATACTGCATTAGCGTGAGAACCACTGGGAGTTTAAAAGGTGCCAATTTGCAACCCAATAAACCAATACACCCCAAATATTTTGATTTATTTACAAATTAAACAAATATTGATTGAAAAGCTGGGGACTCTATAAAGCTGAATGACTGCTGGACCAAAAAGAGACAAGCTATCATCAGCTAGTCATGTATGAACTACAATGTAATTTTCATGTCTTGCTGCACATTTACATTCACATCTATTTGTCCAGACATAACAGAATCTCCCCTGTAATCCCACAGGACTGTTGATGCATGTCTGGTAAACTTTTCATTCAAAGTTGCTAAGTGTAGTTTTTTTGTTCTCATTTTCTGTTTGCTTCAGCTGTCAGGCCAGCACGGAAGTCTGTTATTTCCTCTCTACCCAGTGTCTGCAAAAGGGCCCGAAAGTGGAAGCGAAACGTCCAGTAAGACACTTTTTATGGCACTTCTCTGGATGTGAGACTAATGAGAACCCTGTCTGGCAGTTTAATTATATCTGACTCTTGTTGTTACGTTTATATACCATGATTTAAACATGATATGGACAGTAAATCATCGTTTGAATCACACCCGCGATTTTTCTACCTGTTGAGATTTTATCAAAGAATAGAAACTTGCCATGGCTGAGAAAAGCACATAGAAAAAAGACACAAGAAGGATGAGACATGCTTTGCCACGGCTGCTCTACAGACGGACATGGTGCGACTTGTTGTGCCATGTCTTGTATTCTTAGTGCAGTTGGAATACTACATTGGAGTAGATGTTTCTCTTAAGCTTTTATGAGTTATTGGAATCGACCCAAACGCTAAAAGGAAAAGGAAAGCTGCCTTTTTGATTGCAATTGAATCTGAAATCTTGACATGTGTGGCTTTGGCTTATTCTTCTCATAAGTGCAAAATACATGAATGCAATTGGAAAATCAGAGTAATAGCCAACTACTTTCAAACACCTGGACAAAATCTTGTGTCTTTGAATGCAGTTAGTAGTAGATGTTAATATTTAATAGTTTTCCTGTGCAGGGGTAAACCGAGGACAGAGCTTGTACATTTTCTCAACAATGCCCATTATTTCCATTCTTCGAGGAGGGAGAAGCGTGTTTCGAGTTGTTTGGTCAGGGGCTGCGAGAAGAACACACCCTAAGTGATCTGCTGACCTCATACTACTCCAGTTATTCTCACTATGGGGCCTGCGCGTCTCCTGCTGACAGACCAGGCATTCATAGCATTTCAAAAGTAACCACATTACTATTTCATCTATTGGTGTTTCCTCAGGCGCAGTTATACCAGACTCGGGCACAAGCTGGAGTTTACTGCGAACCGCTGCGTCACACGAACAAGGCAAGCGGCCAGGTGCTATTGAATTGTGTTCGCGGGACAGAACACTATTGATTTCCTTCCCATGGTGTGCTTTAATGCTGCTTGCGCATTCGTATTAACTTCCTCTTTAAGCAATTTTTGTCCCGTTCAGCAACGTCTTGCGCCACTGGCATGATACGGCCCGTGACCTCAGCAGAATTTTGAAGAATTTGCAATCCTTTTGTAAGCCGAACATGTTGACAAGGTTGCATCATTAGACAGTTTTTTTTGGCGTTTAGAAAAAGACATTATTGAGAGCTTGTGTAGCAAAAGTTAGCTTTCACTCCACAGTCTCCTCCTTTCATTCATTTCTGCGGCATGTCTGTTCTTGCCCTTGACAAATCAGGAGTAGAAATGATGACAGTTGTGTGAGTTGTAGGGAAACTCTGACTGTGGCCCCCATAGCAGAGTTCTATTGACGTTTTGTGAGTGGCTTTTAGGAATAGATCTGTCATGAAGGAGAATATTTAACTTTGATTAGGGTGAATCTAATGATTAGGAAAGTTGATACAGTAAATGCAATTTGTGAAGTACACATAGCTTCCTGGTAAGGCTGATCACAATCAAATCTGAATTTCAATTGGAATGAATCTAATTTGCAAATCTCAAAAGATGCAACTTTTAAAGCATCTGCAAATAACTAAGTCTTAGAAGAACTTTATTATACAAAATTGACTCCAGTGTGCTTGCTACTTTTTGAAAAAAGTAGCAAGTTAGTAACTTGAAAAAGTCCAATTATTAACAACATTTTCTGTCCTGTTTCTGCCAAAACAAACCCAAATTTAGATAAAAGTCACTTAATGCAGCAATCTCTCCTTACACCCTTGTTTTTCTGTTTCATAAAGCACTGTGAATGACATATTATTTGATTTTGCGGTTTTAGTTTGTCAGTTCATAGTCTCATTTCAGTCTTTTTCTCAGACACATCTAAAAGGTGTAAACTGAACATACTGTTATCCAATTGAAAAACATAAAATAAATTAACATTTGGATATTTTTCCTTAAATCGTGCAGCCCTACTTCCTGAGTTTGTCCTGCCTTGCCTGCTGACTTCATTTGAAAAGGTGCATTGTAGAATTTTAAGCAGCTTTGCTAAACTTCTACTGCCGACTGAACTAGATTTCTCAGTTGTGCTTCTCGGGCTTAGATGTTTGAAATAGTTTGTTCATCTGCATGCAGGGTCTGTGTTTTTGCGGTTTGGCCCCGGGAGCGCTGCACTTCTGATGTGCTTGTTCCGGGTAAGTGCCAGTCTAGATTGAAGCATGGCGCTCCTCCGGTCTTATGAAGTCAGGCTTATCTGGAGCCCTGAGCGGCACTTAATGAGCGGAGAGCGGAGCAGAGCCGTATCTTTGACTGCCAGCCAAAGAGCTCCATCAGGATGCTCTCATTGTGCCGCAGCATCTTTACAGTAAACACAGAAATGGAGTTTGCATAGAAACACTTCACATGCGGCTATAAATAACACTGGCTCCTGAAAAGGGAAAATGATGTGACAGAGCAAGACCCTACCCCCACACCTTTTACTCAGATATCCTCAAAAACCCTCCAGGCTTGGGTCGGACTTCACACAGCGCGACAGCAGAGCAGAGCACAACACAACTAAAGTATCAATAGGTTTCACAATGACGAGGAATTAGGACAGCTAATCATTTCAAATAAAATCAGAAAACATGCTTAGTGTTGCATTTACCTGGTAAGTAGTGAATATTCAAGATGTAAAGGTGTACATTCATTACATTTGCATTTAGCATTGTGCTATTTATTTATTTATTTACATAATATTTGCTAAATGGATAAAAAATAAAATGAAATTCCTAGAACACTAGTCCAGCTCTATGCACTCCATTGTCTGCTGAGGGTTTACAGGAGTTTGTCCCTGTTTGACCGGACCCAGGGCTGTGGTCGCATTGACGGCAATAAGTCCGACTTGTTTTAAGTGCATGTTGAACTCTGTCAGGGCTGACCTCGCCATTTCCCTTTATCATTTTTATGGACAGATCTTCTAGGTGCAGTCGGGCACTGGAGGGTGTCTCATCTCAACTGTTTACAGACGATGTTGTAGGGTTGCAGCCGAGTGTGAAGCGGCTGGGATGAAAATCAGCTCCTCCAAATCCGAGGTCATGGTTCTTGACCGGAAAAAGGTGCCTTGCTCCCTTTAGGTGGGTGCAGATTTCAGGTATCTCAGAGTATTGTTTGTTATGAAAGAAAAGAGAAGTTTGGTGCAGCGTCATCAGGGATTCGATCACTCTATCAGAACGTTGTGAGGAAGAAGGAGCCGTGTCACTGTTTGATCTGTTGTTGTATGTGTCCAAGCCAAATGTAACCTCACCAGAACAATTTCCACATGTGTGCACATTCTTGTAACAATCCCTACTATCCCCTAAAACCTTCATTTTAAACCAGTGTGCGGAGGAACACTAGTGTTCTCTGAAATATTGCTCGTCGTCCCTTGTAAAAATGTCAGATTCAAAGACGTAGCTACATAATTTATCAATAAAATAACTTTAATCAGTTTTACACCAATACTGTATCAAATTAGAGGAAATTCCCTTTATGTCTCCCATCTAATTCTTATTATAGAGCACTATGAAAGACACTTCTGAACTCATTGGTGAAGACATTATTTCTTATGTTTACAATGTGTTAGAAGTATGACCTGTTGTAAAAGTTTGGCTCTTTTTTACATTTTAAGTTTCGTGGTAACTCAAGAACAGCAGGAAAAAAGTAAATATTACCAACTGTATTCTTTCTCAGTATTTTTGTCTGACCATTAGTCTAGTGCCCTGACCAGATACAGTGTTTATTATGTCATGATTCAAATAACAGCTTAAATATTTAGTGTTTACTCTGCGTAGCTAACCACTGTAACAAAAACAAGCATTTGAGGAACTGATTATTTTATGTAACGTGTCCACACTTGAAACGTCGACCGATGAGCTGCTTTTTACGTTAACGCGGTGACCGTGAGACCGTGGTGGGGCCGCCTACACGTCACCGGACATTATGGAGCAGAGAGCCGCCACAGATGGGGAGTCAGCATGTTAGAAATTCACATTTTACATGAAACGGTTGCCATGCATGCATCCCCCGCACTAAACATTCCTCCAGCTCTGCTAAGTGTTAAAACCACCACGTAAAACTAGGCTGGAATTCAGTCCCGTTAAACACAAGGATCGCTTTATTTTATGTCACGTAGAAGTAAAAATTTAAAAACAATAGTAAAGGAGGTAGTGATTTTACTCAGTTGATTATAATAGGTCAACAATAATCAAATACATATCCCTATTTTAATATTTCCAGTCTTGTGTTTGCCTGACTTTGAATCTAAAGCTACTGTTTTAGCCTAATTTAAGCTGATTTACTTCCCAGTGCATGAAAAAATATTATGGAAATTCTGTGAGTCGCTCAACCGAACAAAAGCTAAAACTATAATAGGCAAAATAGAAGATAACTGAAGATTATTCCAAGTTATTGTGGCCATAAACAAATCAAACTAAGCTAAATCTAAACTAGCTGTAAGTTTCAAAATACCACTGAGTGACATCACAAGGTGGAACAGAGCATTTACACTTTGGAAATGAAGGCGGCCCTAAAAAAGCAGGATATCTTGAAAATATGTGAATGAAACAAAACACAACTTTGGAGATGTTTTTGGAAAAGAAACATAATTATAATATGACTAAATTTAGGTAATTTTATTTTTGCTAATATTTTAAGCTAATGTTCCTATACTTTAAATATAAAGTGATATATTTATTGTTGGAAGCGTGGTGCATTTGTGAAATTCAACTTAATTGAATGTTTTATGTGTGCTGGTCCTGCGTTATGACACCTGTAATTTCTATTTTAAAAACTACCTACTGATATACTGGATATACGTATAACTAAAACTACAAAAGTTACACATTAAAATGACTCCATGTTCATGCTTTTATTGTTCTACTGATTTATTTGTAAAAGTTTATTATTGACTGAAGAGTGTCACTGCAGGACAAGAAAAAACATCCTCAAACAATGCATTACTAATGAGATAAGAGTCATAGACCTTGACCTTCGACCTTTCATGTAAATGCACACGTTTTATCTTCTCACTTTTATGGTGTCCCTGCTCGTGGTTGAACAGTTTCTGTGTCTCTGCAGTCATTGAATGTGTTGGTTTAGCATTTAGTTTGAAAAGACAATATACAGACATTAAATTATAAATATAAAAAAAACACCAGAATAAAGCGAACTAGCTAGTTTCCATCTGCAGTCTTATGTAGAGCTCTGCATATTGAATTTACAGATAATATCATGAATGTTGTTTTGAAGAATTATTTAAGTATATCGTGCAAAAAAAAAAAAAGATAATAAGGCTTCAAAAATAGCTGTTTAAAAATGTATTGTTAACTTTCAAATAGCTATTGAAAGCCAATATTTCCTTCATTTTTATTTACTTTTTGTCCCATAGTTATTTTTCTGGGATAAGAAGGATTAAAAGCAATTTGCATTTTTTTTTACGATTTCTTTGCAAGTTTTGGAAAAGGGGCGTGTCCTTTTAGTCGACCAATCAATCACTAGAACATGTCTTACATTCATATTTGACTCAACTTTTTTTTTAAGTTTGTCATGCTTGGGATTTTTTTGTTGGATTGACATTTTATTGCCTGAATATCATAATCAGACAAGCCAAAGAATTATCGAGACATAATTTTTGTCATGGCTCAGCCCTCGTCTTCTGCTGATGTCAGCTCACCTGTATTTAGTGTATCTGGAGTTTGTATGTTACACAGTGGAAATTGTGGTCAGACCACTTGTGCATTTGGAAAACAATTCAAACTTCCTATTTGCAAATGAAGCTGATTATAAATTAAAATCTTCCCTATTAATAACCTGTTTATAGTCCACCTACTAGTAATGATGATAGAATATGTAGTTTGAAACGTTGCCTTGTGTTGAGCAGAAGGAGAGACTAGAAACACACGTGTGTGTGACAGGTGAGCCCTGAGGCACTACATTTGTTATTCCAGCAGTAACACGCTGTGCTATTGTTAACTCCTGTGTGTGACTATGCAAAACATCTTTATTTAGAGCTCATTGATTATCCAGAGGTGCTGTGTGTGCTTTAAGCAGGCCCAGACACCTGACACACAGACTGACCGCTTGTATTAGGACACTTCTATTTGGCTGCATTTTAATCATTATTGCTATATTGATTTAAATGTAAGCAGCACATTTGAAACTCTGGAATAGAGGCAATATAATCCAATATAAAAATGTAGGTTGTGTTGTCTATAAAAACACTGAGATAAATATGAGTGACTTCAGAGCCTAACCACTTTTTATAAGCCATAGATACAATTTTAAGACTTGAAAAATATAAAAACACAACATTATACTCTCAGAATCCAAGATTGTTAATTTTTTTATAAAATAATTTTGACCATTTAGATCTGATGTACAGAACATTAATGAGGAAAAGTCATGATGTTTCACTTTTGCCTGCAGTCATTTCCATTCTGATGACCTGGTGTTTTAAGATGTCTGTAGTCACATCCTAGAAAGAAAGAATCCCACTGTAGTGAGTCAACAGGAAGTGACTTAAGTCTGACTTTGAGTGCTGAGAAATGGACACTCTTTTATTACCGTTTTATTGCCTCTGATCATGTGGATATAACCAGTGCCAAGATGTTCTTTGGGATGTGTGAAGATCCATCAGTCAGCCTGTGAGGTCATGTGACTGTAAAGACCCCACAGAGGAAAGTGTAGCCCGCTCAGCTGTTAACAGGTTAGCTTGTGCAGCTAAAGTCTTAAATCACTAACACAGTAAGTGAGTCACCCTGAGGTCATCTGTCATGGCTGCCCTGGGGTCACTGCTCATTTAAAAGGCACGTTTGAATACTCTGTGTCTTTCAGGACAGCTCAGATGAACACACACATTGTATATTATTTATGTATCCTCCGCTTTTTTCAGGAGTTAAAAAAAAAACAAAAAACTTTAGTTTACTATCTTAGCCATTGTGACTCAAAATGAGGTAATGGTATCATTACCCTCCCTGAGACAAAGTATTGGCACAATATCACTTTTGTGTGTTATTAGAATTCATCAGGAATTATATATTCTATTATAGAATATTTACAAATATTGACACATGGGCAAACTTTTCTTTCTTTGACATTTCCAATAGTCTTTCCTCAATTATGTGATTAGAAATATTATTTTATTATGTAATTCTCCTAAATATTATTTTCAGTTGTTAGTACAGCATGAAGAATAATCACTTGATTAATCAAATCTTTAAAAAAAAAGGTTTTGTCATTTCTGGTTTCAAGCAACATATTGCAGTATTGGACTTTAGCCTTGGATGATGTTTTGTGACCTACTTTGACTATTTTATGAGGGTGACCTTTTATGCTACATTTACCATTGCATGCATATAAGAAATCAACATTTGGGCTTCAGATCATCAGATTATTTTTTACACTTTGTCAACTTCACAGCACTTGGAGTCTAAGCTCTCTATTTGAGAAACGCTGCTCTGTCGTGTGGATTATTGTAGTTTATGGTTGAATTGCTGCACATTAAAAGCTCAAACTTACATCAACATGAAGTCATGAAACGAATGACTTTGACCACATTTGTCTACTTAGCAGCATTTTTAAAATAGTATTTATTTGTTCAATACTTTGCCAGGTCTTTGTGAACTTTTTCTCATTTACAATGACAACCTGCCCAAGAAGCAACACAAAAACATAATAATTGAAACACAGACTCTCATTTTCTTTTTTTTACGCTGTGGTGTTTAATAATGCTGCTGCTTTTAGCTCTAGTGACAATGTCTACTCGTTTGTGAAGTAGAATTATAGTCCTTGTTAGTAGTAATAGTCCTGCAGTCCTTGTACAAGTGTTTGAACTTTGTCCAGCCTGTGACCCCAGCAGAAGTCCTCTGTGTGTAATCCACTGTGCCAAACCCCATAGAGCTGCACTATTCATGAGCTCGTTTGGCCCCCAGCTGTAGTGATGCAGCGCGGGCTCCACAGATGTCACCCACACGGGCCTGTCTCCTGTGACCTGTCAGCTCCATCTAATTAGGCACAGACTCACTCTGCTCGGGACAAGAACAACATCCAGCCATCATCAGTCAACACAGACTCCCTAACTCCTCAGAGCACTTTGAGTCAGGAATCTAAACAAAAAGCAGAGGCTAATTTTGTACATTATAATATAAACTAGTAGGACTTTTCTCTCAAATGACCACTATATCCACCTGCTTGTTTCTATGGAGATGTCATTACTTTACCTATGTATCAAAGTATGGCTTGAACTTATTTATCTATATTTTATTCCTAAAAACACTGACGTCATGATGACTAGTTAACTATTAAAATAAAATCTTAATTTGAGAGTTACTATGAACTTTATTATATACAAACTCTAAAAAATCCCACATTTTTAATGAAAACAGTGGTTATATCAATACACTTTAATGCTCAATATTTTTTAATCTAGACTTCAGTCACTATATTTATTTGGTTCAACTTGTATTTTAAAAGCCAAATTACTGTATACAAATTAATTGCCTGTTGTTTCATGAAAATAATGTATAACTATGTCGATTTTGGCAAAGTAAAAACTAAATGCAATATAGCAAAATTAGCTGAAATAACGTCATTGAATATAGCATAAACAGTTTATTGTTTTTTTTAGTCATTCTTTTCACAGTCTTTAAAGATCCACAGTGTAACTTTCTGGAGGTCAAAAGTCAACTACACAATTCAGTCGAAATAGGAAGGCAAAGTCATACTTTGGACATTCGCTAATAGTGATGAATATGTGTCATATCTTAATGTGGAAAACATATAAAGGAACCTCTTTACCATAGAAACCAGCAGGTTTAGGCTCCTCCAGACCCAATAATTTGACTTATGACACGCTTTTATTCAAGTCTCTCTGGTGAAAAGTGACACACAGTGCACCTTTTTAAAGTTTGTCACATTCTACCCCATTTACATTGAAAAAAAGGACTGAATGGTTGTTTAGGCAACCTGACGTCTGCTCACAATCATGCTTGATGGACATTGGACACTACTTTTGTCTGCTACTGCTGATTGGAGTAATAACGTAATGCGATCCAATACTGTGATCTTAGTAAACTTTTGAACTGGCTTTCTATGGATGATATTAAAAGTTAAAAATGACTCCTGTGGGGTAACAAAAGGTTAGAGCCACGCTTCAGATGGAGCCACAATGTCCAAACGTGAGGTGAATGTCTGAGGTGGGTTTGGAGGAAGCAGGAGTCGTGCACAAAAGCTCAATCCAATCAGAGGAAGTGTTGCACAATGGGAAGTGGGGCAGTTAGCAAAGCCGCCTTTCTGTTCCAACTTTTATTACAAGTCGATAACAACACGAGGACGCAAACAGACCATTTACGCTGCAGCGTTCTGCTTTGTGCAATTTTGGGATGAAATCATTATTGTGGTCCAGGGTGTGACTTGTTTGCTTCTTGTATAATGTTGGTATTGAGTTATTTTATTTCCTTTCATGCAATAGCTTCTCCTTTATACAGTCTCTCTCTTCGTATGCGTACATCAATTTGTTTCAGTAATAAAAAAGTGATTGCATATTTCTAGCTCATAAGGGACATTTTCAGCCATTTCAATGTATTAAAAACTGGTTGTTACAAGTTATACAGTAAATTAAACTGAATATTAAGACACTCATCAGCTGTATTAAATAATTGTTGTTTGGACTGTGTACACAGACTCCAAAACATAAAGTACGCCAAAGCAAAGAAGCAATACAAACACTGTACACTGTCATGATGTTTTTGGTTACACTGTTCATATTAGACATTAGTTCATACTAGATTAGACAGGTGGAATTATACCAAAAAGACACTGGAGGCATAAACATTTAGGTATTTTGTTTAATAATCTAACTAATCATCTGAATGTCTACAAATTAGTACATTTGTTTTCTCCAGGCATTTAGCATTCTAACAAGCTGAGTAAGGTAAAATAACGGTTTGTCTTCCTGAATATTGTGATAAAGTGCTCATGTAAAGGTGTTGTTGTTGTGTGCTCCAGAGGCTGACCTCTGCTGGAGGACTGTGACGGGGGCCAGCTCCAGCCCAGGCCTCGCTGCTCCTCTGCCACAGACCCACGCTTCCACGCCTTGTAAGTACTTTCAACATATTCACTACTCTATTTCGACGCAAAGGTTATTATAGAAAACATCGCACCCAAACTTGTAAGTTAGCATCATTTTCTGCTGACACCTACTTGTTTAGATGGAGATTCAAGCAGGTGTGGATTTGGATACTGTAAATATAATAAACGCTTCACAATGGTGGTAGTAGCACGGCTTGTTTTCACGGCAACATTTGAGTGACCTAATTACAACCACAGAATGTTTCTTACACAACACTACAGGGCTTAACTTTACAGCCCTTTTCTGTGTTCGTTGTTGGATGAATGCAATTTTACAATTAATGTTGGATGATTGTGTGATGGATGAGTTTGTTGTTTGTTGTTGTTTCTTTTATCAAGAATAGTCCACAGTGTCCTGTCTCTGGCTAGTAATGTTTTGTTTGTTCACCAAACTCCACTAAGTTCGTTTGTTGTTGTTGTTGTTGTTGTTGTTGTTGTTGTTCCAACAGCTGTGTAAAAAGCTTAAAACACAATGTGGTGAACAATTCAGAGACAGAGAATAAATTACGTAAGTGAGCAAATCATGTTTAAAACTAATTTATTTCTGTTTGTTTACATTTTTAAGGATGAAAAAATCAGGCAGGCCTATAGTACCTAAGGCCGAGCGATATTGACAAAAATGGAACTCTCGATATATATTTTTTTACATATCTCAATTACAATATTCAGACTAGATTTATTTCAAACTAACCAGAAAATTGTATGTTTTGGGTTTTCCATGAAGATTATGATCCTTTATCTATAGAATTATCACACAGTATATCTTCAAATTTTGATCTCTTTATAGAGACGAGCCAGATCAAATTAAAAGTCAGATCTGTGGATTTTCATTTCATCCACCCAAGTCTGTACTATGCCCCAAACCACAGGCCTTTACAGATGCAGTAATGTTAATTGCAACTATCATTTTGTATTGCATTTTTATATATATATTATTTTATCAGCAGTTACCTGATGATAGGCACACAATAACCTTCCAATACCACATTCCAAAGACTGATTTCTCTGAGTTAGTGCACTGTGATGTGATGATGTCGTCCTTACTGCCCAGAGACACTTGTCATTCTGCCGTTCTCCTGCGGTGCACCTATAGTACCTATTATGGTCTTGATTCACTGTGCTTTTGGGTGTATGTGTACGACTTTCACGCAGGAAATGAACTGCATTGTGGGACACTGAGGGGGTTGAGTAATGTAGGTTCTTCCTGTTCCCAAGGCCACAGTCTTTATTTAAGTATAGGCTGTAAGGTCACTGTCTATTTCTACCAACAGGGCTACCATTAACATTGTATTTATTGTTAGAATGGAGACATTAGAGGTAGGGATGGCAAAAATATCAACCTTTTGTTTTGAAGATACTCAAAATTGTTTACTTTGTGCTGTAAATAAATCTGATTAAAAAGAAAACCTGTTATGCTGTACATTTGAGTATAAAAGAGAATTTTCTGAACATTTGTTTATAATTTAATTGAACATTTTACATAAGGTAGGGTAATGTTTATTAAGACAATATACGATACATTAGACACAATGGCAGAGATGCTTGTACCATATTCTAGCTTTACAGTTCTGGTTCCAAACAATTAAACCTTAACTAATGCTTAAAGACATGTTTTAACCAGTGTTGGAGAATAAGTGATGTAAAATGAATTAATGACACATTTACTTTTGTATTAATATAATAAGTTACACTTCTTAGTTACTGCCCCAAGAAAGTAGCCGAGGGAGAGTGGAGAGAGGGAGAGACGGAGAAGAGAGAGTGAGGGAGAGAGTAGAGAGAGTGAAAGAGTGAGAGAGAAAGAGAGGTAAAAGGAGAGGAAGGGTGAAGAGAGAGAGAGAGCGAGAGAGGAAGAGTGAAAGTGAGACAGTAAAGCTGTGAGGGAGAAGGGAGGGCAAGGGAGAAAGAGTAGAGAGAGAGAGAGCGAGGGAGACAGTGAAGGGAAAAAGGATGAGTATAGAACGTGAGAGAGAAAGAGAAGAGAGAAAGAAAGGGAGTAGAGAGAGGGTGAGGAAAAGTAGAGTGAAGTGAGAGAGAAATGGTAAGGGAGAAAGAGAGTGATGGAAAAAGTGTATAGAGAGAGTGAGGGATAAAGAAAGTAGAGAGCAGGGGGAAAGGATGTGAAGAGAGGAAAGAAGGAGAGCGAGAAAGGAGAAAGAAGGAGAAAGAGAGATGGAGAGAGTGAAGGAGAAAGAAAAAGTAGAGAGGGTGTGAAGTATAGAGAGTGTGAGGATGAAAAGGACGAAGTAGAGAGAGGGTGATGGAAAAGAGTGAAAGAGAGAGGAGAAAAAGAGGATAGAGAGTGAGTGAGAGAAAGAGTAGAGAGTAGCTGGATTTAAAACATTGCAGTGTGCTGAAAAATAAAAGTTGTGTGATGTGCATAAACATGTTTCATTCACAAAAAAAAAAAAAAAAAAAAACAAAGAAACAAAATCATAGTTTAGGTCAAACATTTTTTGCACATTTTTTTGAATATATGTCATTGTCCGGTTATGACCCTTTAATACCACTTTTAGGCCACCCTTTTTCTCTTTCACTTCACCTTGTCTCCTTGGAGATAGTTGCCATGACGAACACATCCATCATACGACTGCGTACCGTAAAGTTGCTCTCTCTCTCTCCGGTGGTCTCAGGTGTGTCATGCTGCTGATGTTAAAAGTAGAAGCTCTCCTGATGATGGTGGTAGTGGTAGTGGTGGTAAATGGCCTGATTGGAAGCTATTTTTTGCTTGTCCTGAAATGCGAGACCGAAACGAACGTGTTGCATCATAAATGGAGAGTTTAATGCTCGCAGTGATGATCTCAGTGGATGGATTAGCGACGCCAAAAGGGAGATGTTGGAGCAGGAGCCAGGGGGAAAGCCTGTTGCTGGGAATAAAACTGAGTCAACGCTGCCCTCTGTTGGATGGAAATACATACACTCTCTTTATGCTAATACTTGTCTGTAATGTGCTGTAATGCAGTGTTGTTGTTGAATTTGGTAGAGCATATGAAGGATGCAGCACAGAAGCAGAAACATGAGCTGATCAGTCTGGGTGTAATATGTGGAGCGGGTTTGTTATGCCCTGCTTCATTATTTATAAGACCTGGCAGCTTGACACTGTGGAACTTCCTGCCCAGGGCCGCACGAGGATAGTGCTTATAATAGTGCTTTAGTTCTTTGTCGATTAATCGCATTCTTAGACTAATAATGCCTTTTAGACAAAAATAATTTACACAGAAAAATATGGTCATCTTAAAATAGATAACAAGTGACAATGTGCCTGAAAAATCTGTATTTATTTGGTTTTGAATAGACTTCGACTGACTTAAAATAAAACTGCCAATGGAACAAGCATAAAATATGAAAAATACATATTTATATTAACTTGAAATCAGCAAAAATGCTTCTGTACTTGGAAGAAAAGCTAAATGTACGTGTTCTATCGGCAATTGTCAGAGAGTCAAAATATTTTAGTCGATTGATCAGTCGATGGGACAGGATTTTAGTCGACCAATAGTGTATCTGGTCGACGACAGCCCTAGCTCTATGTTTGTAAGAATCTGTGTCTGGCGCTGTCTTCAACTGGTCTAAAAACGTGTCCTGTCAATCGATTAGTCAAATAAAAAAAGGGCGGACTAAATACTTTCAAACCTCTCTGTGCTCAACTTAAAAGACAATAATGCAAACAAGTTACAGACAATGAATAAAAAGTGTAATTATATTTAAAGAGGAGATTAGGCTACAAGATACACTCTCATATTCAGCTACTCACTCCTCTTTAATGTGGTTCCAACAAAAATGTCCTGTTAGTATTTATTGTTATAAGCCATAAAGAGGGTCCCTTAAGCCCCCTGCCTGTTTTTGAGAGTTCACACTTCAATGTGATTGGTTAGATCTACCTGTCACTCACTCAGACCATGACAGAGGATTACAAATGGAGGAATGCTGAAGAAAGTGTGGGCTCCAATCCATTTATCCACTTTCCTCTGATTTATCTGGAGACAGATCGCAGAGCCACCAGTTGTGTAGCTCTTTAAGTACTAATGCTGCAATTTCCAAAATTCCAGATTTAAGTCTTTCCTAGTACAGTAGTTGTGTAAAGTAACAGACAGATGCCATAGTTTCAAATTTCAGTATTTACTGGTTTGTGTTTCAAATGAACAATGTAACTTAACAACATTTGGCCAACTCTACCTGACGTGTGACAATGGCTACACATGTCCACATGCACTCAAAATTTGATTACTTGATTGTCTGAGTTGATAAAATAGTTTGTCCATTTTTATCATTTTTATTAAAAAAACAAAACAAAACTGATATACAAACTCCCAAAAAATATCTGAGAATTTGTTTTTGTCATCTTCAGTTGATCCAGAAATGTAAAGATGAACATTTTAGTGGACACCCCTCTTAATGTGTGTAATGGCTGTTTGTGGACACTGGGTGGTGCTCTTGGATATAAGATGATTCTAACACTTTACAAATATACTAACTATGAACAAATGACCTGTGTTATGTTTAAAGCTGGGGTAACTCACTTTTTCAGTTGTGAATTTCAGTAAACTTTGAGTTTTCCCCTAAAAAGTTTGATAAATGCAGCACTTTGTGGAAACATCTAAACCCCTGTGTTCTGTCTGAACTGAAAAATAAAGAATTTTGTTCTTTTGTTAGCCGAATGCAGCTCTCTGATTGGCTGTGCTTGGGGTGGTCCTCTCCAGTTTGAATTGGTTGTTTGTTAAAATAAGTTTTTAACCTGTAATTGCTGCCAAAAATTAAAACATGTCTATATTAACCATGTGTTGATAGTTTTATGAGAGGAAGTTGTCATATTTAAACCTACACTGTGTTTGCAGTGGGAAAATCAGGTTCCTCACTTTTACATTTCAGCAGTTGTTTTGCATTCTGCTTTAAAAACATGTGTTTTTCATATTATAGAATTTGTGTCATTTGAACACCAGCAACGACCCACTCAGTCATCAATATATGTGCAAAATTGTTCATTCATTGGTGCTTTTCATTGGATTGAATTTGTTCAAAATTGGGAATCAATTTTTTTCATTTTGAAATGTTGTAAAACTCAGTTTGCACTTTCTTTTACAGTGACATTCAGTGTTCTTACAGGTTTTCCATTTTTGTAAGACACCGTGACGATATAATTGGCTATTTAAAGATACATTTATGATAGTCTTAAAAGAGATGGATACAAAAAGCTGCACATCATTATTAACAAAAATAAACTCATTTTTTCTCTATGCTATAGATCCCTTTACCTCAGCAAAAGCTATTCTTAGAAGGACAGAAGTTTGGGAGTGGTCCTTCTCCCCTCACGCTCCTAACGCTGTACCGTTTGTATTCAGCAGGTGGCACTCCTCCCTCACACATCACACTAGACATGCTGCTTCTCTCAATGTGACACTCATCCTTCCAAAATCTCCGCTGTGCCCCACCCAAAATGATGTTTGGCTAAATCTTGCCAAGAAGAAATAAAATATTGCCTCAAACAAAGTCTATGATTATGATATGAGTTTTTAAAATGAAGATTCCTACGAGAAGGACAACGTTATTTACCAAATGTGCTGTGAGGTGGGAGTGTCAGTCAGAAGGTCAGCGCAGTAATCACGCTCCGGGGCTGTTTTAGTTACAGGATAAATGGGTTTGGGATTCAGACGTCCCCGGGGAGGTGTGCCGCTTGGACTGACGGAAGTGAGTCAACACGTCCTCCTTAATGACTTTCTAACACATCCTGGGACGATGTAGAGGACCCTCAAGGGCAGGGCACGGACACTCCATCCAAAGTGTGCCAAAGTCAAACCGCACTGGAGCTCCAAGGAAGATGCTGCTGCTGCTGAGAAACATTTGAATAATTATATAAAAGCAGTGAGAGGGTGTGATTAAAATGTTGCGCATGACTTTTGCATCAGAACCATGCTCAAATCTCTCTGAAATTAGCCACAACTTTTCCGAAATGCCTCTTTTATATTTGTAGGATGATTAGATTACTACTTGTGCTGCAGATAATAGACTTTGCTCTTGTAGCATCAGTTAGCTTGATTCAAAACGGCTAGCTTATGTACTTATGAGTATTTCCTGGCATTTCGACACACTTTGTGTCTTTACTATGTTTTCAAAGACGACCATCACAAGTCATCTTCCAAGTATTTAGACTGAGGTAAAAAAAAAAAAAAACAATACACAAAAATGAACTGAAAAGTAGTTTTTGCATGGTGGCTATGCTAGCTAAGTTTATATTTTCAAACATTTACATTGAGGACTTGGTAAGGTTAGGATTAGCATTAGGGTCACTCTTATTAATTTGGTTAAGTTTAAAGATTTGGAAAGGTATGCTAACCTACATAAACGTTGGGGAAAAACAAAGACGCCAGGAAGTACATAAGTTAACTATTTTGAATATAAACAAGCTGACTGACGTTCTGTGCACAGAGCCTAAACACCCATTATTTACACTACTTCAAAGCAATTTAATTTATATTTTTAAGGCAAGGATTAATCACAATAGAGTTAAATAGCAAGAATGGACGCAGTAAGCAAACTATTTCAATACCATAATTTCCTCCCCAAACAAAATGTTCTGTCTTACTCAAACAAAAAATGGAAAACATGTTCTAATAAATGTAATCTTTTATTATTTGTGAATTTCACTGACCTACTTCAATCTTTTTTGTCAGTCCTCCTAGATAGAACTGCATTTGACTAAAGAAGTTCTTTGATCATCTGAAGGCATATCCTATGGAGCTGGGCAACATATGAAGATTGAATATCGAATGTTGTTTTAAAAATGCTACATAAGAGTATATTCAATGAAAATTAAATAAAAAGTGAAATTTAAACACAACTGTATCAGAATTTGAACATTAAGCAATTCAAGGAACTTTATAAAACAGGAAAATTAGTTTATAATGGCTGATAGCTGCACGTGTGAAATCACTAGAAATAAAGCATTTTACATGTTTTGACTAGATGTGATTGGTTTGAACCTGTTTGCCAACAGAACAAGTATAGAACATTACATTTTACTGAAATTATGAAAAAAATTCTTCTGTTCTTGAAGAATAACTAAATTTAACTGTTCTACAGGTACTTTGTGTAAGAGAGTCAAACCTGCTCAATCACAATAAACACCACGTCAGCCAATCATTTTAAACTGATTTGAATATTTAAGAATGTGTAACTAATTTGAACACAGATTTTACCACATTTATGTTGAACTGACAGAATATATCCAAATATTTATAAGATTCACCCAAAAACTATCGAGATATTCATTTTGGTCAGTATCGCGCAGTCCTAGTCCTACTGATCAACTGTTAAATCAAAAGGGGGCGTGGCAAAAGCTGTAAATGTCACAATGATGGTGATCTGACCAAATATCTGAACTGTACAAAACAATTATACACATCCCTATATTCTTGGTGAAGTAAATAGTCGACTAATACAAATTTATCTTCAACTTTTCTCCAACAGTGGTAAATTTAACGCCATAGTTTATCTGCAAAGTCAGTGTTTTCGTTCTGGCCTGTCTCTAAGTGGAGCTCTCCATAGCTCTTAAGTTCAATGAAGCCCTCGTTTTAGCTGACTCTTGTGTATGCTCCTGTTGCCATGGTTTCTAACTTTGATCAGGTGCCGTCCAAAGAAGAAGGGCTTATCTGTGGCCGAGGCGTGCCCACTTTCATCCCAGTTCTGATCTGCTCCCCCCACCCCTCTATACCTCTGCTCCTGCTGACACAACGCTCCGAAATGCAAATAGAAACTGGAAAAGTATTTTAAAATGGCAGATATTTTGAGCCGTCGCAGCTGATGTCATATCAAATGTTGGTCGTATTTCAAGACGGTGGAACTCGGTTGTTTACCCAGCGATAGGGGCGTGGCTTAAGAGTTCACCCCGCAACCACATGACAGATACGACCCCCCTTTTTATACCCTTAAGCTGTTTGAGTCAGCTGTGCAGTTGTAATAGCATTAGGGGGTTACATTCACCCACACATGACAGCAAACCCCCTTTTTTATTTTTTTCCCCTTCTGCCCGTCAAAGTGGGCCAATGTCTGCGATCTCCGGTAGGCTCGGTCCGGTGGGCTAATGCGATGTGGCGTGTCACCCGGGAAAATGTAGGTCAAGTTTAAAGCTGGCACCGTGCGCCCGCCTTCTCCAGAAATGCGAACACCTACACTTTCTCCAAAATAATCACCTATAACCTTGAATGTAATCTTCTAATATGAGCAGTTTTAACCTAAAGACCTGTATTATTATTTCAGACTGAACTCCGCCGCAGCCCGAGCCCATCCCCCCCTCCGCACCTCCAGGCAGGCAAAGCGCTCTCCACGGCTAAGCCCACGTGACGACGGCAGAGAGAGAGAAAGAGGGGAGGGCTTGTAAGAGGGAGGCGGAGGAGAAGGAGGGCGTAGTTGTTTTTTTTTTTTTTTTGCTGCCATAGTAAAAGCGGCGTGGCACGTGGATCCTCATGCTGCAGCCTGGTAGTGGAATGTCAGCACTACTCCCGCAGCCCCGCCCCCTCGCTTCAGCCAGCCATCGGCAGCTCTGGGTTTTTTTAGTAGGGCAGTGCCGCAGTGCCGGGTTTCAGCTGTGTGCCCTGCTTCCTTATTGGCGAGATGGTGGGAGAGAAGGAGAGATGGCCAAAAGGCAGTGCCATGCAGGGGTCAGGCTGCTGCATGGGTGTGGTAGAGGGAAGATGGAAAGTAGGGCTGGCAACAACAAACTGAACGGGAATTTGTTGTCAAAACAAAGTTGACGACAAATTAATTTCTAGTAATCAATATTTTTACATTGCATCAGGAATGTGTCGAAACATTTAGGTTGTAGTTCAAGTCACACAGATCTGAATGGGCTATAGAATTAATCACAAAACTGTAGAAATGTCACTTTATACACTCATGGAAGATTACATAAGAGTAACTAGTTTATCCCTTTAGTTATAGTTTAAATCAGGGATTTCCAACTTTGTCTCAAACAGAATACCCTCTCTAATCTTAGGAAAGTCAGTCAGTTGTTTATCGCAAATTACAACTTTTATAGGTTCTTGTTTTAATGATTTTTAGGTTCAAAACTAGTGAGGCATTATCCAATACTCAAATCAAAAATAGATCCAGACGATATCTTGGTTGTGTATTTAACTGGACGTATTTAGTGGCTGAAATTGATTCAGAACAAATTTTACCCACATAAAGTTATCAAGTTGTTTTTTTTTGCACAATTAATTATAGCTATGTAGCACTTTATGAACAATTTCTACAGTTAAAAAATATATATTATCAGGCTTAAGTGGAATGAAATCTGGATGATTTTTGGACATAAGACAAGTGTAGAATGTCTAAAAAGAAAATCTACCTATGACATCACAGATCTGGGACATTCTGAGCTGTGTTTTCTGAGGCTTAGAGGAGAAAACTAGTATCTCACAGACAGCACCTCAGCTGTGTTTATGGTGAGAATTACAAACTCAGAAGAGCAAATTTTGTGTCATACATTGCACATAATTTTTTTAAATGAATAAGTTCTCAAATCACAGAGTCCCTGCACCTCTGCTTGGGAAACACTAGTTTAAATTATAGTCCACCAACATTCTAATTCTAAAATATTTCACTCTTGACATCAGAATAAGTTAGTTTTTGTGCAATAAAGAATTATATTTATGTTTTCACAACTTTTGCAGTTTCAGACAATCTTTCATTATTCATTAGTTTATTACATTTTGCATAATCTCAAAACATAAATTGCTGAGCTGTCCAAAATCCATCCATTAAAATAAGTACCGGTGGATTTCGAGAACATCTCCATCATCTCCAGTCGACTTCCCTCACTCCTAATCCGCCGCTTTTTTGGCGCATTACCTCATCTGTATTAATACATGCATGCGTTTCAAGTCCCTCTACTACTACTACTACCGCCACTACTGTACTCGCTACTCATCCGGAGCCGCCCTCTGATTGGCCGCCGCGATGTTTTCAATGGCACCAAATTTTTTTTCGACTCCATGGATACAGCGAGGAGTTGGGTAGACTGCGCTCAGCCAATGGGAGAGCTGCGCGGGCTCCCGGTTGTCGGATTCTGCCCCCAGCCTTAGAAGCAGCCCTCCCTCTTCTTTCTCTCTCTCTCTCCCTCCACACACGCGATGGCTCGGTGGGGGGGTTCAAAACAACAACACTGCCTTACCCAGGACGTGTCGGTAGCACCTCTAGTGGACAGTGACGCCGGGAGGGGGGCTTTTCAATACCAAATCCGAGAATTGTGCCTCTCGATATACTTGTATACTAATCCTACTCCTGCATCGCTAGGCAACCGGTTCTAGTAACTCATGTGGTGTAACTAGATTGCTAAATGGAGCGTCGCTGTCATAAGAAGTCAATTGAAGATGAGCCAACCTTGTGTAATCTGTTTATGTAATCCCTGTTAGAATCGGGAGTTGTGACCTCAAATCGATAGCGTGAAAAAGTTACATGGAATATAAATGAATAATCAATGGAATGTATGTACTTTTGAATGCTTTTGACTAGAATTTGAAAAAGTGAATCCGCTTAGATAATTACATAAATGTCATCAAGTTTAACAAAAGCACTTTTAATTGAATAGTAAGTAGAAAACACCAATTGATAACTTAAATAGGCTTGTTACAGTATTTATTTTCTGTGTTTTTTCAAGTTTTATAGTTTGAGAATTAAAAAAAAAACTTACATTTTAAAATTTGTTGAGTGCTCTAAATCATACATTTAGCTTAAAAGAAACACAGTGTTTAAAATGACCTTATTTCGAATCACACAGGGGAGCAGCTCTGCCCTGAAGGTTGCCAGATCCTCCACCAAAACGGCACTTCCGCTCTCCGCAGATAAGTGCCGCTGTAGGACCAGAGGAGGCTCGGCTCTAGTGGGCACTGCCTCTTGCATCCAGCAGGGCGAGGTTACCATGGGCTCCACTGAGGAAGGATCAGGTGCAGCTTCCAGAGAGCCAGCGAGGGGCGGGCACACTCACACACACGCACACACATTCAGGTCACATTAGAGCGGGGCACAAGACGAGATGCTGCCAGGTGGGCGTGCAGGTGGTACCACTCGTAGCGTTTGGAGTCAGAATGTCCATATTTAAACTTCACTCTCAAATGTCAGATCTGTAAATCTAAGTTTAGTGAGAGATAATGTTGTAGTTGGCAAGGTGTGGTGCTAAACTACTAAGTATCACTATGATTTAACTGTATCTGTAATAATACTGTAGCACTGACTTTTACCAAATCACAGAATTACAGTCTTTAACTGAAAACTTTTAGTAAGCAGTGTTTTTATCAGAAATATGGATCAAATCAAGTGTTCCTAAAGACATCTCATTGTAATGTCCTTTCTTTCTTCCCAATATATTACTTACTATTACACAAATAAATTAACTTAAAGTGAAGATCACCCCTTAAACCCTAACACAAACGCATTTCATACACGGCAAACTGATGGAAAAGTACTAGGAAAAGATAAAAGGAGGGGTTGAGAGTAAAGAGCAGCAGTGTGAATGGTTTGACAGCAGGTCAGTGTCCTGTTTTGAGTGGACAATACATGCTGATGTCACAAAAAATCTAGAAATGACATTGGTCTTTCCAGCAAGACAGTCAGTTTGTAGCTGTTTTGATCTGAAACTTGCTCAGTTTGCCCAAAAATGACTTTCCATTGACCAATTTGTGGTATACACATTAGATTGATGTGTAGTTTGGAGTATTGAGATTATGTGCTGATTTTTATGTTGTTTAGAAAGACTGACAGAATCATTAAATGTTGGCTGCAACCTCTGTCTGATCACTTCAGCAGATGACTTCAGAGCAGTTTAAACACAGACTGTGGAGGCTCTGCAGAGGCTAAACACTTATAATGTCAGAGAATGAAGACAAGGAGTCGAAGCTGATTGAATAGCTTACACTTAAAGCAGGGATACCTGACTTTTTTGTTGTAAATTGTTTTCACCAAAACGTACTGGATATTCCAAACAACACTTTGTGAGTAAATCAGAACTCTGTGTTTTGTCTGAAGCGAACAAATAAAGTATTTAAAATCTCATAGTTGCCTAAAACAGTGATCTGATTGGCTGTACTTGGGTAATCCATTTCAGTTTCCCTTTGCTGTCTGTAAAAAGATTTTTTTAATGCTGTAAAAATGAAAGCCAAAAGTGATATTTACCATGTGTTGAAGAATTCGTAAGTTTTGATACCTTTTACAGTGTCAAAATCAGGTACCCCAGCGTGAAATAGCCTAAAACAAGAACATTTTAGCAGGATTTATCTTCAGTGTAGTTCTTAGTGCCCCGCCCTAATACACGTCTAATGTATCTGACCTCCAAGCACCCCAGTCTTTTTCCTCCGTAGTAATCTTAAACTCTCCGCAGGAGGAAAAAAAATGTCAATTCATCACTCTCATCTCGGGGACATGACCCACTGCGGCGCTTGCATGTCGTCCCCTCCCCGTGCCATTGTGCATCTCATACATTTTAAACCCCGGGCTGGCTCACGAGTGCTGAGTGAGGTACTTTGGTCTGTCGCAGCAGCAGCAGCAGTGCGCGAGACCCACCCTGTCGTCTGGCGCCCCTTTACCCGGTCACCTGCCACTCACATCAGCCGACATCTGCCTGCCCAAGTCTGTTTTCGGGAGCGCTCCTGCCACATCCGCCCTACCGTCAGCGAGGGTTAAGTCTGCGCCGCTGATGGAGCCTGTCACTTCTGTCCTCAGCTACAAAGTGGAGCAGAGCGAAGACTTGACATATGCCCGAGCTGGGATTCTGAGAAGGATGCTCCCGCTCTCTCACTCTTTCTAGGAGTTCACCAGGCTTAATTTAGGATGGGTGCAGTCTATGCTCTTTTAAGTACAAGTACATACTGTAGTGATATGGACACCTCCGACTCAGAGTTTATGACGGGTGTCGAGTTATACTTTCTAGTAGTGTTGTTACGGTTCTAAAATACTAAGAAACACAGTTTATATATAATACACATATAAAAAAACACATAATTTATGACAGTTTTTTCTGGGAGGCCTGAGCAATAAAGATATACACTAAATTTCATCAAAGTTGTGTCATATTTTTGATACAGTTTAATAATGACTAAATTTACTTACTTTACTGTAACTGTCAAAAATAACTTTATTCATTTTCTATAGCTTGCTCTTAATGAGGGTCGCGAGTGACTGGGGCCTATCCCTGTGACTTTGGGCAAGGCGGGGAGCATCCTGGACAGTAGCCAAATTGTCGCAGACAGGTAGACCAATGCATGCATGTTTTTGGAGATGCAGGAAGCCCATAATACCCATAAAGAACCAACAATAACAAACTCAGAGAGATCTTGGTTCAACGTGGGATTCTTACTCCCATCTCCTTATTGGGAAGCCATTGCTCTAACCACCCTGCTACTGTGCTGCAAAAAAATAACTTGTATTGCAATTGTGTTTTTAAAGCTGCACTACCTGATTTCCACACTGAAAAACAAAAGTAGGTAATAAAATCTATCCAGTTGTCAAAGAAACACATGGTAAATATTCTGATGTCTTTATTTTTGGCTGCAATCACGACTTAAGAGAGTTTTTTTTGCAAACAACAAAGTGAAACTGGAGTGGACCGCCCAAGAACAGCCAATCAGAGCACTGCATTTATGAGATTCCAAATATTTGAATATTCGATTCAGACAGAAAACACAAGTTAGATTTACTCACCAAGTGCTGCATTTGGAATATACTTTTTGGTTGAAAAAAGTATATTCCAATTTACAACAGCTAAGTCTGGTACCCCAGCTTTAATAATAGAAGGTGGTTCTGAGGTCACATTTTATTTGTGTTATAATATAATATGAGAAATGAAAATGAACTGGAAAATTAATAAAATCTTCACATTTAACCCCTTGACGTCCGAATTATTTTCTGAAAATAAAAAATTTTTTTTCAAAGATTATTTTTACTTCAGTTAGGCCCCAAAACAAGGATCAGTTGAAATTTTTTCAATAGCACTAAAAATAAAAAAGTTGTTGGGTACGTGCCAAAAAAGGCACACTGGGCCACAGAGGAACACAAATTACCCATATTTGCAACTAAGTCACAGAAAAACACATTTTTCCAACTTGTATTCTCAATATATTTTATTGATGTGTCAATTTGATGCAAACGAAGCTTTTTCAATTGTCATGGCCCAATTTTCATAAATTAGGTTTCCAGGACAGACCTAAAATATGCCTGAAAATGTGAATACAATAGGGCAACTCTACCACTACCTGGGCTAAGACACTTTATTGACCAGATTTATTCATGGAAACATATTGTCAAAGTTAAAATTAAATAAAATACCCTTAGAAAAAAAACAAAAAAACATATATAATATGGTATATAACTGCATAGTGCTGTGTATATAATATATATGCTATATAGCATATATTGGCACTATTTGTTTGTCAGCAATCAAAATAGTATTATTTGAGATACACTGTAATTTGGAAAGAAGCCCATCTGTCAATACAATTATTTTGAAAAACTAATCAGTGTTGTTGGTGACCTGTTGGCTCGTTGTCTTGTGCAATTACAACTACTGGTATACAGCATACACTGCACCACTGCTCTCTAAGCCTGGGTAAATCAAAAAACACTCATGTGCAACATAGTGCCAACAAAATACTGCCATTTTGGAGACAGTTTAGGATGGTTCAAGTTACTTTGTTGTCAATTCACAAAGGTTCATCATCAAAAATGTCTATAATAGTGATTGCACAGTCTGACTGTTTGAATAAGGAAGCACACCTCATCTTTCTCTTATAGATTTGGAGTTTTTGACTGTATTCAGTGTCACATCTTTGTTCTACTGTAATTAACGCCCTCCTCATGATAACGACAGGTGAAAAGCGCCTTCCTCACTAAACTGACAGGTGCAGAGCATCCTTCTCAGTGTAATGACAGGTGCAGAGCGTTGTCCTCATTGTAACGTCAGGTGCAGAACGTTGTCCTCACTGTAACATCAGGTCCAGAGCGTTGTTCACTGTATCGTCAGGTGCAGAGCGCTGTGCTCACTGTATCGTCAGGTGCAGACCGTCCTCCTCATTGTACTGTCAGGTGCAGCGTGTCCTCCTCATTGTAATGGCAGGATCATCGCACTGTGGTAGCAGACACAGAGTGAGATAAAGTCATGCAGGTGATACACCTGTCACCATAAATCTTACATAATGTAGCTTTACCAAATGATTTATATCTAAATATGGAGATAGAGACATACCCACGACATTGGTGAGGCAATCCACCCACAGCAGCAGCAGTGATGTCCTCCTCACAGCAGCTGTCACACTGGTGGTACCTCAGAAATAAAATACAAAATAAACATTAAGCCTACACAACAGTTATTCAATGTAATAATATAGCATTGGCAATATAATTTTTACTGTTTAATCACTAATGCATGGAGTGATTGTGCTTACACCACATGTCAAACTGTTTGTGTTGCTAACAAAACAACATGACAGATGGACAGAAACGCACGACCATTAACTGGCCACCCAAGCTACTGCACGTAGCTACACAACACAATCCATGCGCTTATCCAGTCAATAACGATGCAACGCGAGGTTTTGCACGATTAATTCATGAATAAAGCAACACATCACACATTTAAAACAAGGCTGAGTTCAGAATGAATCAGAACCGAGCCCGAAAAAATCCGGGATTTATCACAAAAGCTAAACAGAGTTGTCCCAGGTTAGCATAGTTTACGCACCACACAACAACAACATCCGTAGCCTGGGTCTTCATAGATCCACAAAGCGAGTACAACAAGCTGTAGATGCGTGCAACGTCACAGTTATTAAAGTTTGTGTTGCAAAGAAAACGTGAGCCTGAACGGATCAGAAAGCAGGCGGAGGTGCACACCACGTCTGAAGCTAGCTAGCTAGGCACATCCACCAAACCATTCTCATGCTAACCAAACACAAACACTGCTAACAATGGCGGCAGGTCTGTGATAGAATGGAAGCACAGGGTAGTGACTTAAAAACACGTGTAACACAACAATTTGACGATAACTAACCCAACAACTGCTAAGGAAAGTCCCTAGACATCTGTAAAAGACCAAAAACAGCGTAAAATGGTCAAAACAAGGGCTTTTATGGTCCAGTGTCCCCTATATGGCACAAACCGAAAATCTCCGATTACGGCAAAAGTATTTGTCATATTGACTTCATATTGACACAGCACATAGACAGGCACAGCGTTAGCAACTACATATTTTTTGGTGTCGAAACTCACCTTTATTTCGCCGGACCAACGCTGAGTAGAAGCCTCCAGGACAAGTTGCTGCTGAAGTAGCGTCCTCTCACGTCAACAGGATGCAGCATTTAGCAGGAGGAGGTCACCAAAATAAAAGCGGTCACAATTTACTCACAAGGGCTGAAGGAACATGCAGAACCCGAGAATGGATGTGTGCACCTCACACAGCGGCCGCAATTTGAGTTTAAACGGTACGTGCCATATTCGGCACACCTGACGTCAAGGGGTTAAGCTTTTGAACTACAGGATTAACAGTTTTATAGCAGGAATCGCATATTTTATTTTTTGTGAAAGAAATGATGGGACTGAAATTGCAGCTTTTATGCTTTGCTAATTGCATCCATTAAAATTGCAAGTCCGATTCGATTTCAATAAATCGTGCAGTTCTAAGTTAAAATGGAGTATACAGTTGTGAAAGATGTGTAGTTGTCGATTTGAGCTCACTGTGCCTAGAAGGGTGTGTTATCTTACATACGCACACTAGTTTATTCCATCTTAGAGAAACTGTTATGCCTGAAAGCGCTGATGCCAAGATCCATATGAAATAATTAAAACGTTCTGTCAAAAAGTAGTGCTTTTGTTAGAAGAAACTGTAATAAAGACATGACATGATCTAAGAGTTTTGTTAAGGATACAAAATGATGCCGTGTACCAGGCTAGATAAGAACTAAAGAGTGTTACCTTAGCTCAGTGGTAGAGCTACACTACTGAGATACTGTATCACGAAGCATTTTCATTTGGATTCATCATACCACCTACAGAAGTGTCAGCTTAATAGCTTTAACTTGTTCCTTTGATGAAACGATCACCTGCTGTCTTTTCAATAGCATGTACATGACCTTCTCCTTTGTATGTTTCTGTGTGAAGGATTATGAGTGTTTCTATGGAGAGTTCTGAAAGAAAGCCCAAGACATAGACAATATTTCAATTACAATCTGCAGGCGAAACGATGTCAATGCAACAGAAATATTTTACATTTAATAGTGTTAGAGTATTATTTGACAAATGCAAAACGTTTGTAAAACTACTCTGTAAAATGAATCACAAAAGTATCACCATTATACCCTTATTTAAACATTTATATCATAACTCATTTTTGTCTAAGCGATCTTGTTTTTTTTTGCATTTCTTCAAAAGAACATTCACAATAGAGGGATTATCGGTCAACTTTGATTAAAACAACAAAACGGGACGAGAGCTAGCTGTTTTGGATCAGGTATGAACCAGTGTGACAGACGTCTGGCTCCTTGAGACCGTGTTTTTCTCGCTGTTTTTCACTCACCTGAATGTAATGTTTACGGATCGAATTTTAGTCACAAATGTTGATTTAGCAGCATAACTTTTCACACAGTAATATACTCTTGTAGTTAGCTGACAACAGCGCTGGCTCGACTTGTTGCTACAGCTAATGGCAATCAGCTGTGGCTCTTTCTGCATTTCTGGTGTGTGCGCATCTCCCATGTTGATAAACAAATAATCCCTCTATACTGTATTAAACAAAGAATCTCTCTATACTGTATTGTGCAGTTCAGTATATTGCCCAGCACTTTTGTGAAGATGCAAACAAAATTGTAGAAATAATGTTTTCCCTCTTTTAAATATCTTGTCAAGCCTTTGTGTAACTCATTATTGCCATTTTCTAAATGTTGTCTGCGCTGAAATGTAGCATAAACCATAGTCCCTGTAGTTTGTTTTTTAGCTGTTACTGCAGCAAAATAATGATTGTAAACAGAGAAGCTAATAATTTGTATGTAGTGACAGCTCACATTGTTATCGTCACACTTTTTACAATACAATAGCCACAATATTGTTACATCCCTATTATTTAGCGTGCACCAAGTACACTTTTAGCAGTTGCAGCTGTGCTGAAAATGCTCAAAAGGCAAAATATATAGACCATTTTGTGAAGGAGAGCTTTCTCCTTATAGAGCATAATCTCATAGCTGGTGCAGTGTTTTTCCTTTAATGTTTTACAAAGACTGAATTGCACCATTCGTGCGTCAACAAATCTAATGTATTTGACTGTGGCCTTGCCTTTTATAGCCCCTGCAGTAATAATGAGCCTCTCTTACTGTCTGTACTTACATTACAATGCCTTGTTAAATATTAATACAATGTTCAGATCATATTACCATTGAGCTTAACTGCACATCTGGAAAAAACACAGATCTGCCGAGACATTTAAGCCCATTCCTCTCTTTTACTTAGCGCATAGCCATATTTCAACTTGACGTTTTGTGCAGCTCACTGTTTACTTGTTTGGATTCCCCGGAGGTAGTTGAAAAATAGCTTGTTGTAAATGATTTCTGGGAAGAAAGTTAGCAAAGCAGAAAGGGTTAAACAGATTTGGTTATATCGGGGTCCTACCTTTTCCTTTGCTCTTTGTTGTGACATCTGTGCGGTACAAACACGAGGGGGTCTTTGGGGAGCGCTGGTCGGTGAGCGGTGGGCACATCTGGGGCACAGTGTCAAAGAGTTCAGTGGAAGCACTCAACCACAGCAGGCCATGTTACCCCAGTCATGCAACACGCTCATGAAAATTTGAGGATATGGATCGACCCCTCGCTTTAAGCCGTGTAAAGTGCTGTACTTGCACGATGGGGTCAAAAAGGTCTGCCGGTATTGTAACGCAAGTAAATAATATTCATCAATTGTTGAGTATGTCGCAAAATGTTAATAAATGTCAATATTCCTGGTGTACATAACTGTTACCTTGGAAGTGTCAGTGCTTTGCCTAGAATGTCCTAATTGAAGGTGCATTGGCAACATTCTGGCCAAAAATACATTTTAATAAAGGCACATTTTTGTCATTTAGATGCCTGTTTTACACTAAATAATTAATACAAATCTGCGTTTTTACTTTGAGAAGGCTTCCATGTCCACGGAATAGGCTACTATTTGGCTTGGAGGAGCCCAAACAAGTCTTTTTCTGCAGAAAAGCTGTTCCTTAGCTGATTTTTTAAATATTATGTATTCATCTTCATTCAGAAAGTTGCAACGTATAGTTTTAACTTTCTATTGCTACTGAATTGTGTAGATGACTTTTCACCTCCAGAAAGTTACACAATGCACCTTTAACATATCATAAAATTAGTCTTAAAGGAGACAGATTATGTTTATCAGTACTTAAGGTCGTTTACCTAATTTTTGCTTCTTTAAAAATGCAAGCAAACTGAAATAATTCATATTAAGTTCCTACATCAGTCCTCATGTTTTGCTGACTGAATCTTCAAATTGTTCATCATGATGTTTTTAAGTGATTTTACAGCTGTTAGGAGCAAGACGTGCTGGCATGCTAGGACCAGTTAGCTGTAATGCTAACTGCATCAATAGATGAGTTTAATGGAGTCTGGTGAACAAACGGGACATTATTAGATGTAGAGAGGACAATACAGACTCATTTCCACTTGAAAAGATACATTCACAAGAGACGTGTGCTATAGGGAAATTAAAAAAAAATGTGTAAAGTCCCTTTAACTGCTATATGTCATTCATTATTACTACATTTTCTTCATTGTAAGCTTCAACAAAGGTTTAAACAGCTTTGATAATACAAATAGAACTATTGCAGAACTGATAAGCCTCACCTTTTGTTAGTAGCATTTTACAAGAAGTGAACTTTCATTTGCCTGGTTTTATAGTTGAAAATAGCTTTATAATATTGTAAATTTAGACAAACTTGCATTTTTCAATTAAATGCAAATTAGGATACAATATCCTTTATTTGTCCCACAATAGGGAAAATTCCAGTGTTCCACAGTTCAAGAGGAGCAGGAAAATAGAAGCATCCATTCAAACAAGATAATCATTTAAATAGACTATAGATATACAATAGATATAGAGAGAGTTCTAAACTCTTATGTACAATAAGTGTGTGTTCTGTCTGAGCACAGGGCAGAATATGACAGGATACATAGAGAAAGTGGCATCACTTATTTATATGTACAGTATGTGACTATGATTATGAACAACTGCAGCAGATGGACAGAATAAATAACCAGTGAATAAACATGAGATTAAATGTCTTTGGTAAAACAATGTTTATGTACAGAGTAGCATTAGAGAAGGAATATATAGAGGTAGATAAATAATATGAGATAAAGTGACATCAGCGAGTTGTACCAGGGATGAGTCAGATGGTAAGTGTTGCACTGCGTAATAAGTTGCATTAAATGCTAAAAATATTTTTGTTTTAACAAAGAGACATTGTGTTGTTTGTATTTAGTAAGAAACAAGTAATATGAATCAGTAATTTACATTGATTCATATTAAAACAATATTGATTAATTGTTTAGAAATGTAACTTCCTGTGACTCAAGTTTAAAACTGCAGAACTGTTAAGCCACACCTTTTTCTTTGATTTAACAAACAAGCAGATTTTTTAAACGTGGCTTCTTGACTATTTTGAACACTACAAGTTTTACTCAGAGTCTAAATTTCAGGCAAGTGAGCAGGCATGAGTGGTAGGTGAAAACAGGAATTTTCAAAGTACTCATGCCTAGCCACAGGACATTACAACATTATTCAAACAAGCCTAAATCACTCAAAGCATAACTAAACTAATGATGACAGAACACTTGCTATAAACTCTACTAATCCCTCTATGATGTCTCCTTTAAGTTGTAGTAAAGTAATAATATCATTCACTTTTTAATTGCGGATGATCTGTTGTGTTTATAGATTCAAAACAATTGCATCTTTCTATATAAATGCAGTTCAAATAAATTTCAAATAACATGTAGCTTTTAAGATATTGTATGTAGTGTAGCCTGATATTCTGCATTGATTTCCTTTTCCGTCTCATGTCTGTGGAACTATTTGACCTCCTCTTTATGATCCATCTCTCTCCTTCACATCCACAGGCAGCAGAACATGGGGAACCTCCTGAAAGTCTTGACATGCACAGATCTGGAGCAGGAGCCCAACTTCTTCCTCGATTTCGAGAGTGAGTCGCCCCCGTTTCCTCCTCCGATATCGAACCAAGCCAATCTCTCTTAATGACATTATAAACTCTAAACTGTTAAGTCTTTTTTTTCTGCCTCTCTTGTCTATCGCACTGTGATCCTTCCCAGAGGCCGGCCAATCAAATCTAGCGCTAAAGCTTCTCCCGTTTCCTTCAAACCTACCTCTTCAATATCAGAGTGTGAGGAGAATTTCAATAGGGGCACTGCCATACTCCTTCCTCTGTATAGAAAGTTCAGCGCTGCGTTGCCTAGAGCTTAGATTTTTCACTCTAACATTCTGACACTTGGCAAAACCGCAGCGGCGCCTTTAGAGAAAACAACAGTTCTCAAAAAATGGCTCCGTTTCATAGTTTAACGTCGCACCTTTTTCATATTTCAAATTCATTTAGTATTTCTTGCAGGCTTACATTAAAAATAAATATCAAATTAAAAATGCATGGCTGCAGATATGAGCCAGTGCAGGTATTTTTTTTTTGCAGTGCAGTTGGAGAGTCTAACCCTCCTCACACTTGGCAAACCGACATTGCTTCAGGTGCTAGTTTTTTCAGTCTTTTTGTGGCACATTTTCCTGCCAAAATCTCTACCCAAAGCGCCCGAAAAACAGCCAGAATTACAATGCATATTACAGTCTTATCTCGCACCGTTTTGTCAGTAAAAAGGGGGCGGTGTCGAACTAAATAGAAGAGCTTAAAGATGAGATTACTGCGCAAAGAAACATTACCATAATTGGAAGTAGCGTATTCAATTTTCATCCAGCTCAAAGGATTTGAATAGATTTTCTCCACGTGTCTTTTCGGACTATATGTTGATTAGGGATTAGAAGTGAGTGAGATCTGACCCACTGACCTTGTTGTGTTTTTTTGTTTATTTAATCAGATGCCCAGCCACAGACGCAGAGCGCGAGGTGTGGGAGCAGGTGGACGCAGTGCTCAAAGACGCAAAGGGATTCTCGACGAGCTGCAGGCGTACAAGGGGGCCGGCCAGGAGATCAGAGAGGTAAAGCTGAGCAAAGTCTGACTTGATGGTTTAACTAAGGCGGAGGTGGGACCAAGTCACTGTTTTGTAAGTCTCAAGTCCCAAGTCAAAGAGAGACAAGTCCAAGTAGAGTTCCAATACAAAGAGAGACAAGTCCAAGTAGAGTTCCAATACAAAGAGAGACAAGTCCAAGTAGAGTTCCAATACAAGAGAGACAAGTCCAAGTCAAGTCCTGAGTCAAGAGAGAAAAGTCTCAATTCAGTCCCTCACAACTCACGTGCTTTTAGTTTCAAATGGTAGTTTCAAGATTATCTCATTGAAAATACATTTCTGTTCACAAAAAAGATGCTGAGCTTCAATTCACCTACATTTAAATCTAAGCCAAACTTTGTGCCATTTAATCAAGTCAAGTCTCAAATCATCAAAGTAACTCAAGTCTGACTCAAGAAAAAGTCTCAAACGTCTGTCAGACCGGTTCATACCTGATTGAAACAGCTGCTCTCGTCTCATTTTGTTCTTTTATTCAAAGAAGTTTCCCCAGCTTAGCAGATGGAGAGCGGCTCTTTCTGCATAACACTTGTGCAGTAGGGCGGATTATGATATGAACAAAATGCTACAAAATGAGGTAGTTAAAATGTAAATAAAAAGTTGCTAGGGCTTAGTTGTTTAAGCAATTAATGTCTGGTTGACCAAACGACTCATTAGTCCAGTGGTTCTCAACCTGGGGATCATGCGAGTTGCAAAATGATTTCTGGCGGTCAATGATATCTGAAACAATGCTTAACACCTCTCAAAATTAGCTGGCCTTTATCTAGGCTTATGAATATAAAAAAACAAACAAACATAGGACTAAAAACCACATTATCACTCTGCGGGTTGATTACATTTTGTTTTGGGGTCACAAATGCCTACAATTCTTATTTTGGGGTTTGCGACATTAAACGTGTGAACCACAACCAGAGGGACGAAGAATTTTAAGTAAATGATTTAAGACGTAAAATTACGCAGGAGAGATGATGAATTCGATCTTGCCTGATATGCTAATATTACAAAAATGCTTAAGACACATTTGGATGGTTTGTGGACTTAAAGCAGTCTACCTATGACATCACAGATCAGGAACATTCAGAAGAGTGTTTTCTGAGAAAATACCTCACAGACAAACTTCAGATGGGTTTTTTTTTATGAGGACGCAATGTTACAACAGCAGTTATAAAAGTCTATATGTGTCCTTTCCTTTCATTCTAAAACCTCAAAGACTAGCATATGAAATATAATGTGTGAATATTGTCGTCATTATACTTAAATATCTATCAAATATTACATATTCTTCTTCTGTTGTATGACCTAGTTTTTGCACTGTATAGAAAGAGCTGTTTTGTTTTCAAAGTGGTGCCAATCATTTTCGAATAAATGTGTCGTTCCACTGTGATTTGAAGTCAGGCAAAGTGTCTTCTCCTGGAACTGGCTCACTGCGGTTGCATAATGATGACATCATTCCTGAGCTCATCCTTCGGTCTTCACATGCACCAGGGCTTATTATGAAAACACTTACTGTATGAGTAAACTTCTATGTGTAGGAAATTGTACTGTAACCACTCTCCAATTAGAAAGTCATTATGTTGTGTTAAAACTGTCAATGTTCTTTTGTTCTCAGGCCATACAGAATCCAAGCGACGAGGCGTTACAGGACCAGGCTTGGGCCGCTGTGGTGCCGCTGGTCGGAAAACTGAAAAAGTTCTACGAGTTTTCTCAGAGATTAGGTGAGTTTTGGGCTGGGTCTAAGATTACAGGATTTACGTGAGACTGGTCTAATCTAGAGCATTTGTCTGATTATCGGCTGTCTAATGCGTTACCATTGCTTCAACCTTGGCTGAGATGCATCCTTACGTAAACGCACACATTGCCTCCATACGTGACCTTAATTGTTTCATGTGCATCTGTGATATTGAGCGCTGAGCTGCAAAAGTCAGCAGACAGTGCATACACATTATATTACACACACACACACCACCCCTCCTTTCTCTGCTCCTTGCTGCGTCGCTTTACGTTGTTCTGTGCATTGACCTCTCTGTAGGATGAGGTCAGATTTGTTTAATTAGCGTAGATGGGGGGTTGGGGCAGTAGGCTTACTGTCTCTGATCTTCTTATGACCCTGCGTTTGAGGGCCGGGGGTGTGAGGGTGAAGTCTGCCGTGCCTGGATGCTCGTAATCCCAGTGGCGGTAAAACAAGGTAGTCAATGGATGGCGGCGAGCGCGTCTGTTATGTAATGACGATGAAGTAGGTCAGTGCTGTCAGGCTGCGGCTCGGGGTCTCTGTCGGGCCATGATGGCTGCTCTGTCGCTGTCATGTCTGATCTGTAGATAAGGCTTCTGGGCAGAGCTGACTGGACTAACCTATAGACCACTGAGGTGTCACTGCCAGAAGCTTATGTAATCAGTACTATATACTAAATATACTTTTCTTTTCATCTAGATGCTTTGAACTTTAGAACTTTCAACAAACAGCTTAGAGAAGAAAAGTAAAATCGTTTTAATGTGTTTGAAGTCTTCTGCTGAGCCTATGAGCCTGTCTCCTGCTCTGTTCTTTCCACTCTGACCTCATGCCCACATTGTGTACCCGCTGCTGTGTGTGACCTGATGAGAGGGGACATATCCCTGCCCCGCCCAAGCCACTTTTCAGCCTCATAGCTACTCCTTTTTTACTTTTGTTTTTACTCAACAGTCTGAAAACATGCTCTTGTAAGGACATTTCTAATCAGGCATCGGTACAAATGCTGCCCTAGCAGTTGAGAGTCATTATTGAATGGCAAACGTGCTCAATTTCCTGTAGTGCAGAGCCAGCTCTGCCTGTCTGTGAGACGTTTGATTATCCTCTATAGAGCCCTGTCCCGGATGAGCCCTCTGCCCTCTGCTTCTCAGACTGTGGAAGAGGACAATATGGAAAGTAGGATGAATATTCCTGAAAAGCCCAGCTCCTGCGTCTGATGTGCGGCTCAGTTATGTCACTCCTGAATCTTCTTTTGTGTGTCTAGACTGTATTCTGAGCGCTGTCTGCATCTATAAATACAGCCTCCCTGTGGGCACCAGAGGCTTTCACGTTTGTTTGGACCAGACATCTTACTTCTTTTAAAATAGGTAGTTTGGAGCCCATTCAGAGCATTCACTTTCATTATTTCCTCATTTCCCTGTCTGTCTCCTCATGCATGTTTAATTACAGATGTATAGGCATGCAAAGTGGGCTCATGACACAGGCCTGTATTTACTTTGTGTCAAACAATGAGTATAATCCTGCTTGAATCAAATCCCGCTCTGCTGCCCCCCCTCCACTCGATGCCAATGAGATAATTAGTCCCATGTCTGTTGTATGTGGTCCTCTGGCCTCCAGACTGGCACTGGGCCCCGGGCAGTCTGGGCATCGCCTCGGCCCCATTCTCTGTGTGTGTGTGCCTAATCCAGATGCCTACACTGACACTATGGACTCTTCTCATGAGCTCATTTAATCTGCCGTTCTACCATCTCAACCAGGCCTTAATGTATTAGTAAAACATGTCACAAAGTGTGGACTTTTTTATTGTATTCATTTGGAGTTAATTTCTTTTAGATATTAGACTGACGTGAAATGTGAGGATGCTGTGTGTTTTGTTGTCTTATCCTCTTAGTTTTATTTAAATAATACGTAATTTAAAAAATGCTTGTTTTGTGCTTGATGGATGTTGCGCTTGTGTTATACATTATGTCGACTTTACACATGAATTTCAAACCATACACTGGCTGAATGTAGCATGTACTATGTATTTACTACTACACAAGTTTTTTTCTTTTACATTTTGACACAAATTCACACCATCATTCATCACAAACAACATTACAATACAGCAGGGACACAACCATATGCTTACTTGTAGTCTAGAACTCAGATCCAATACATAAGCACATACATCAGGACAAACACAAGGCGACGACCCTTTGACCTTCTGACCCTACAAACCCCCATTATTATCATACGCTCATCATTCACTCACTCTACTCCAAATATTTCATATATTGCTATGCCACAGTGCTAAGAATCTGATTATAGGACAAATTTATCGTAGGATGCTGAACTTTTGTGTTACTAATGTACTATTGATTTTATAATGCAATTCCGCTTGGTTTCCTTTTTTCATCACCGATATACATTCATAAATTGGCTCTCTTTCTCACAATCAGCTAATTCATTGATATATTAATGCTTTAGATAAAATGCAGACTAGTCCTGATACACCCCATTCTTCTCGATAAAGCATTTTTCCTGTGACTTATGACCTCTACGTTCTTAATTTCCAGCCCGCACCATCACTTGTTAACCTGCCTCTACATTTAAGTGCACATAATGTATGACTTCTCACTCCTGCTTGATATATTTCCCCCCTGCAGAGGCAGCACTGCATAGTCTCCTGGGAGCTCTGACCAGTGAGACCTACAACGACCCCACTCAGCACCTGGAGAGGGAGCAGGCGCTGGCCAAGCAGTTTGCAGAGATCCTGCACTTCACCCTGCGCTTCGATGAGCTCAAAGTAAGTCTGGGTGTGTCTGCCAAAGGCCCACACACTTTAGCTGTGACTTTCAGATCGAGTTTTTGCATCATGTCGATAATTGTATTGTATCTACACAGGTCTGAGTCTCCCACAAAACATGAATGAAAAAACGCAGCAGTTTCACTCAGGGCGTTTACATAGAAGATAGGAAAACCAGTTAACTAGCATAGTCCGATTTAAACCAGTTCTCCAAAACACATGTAAACCCGGGCAGACCTATTGAGGAGCCGTAAACCGGTTTTCGTAAAAACCAATTGGCACAAGTTGACTCGACCGATTGTAGTGTGATTTCAGACGCCATGTAAACGGACAATCAGTCTGCAGCTGGACAATGAGCAACCACTGCACACTCCACAATCCAACAATGAATTTAAGATTTTAGTAACGATAAAGCTCCTGCACAATGTATCTCTCACAGCCACATATTTAACTACATGTTTAACACATTTCTAAATGTTTAAAACAGTCCCACATGTGCCAGAAAGATCTGTAGCCAAATGGTATAGACAATAATTCAAACAATTATTAATAATAAACATTTAGGTAAATCAACATAATCTGAACCTGATACAGCTGAACATGACTGTCCAGGTTAATCGCTTTAATCTCTCACATTTAAACTGGAACAAAACTGGTCCGACTGGTTTGAGGGAAAAAACAAATAGTCTGTTTTTTTAGCCTAGTCGGATTTCCCCTGATAATGTAAACGCACTGACTTTTAAAAGTTTATACAAAAACATATACAAATATAATATTTACTATATACAAAACCAATTAAAAAAAAAGCCAGCCAATACTTTCAATTAAGAATTGCTGTATTAGTATCAGTATCTTTTTTAAATATATACTGTATATCCTCCTGGGCTGTGGCTGAGATAAGTTTCATATTATATATTGTATAATGTATAATACCACTGATTTGACATTATATTTAACAATAAATGTGATTTTAGGCTTCATGTGTTTGCAGTGCAAGTCAGTGAACAAAGCAGCTTTATGACTTCTGTTCTCTATTTAGATTTTAGCGACATTGGCCTTGATGTGATAGGCCAGCAAATAGGAATCTTTACCAGTGCATTGGAATAGTGTCAAATAGTGTCAAATTTTATTTTTTTCACTGTTTCATCTGGAAACCTCCAGAAATCAGTTAGCGACCCTCCGGTTGAGAACATCTGCTGTAAGTTTCAGATAAACTGGTGCTGGCGTCAGGATTGATAAAACCTGAGCTGCTGCTGACTGATTATAAAGAGACCTTTACTAATGATTTACTGTACAGTTAGTTTTTCATTTTGATAAAACTCCTCGACCTATGAATCTGCTTGAATTTATTTAGGTTATCACGGAACCTTAAGCTAACCATCATGTTATTCTGATCATACGGTGACAACATTAGAAGCCCTTACCTCTGAGTTGTTGAGTGTTTACTGTTTTTTCCACACATTTAAAAATACAGTAAATGTTAAAAATACAATAAGCTTCTATAATTCTGTTTTAAACAAGTTTAGGAATATTTGCACAAACTTGGTATATAGGGACAGTAGACAAAATAAAATTGTAGATACAGGATTTACAGCTGAACAGAAAAACTATGGGAAGCATTTCAAAACTCGTGACAGCCTCATAACAATCTTTTAGCACAGGAAGTGACATGATTATAACTGTAAAATAACTATGTACATGCAGTAACTGTCTGTAGAAATCATAACTGCGGGCGTAAACTAGAACCATCACTTCAAACCCGACTATCTTCTGCACAAACACAATCCAGCGGGTCAGACTTGTGCACCAGCCCGAGCGACGCTTGAACGCACTTTGTCAAAAATCATAATCACGCGAGACACTGACTGACTGAACTCGCCTCTCTCGTTACTTCCCCCAAAAATCTTCCAAACTGCCCCCGGGGGTATTTCAACGCAACAATGTCCCAATTAGCGTCCCTCACCCAGACTGGCACTGTAACGGCACCGAGGTAGGGGGCGTGAGGTGCCGTGCCAGGCCTATTCATCCCTCTTTCACACCAGTTCACGAGGCTTCTGACCTAGTTAAAAGTGTGAGCCACATGCGACACCGATGTCTCCCCTCCCAAAAAAACCAGCCCGTGTTCTGCAGAGGAGGCAGTGGACAGAGGCCGCGCACCAGTCCATTGTAGCGGGATTACCGTTCGACTCGGCCGCGACAGGCTCCGGCGGGATTGAGGATAATTAGCCTCATGATGAGCTGTCACCAGTGGCCATGTTGAAAAGCGATGGTAATTTTGGCTTCACGCTAAAACTAATGCATTTGTGTTAACGATAATGGGCCAAAGATATAACTTATACCAATTTCCACTGTGCAGATTCGGTTTTGGGAGAATGTTTTAGTGATTGACTGGCTTAATTGCAGCGTTCGGGGTATTGTATTCACTGCTCGATGACATGAAGTTATATTAGCAGCTTCTGTGGAAATTACGTTGGCTGTCTACACAAAGTTTTTGCAGTTCCTCAATATAAAACCATGCATTCTAGTGGTCTTGTTGTGTCTTGTCTTAATTGTTTACTGTCGTTTAATAAAGCTCTAGTATGGAGTGACATGATCAGGGAAATCAGACTTGCCCCCCCCAAAAAAAATACAGACTATTTGAATACTATTTGTTTTTCCCTTAAACCAGTCAACTGTGTTAAACATGGTTAAATGTGAGACTGTGTGGGTCACTTTGTGCAGAGTGGTTTATTGTCCTAAAAACCTTTAACTTTATTGCTGGAATGTGGAGTGTGCAGTAGTTGTGAGTAGGCCTGTATTCCTCCAGTCCAGGCTGTCGAACTCATTTTGACAAAGGGCCACGTTGGCATTGGGGTTGTCCTCGAAGGGCCGGCTGTAACTAAAATTCACCTTACTAATCTTTGATATACCATAATAGTTTCTGTATTTGATTGTTGCATTTTGAAGTGACAATTACTGAATATACAATGTATTAGTCTGAAAAATGACTTACTCTTTAAGTTTCAAACAATTCATTGCATTAGATTAGGATACCCAGAATAATCCTGGTGTTAATATAAAATTAAAGTAAACCGTATAAGACCTTGCGGGCCGCATAAAATGACCTGGTGGGCCGCCTGGGCCTTGACTTTGACATATGTGCTCTAGTCTTTACTCAGTGAATCGATTAAAGGAACTTTTTGTCAACCAAAATGTGTTGATATAAACTTTTATTTAGATTCTATGGATTTTTTGGTTAACAACAACAAAAATGAGCGAGTTAGCCTAAGATTTGGGACTGAACCATGAGTCTATTCTGCCTTTTCATTCAAAATTCCTTGTTTCCTCTTCATTTTTTGTACAAATTGCTGTTTTTACATGAACTTATTTGTATTTTAAGTCTTGGATAAAAGATACTTTTTAGGTTCAAAGCTTTTGCTGCCCCCCATTTTTAGTTGATTAATCGGTCGATGAGACATGTCTTTAGTGGACTAAGAATTTGTTGTGAGCATGCCCAGTTATACTTGTCCAGCTGTAGGCTGTAGTAGGTCTGTTTGCATGACAACTGAAATCAGACGGGATCACTAATGTGCTAATTGGTTTTCCAAAAAAAGGTTTACAAATCCTCAATCTGTCTGTCTGGCCAGGTTTACATGCAACTGGTTTAAACCGGACTAGGCTATTTATCTGGTTTCCTGGCCTCATGTAAACGCTCTGAGTGTAGTAGATCTGAATGTACATTTTTCAGCAAAGTATTTGAATTACTGTGTGACAGAACTGTTTTATACAAAGTGTTTTACGAGACAGGAAAAGATGCATTTATTCAAAATACAAAATAACATAGTGAAGCACATAAATCACGAAACATTTATTTAAAAGACATCTATTAGCCATGTAACATTGGTGTTTGGTTTGGGAGATCCTATTCTTTCCCACTGAGCCTCAGAAAACACCCATTAGAATTTCTTAGTTTTTTTATGTCATACGTGGATTTCTGGAATCTTGTGTTTTTAGGTTCATAAATCATCCAGACTTGTTTTGAACATTTTTTGCATTACAAGCATATCACATGAGATAGTGGTGATTTTTCTCTCCTATGAAATTTCATCTGCAGCCAGAAGATGAAGCTCTGTGTTTATATTAATGATGAATTGAAGGTTAGCTAGAGCATTTTCACAACAATTATACAATGAATACATCATAAACAACAAACTAAATTTTCTAAACTTGTCAGGTTTTAGTAGAATACAACAGTAGTGTTTCTGAGTCTAGCTAAATGACTCCTGACAGTTAAAGACGTGCCTGCAGAGCGGAGGAGTAACTGTATCCTTGTTCTTCTCCTGACATGAGCCTTGTTGGGTGAGAAGTTATGTGACAGTGATTACGTGTTCATTCCTGAACTCTTATGTCCCGCTGCAGGGGTTCCTCGTCTCTCACTCTGTTCAATTAAGATGGGTCATTTCATTTCTTTTCACAGATGACAAATCCTGCCATTCAGAATGACTTCAGCTACTACAGGAGAACGCTAAGTCGGATGCGCATCAACAATGTACCGGTAAGAGTTTTTAGTTGATTTGTTTAATCCATCGTTAACCCCTTAGGGACTGCTAATGATCATTCTGTCTATTGTTCATGTTTTTTACATTTGCATTCAAATTAGGTCAATTTAGCACTTTAGAAAGCTTGTTCCATCACATACTTCTGTCATGAGAGGCTGAGTCAGGAGCTTCTCATTGGTCGATTCAGTCTCATTGATCTTCTCTCTCTCCTTAAGTCCTCCAGATTATATCCACATTAAAACTGGCAGTGAGGAATCTTGGGGTTGTTTTAGATACTAATTTTATGTTTGACACACAGATTGACGATGTGGTGTGAACAAAATTTTGGCAACCGCTCCTTTTATATAAGGCAAAACCTTTTAAAACACAGTATCTTAAAAGGGTAATTCATGCTTTCATCAGCTCAAAACAAAAAAATGCAAATATTCTTTATGTCGCTGTCTCTCAACCTGCTTAGTCATCTCCAACTTGTTCAAATACTGCAGCTCGTTTTCTGACATCAGCACATCACCCCGGTCTTAACCGTCATTGGCTTCCAGTTTCTTTTAGAATTGATCTAAAATTTTAATCTTACTGGTCTTGCGACCTTTACCTGGTCGCTAAGGTCACTAATCAACTTCTGCTGAAGTTCCAGAGCCAGACTCAAATGGAGCTTTCTCTGTGACTGGGCCCAAGCTGTGGAACAAGTAGCTCATTTGGACTGTAATTGTGGTTAGATTTTTTTGTTACAGTTTTATAGCATCTGAACCAAAATAATCAGTTCACAAAATAATTTTCTGAAATCCATACTCCAAAAATCTTACTTGCCATAATTTGCACTAATGTCTTTGAGAAGTTTTTATTTAGTGAAATGTTGAGCCTCTCAGTTCTTGATATAAGTAGTGAGTTTCCATTTGTCTAATACGTGTGTAATTACAGAACATCTGAATCTCCTCTTTATCAGCCGGCTCAGTGTTCTCAGACAATCCTATGGCCTTGACTCTTCCTGTGCGTCCATGCAGTCAGGCCATTATGCAACATGGATGTCTGCTATTAATAGACCTATGCATTAGATCATGTCAGCCTCTGATTGGTCTAGTCCAGTGTGGATTTGTCAGTCAATAGTCTAAGCCTATGTTTTTGCTTTTGTTCTTCTCGGAACATGTAAATACTGGAATAAACGTGGCAATTGTTTAGATATACATTATATCACAAGCTTAATCTTTTTAAACAGTTATTGATCTCAGCTTAGGTTGCTGAGTGCTCATTTTCCTGACAGTTTCGGCGGCAAGACTTAATAAAAAAATAATAATAATGTCTATTTGAACATATACTTATTACAAAGGCTTGGTCACTTGCTCTCCAAAAATCTTATAACGTGGCACATGGAGGAACCTTACAAAGAAACCGGGAGTCTTTCTGGCTACCACTGCACCACTGTGTATCCCACTGCCATCTTTTACGTAAACCACTGAGAACTTCCATGTGATTCAGTTGTGCCCTGTTCTCACACGTAAACAGAACATAAAGTCATCTGGTCTAAAACTTGCTAGTTCTCTCACTTTGACCACTTTAAGATCTCGCCTAGACACTCCAGTCAGTTGAATTCTTTTTGCAGATACTAGGCCTGTGTTTATTTATTCTGTTGTCTCTATAGAATATGTATGTGTTGCCTTAAAACACACGTTAGCTAGACTTTTGTCCCTGAGTCCCTAATGCTCCTTACTTTAAAATACTGTTGTTCTCACTGCTCCTATCTGATGCACTTCTCCAAGGGCACGACGCAGACTGTGCCGGGATAAAGTGTCTGATTGAGTCGTCTGTATGTGCGCTGAATGTGCTCTTCTCCAACCCGTCTGTGGGAGGTATTACTCTAAACGACGCCATTAGGTAAATAGGCGTTGGCAGTCGTCGGGATGTGTCACCGTGGAGACGCACACACAGATGAAACGCTCCTGTCCCGCCGTAAACAGGCTTTGAGCGCGTTGTCATCATTTGTTTAAAAAAAAAAAAAACATGAATTGCTTGAACATTTTCGGGGGTTATTCTTATTCTGTCAGTGTTCCGGTGAAAACAAAGAAGGGTTATTAAAATATGCAGACAAAATTAGAACAAGCTGTTCTTTGAAAGGTGTTTTCAGTAGAATTTCAAACTGAGCTGCTGCTGCTGCTGCTGTTGGGGATTTTGTCTTTTCTTTAAAACTTGATCATGTTCAGATAAACAAATTTCCACCTCTGCTGTGTGTTTGAGTCCACCGTGTAAGTTCTCCTCAGCACAGATGCGTGTCAGCAGCGCTCTCCTGCAGTTACCAGTAATGTATGCTAATTGGACTTGTTAAAACACACACAGTGAACTCCCATTACTGTAACTACATAGTGCATAAACACTATTTGTATTGTGTATTATAATGGCTTGTTTTTATTCACTTATTTTCGACTTAATGGAAGAAGCAGCACTTACTCTGCCGCTGGGAAATGTATACTGTGGAGAATACCTAAATGCAGATTTATAAAGTAGTGCCTAGTGCTGCTGGTTAATGTGTTCAAGGAAAGAAGCAGAAAACGTGTTCGCCAAATGATGTGACCTGTCAAAAAATATACAAGATGAATTATTTAGGAACAGGCCCTAGAGAGGATTCAGCTCTTTTTGAGACTCACTGAATCTGAATGGACCTGTCAGTGCTGGTCTTTATTTGAAATGTTTAAAGGTGCATTATGTAGCCTTTTAGTAGATCAGGGGTTTCAAACTGGTGGCCTGGGTTGATTTCTGATTATTATAATAGTGGCCGACCAATCAAATATGTCGTAGATTTGACTATAAAACTTCCAAAATGCACCAGAATACAGCGAATTACTTACATTTTCCAGGGAACAGTTGGACCTATTTTTTTCACTTTGATTTACTCATTACATCATCATTATTTTGCAACCACGATTTTCTATTTTTTTTTATTATTTTTTTTTCGATTTTCTTTGATTTTCTTTGATATTGTTTGTTTATCCATACTAATCTTTTTTTGTAGGTCAGTGACTTCATGAGCAAAACTGATCAATTCTGGCCTTTCGATTCGATCGCTTCGTACTTCGAATGATTTTCAAAGTTTTCAAACTCTTTACCATCCATACTTATGTGTGTATGATAAATGTAAACTATAGATGTTGGTATATACGGTATGTGGACACATTGGACTTTGCATAACCTAATATACATATCTATTTAGAATATAACCTTAGTGAGGCCTGTATTCTAAATGTGTCCCTCGACCAACTCTGACTTTGATTATTTCGACCCCAGACAGTGCCATTTCAAATGAGACCCTGTAGTAGAGAGTCTGCCACCTGTTTGCCTAAAGAGCTAATAGTTATTGATCTGCCTTGCTTATGTTTCTCAAACTGTGGTACTGTGCACCACTTGCTGTATGCGAGCTGTTTCTGGTGGTACGTTAAGACGGCAACATTTGACTATTTCATTCACCTAGAGGCAAATCTAATGTTAGTTTTGACTGTTATGGAGTAAATTATTATAAAATGTATCCACTATTGATTTTGTTTGAGAACTGGTGTAATCTATTAAAAGCATGTTAAACTGAAAATTAGATCTGAGATGGTGCTTGGTGTTAAAGGTTTGAGAACCAGAATGTAGAAGGTTCCATGACATAATGTTAATCGTTTATTTCATAACTATCACACTATCAGGTCCAGAGTTGCCCTCATTCAGTTGATTTTCAAACTGGGGACGTTTTTCACTAAACAAGAACATCGTCGTTGAGACATACCACGCGGTAAAAAAGTGACACAATGCACTTTTAATCTAATAGATGTGAAATGTTTGTCCTGTTTGCAGGCTGAAGGTGAGAACGAGGTCAACAACGAGCTGGCCAATCGGATATCTCTGTTTTACGCCGACGCCACGCCCATGCTGAAGACCATGAGCGATGGAACCACAAAGTTTGTGTCTGAGGTGAGGAAGAAGACCTCTACTTACTTATTAAAGACGTTTTATTTATTGTACAGGTTTTTATTTGGATACATGTTCTTTGTGTCCTCCAGAACAAGAACCTGCCTATCGAGAACACAACAGATGTCTTAAGCACAATGGCCAGTGTTTGTAAAGTCATGTTAGAAACGCCGTAAGTGAAAAGTTTATCATTTGTTCTCTATATACTACACTTGCCACAATATACAGTCATTTTGAGCAATACCAGGCACACATACTGTATTTTCTGACCTGCGTGAGCTCTGACATGAAGAAACAATACAAGTTGAGGTTTATGATTGTTATTGTTATCTGCATTGCCTTTTAAACGTGCTTTTGAGTAGCTTTTCTTTTGGAATCTTGTGTAGTTACAGAAACTTAGTTAGCGCTTCATCAGTTGGCTGCAAACGAAATTACAAAGAGGGAATCTCTTATCAAACCGATCTTGCCTGATATGCTAAAGCTGCAGAAATTCTCAAAACGGTATCACAAATCTGAGAAATTCTAAAAGCAAAACTAAGTAACATTTTTACCTTGTTAAATGTCTTTGACAAATTTGAACTGCAGCTTTCCTCCTTCTTTCCAACACATTCCTAACCTGATTTTCTCCCCTGAGAAACCATGGCTAAAATGTGTTTAGAGATGTTTTTGTTGGCTTATTAAAATTTAAAATTGTGTCAGAATAAGAAAATAAGGTTACGTTTCGATTCAGCTACTAGTTTAATTGCACAAAAGAGCTGTAAAGGGAGCACTACCGCTTAAGTTGCTTAGTTCTGCTTTAAAGGTACAAATATGTTGTATAAAAAGTACAACAAGAAGCCAAATATCAAATACCATACAGTACTTCTTAGACTCAGATGTTGATAGACACTTCAAACACACATGTAGGAGTGTGAACAATAAAGAACCCACCATCCTTTGCTGTGTTCCAGGGAGTACCGGAGCAGGTTCAGCAGTGAGGAGACGGTCTCCTTCTGTCTGCGGGTCATGGTGGGCGTCATCATCCTGTACGACTACGTTCATCCGGTCGGAGCGTTCGCCAAGTCGTCTAAAATCGATGTGAGTCCAGTTTAATCGAACGCTGCCCTATACGTGTGCCCTCAGTGACCTCCTCTTCATCTCGTTTTTGCTCCACAGATGAAAGGCTGTATTAAAGTCCTCCGAGACCAGCCGCCCAACAGCGTGGAAGGCCTTCTCAACGCTCTCAGGTACATTATCTACTATCTAATGTTTAGTTTAAAGTTAACTTTACTGTCTACCACCAGTTTGTCTTTTTTACAGTACAAACTCTGCAGTGCCCTTTACACCAACATGTCATGTTTTAGAACTTGTAAAGCATTTGCCAAGTTTTTACCATTTTCTCATTTTCCTTTAGTTTTGCAGATTAACACCCGTTTTAAATATAAGTGGTAGTTTTACATAAATCAAGAAAAGTGAAGAAAAGTTAGCAGAGTTTCACTTTTTGATGAGCCTGTAAGCATACATTTTGCAAAGTGACTGTTCTAAGATTTATTTTTTATGTATAAAGGATTAATTACTAGATGAAAAATTTGATTAAGGATTAGTAACAATTTATAACTCCTAACCGATCTCCAACCTTAAATCGAACCATAACATCATCATCATCATCATCAATCTTCATCATCATCACCTTTTGTTCATGAATTATCAAGGTTTTGTTCATACTTTACTAATGGAAATAACAGTGTAGTTATAATGAAATGTACCAAAAATTGTTACATTTGTAAGTTTTAGACCAATTAACTACATTGTCATCAGGATAGAGTTTAAGCTCCATTTACTGACTACAGAGATCATTCTGAACAATAAATTATTATAGTTTGCTTCTGAAATCTCATACAGTGGCCCTTAATGAAGCTCTGAGTGAATTTGGTGATGATTGATTGACTTATCAAAGATTTTAGAATTGTATTTATGACATCACAAAACTTTGACATTTGGAACCAAGTGTTTTTGTGAAGTGGTGAGAGATATAAAATAAGACTGATCCATGAGTTTGTATCGTACTGGATGAAGTTCGTAGTCATCACATTTACTGGACTAGATTTCAAATTCCTTGGTGCCTAAAAGGTTAAGTGAATACCAGTAGAATCGGAGCAAACCCTTCACTCGAAAAACAAATAAAACACACACAAAAAAACAACACATCACAATTTTCATAATTTAATGGCAATTTGTTCCATAACCCAATTACTGTACTGTGTTTTATTTACTCAAGTGGTATACATGACTATACCTAATAATACAGACATGAATTACAGTATAGTTTGTTTTTAGACCCAATCTCTTCGTAGCAAACGCCAATCATGTTCAATCCTTTGTTCAACAACTATTCTCTTCCTCTCCCTGAGCTCTCACCATCATAAAGACGAAAACTAAAACCACTCTCTTGGCCTCCCCTCGGCTCTGTATGTTCCGTAGACTCCAGACCACAGCTGCTGAAGCTCCAGACACTGAGCGCTGCAGCTTTTGGTGTTGTGAATCATCTTACACTCGGCCAGTGATCCGCTCAGCTGTGAGTGAGCGCGTTTGGGCGTCAAAGCCTTTTCACATGGGACCATTACATCTGACACCCTGACCGACCCAAACGTCCACTCACCCAAATGTGAGCTGGCTGTCCCGAGCGCCTACAGCTGCTCCGCCTGACAGGGCGGCCTCATGTGTCTCTGCCAGTGTCCTCCAGCAGGCTCTGTCCAAATACATGTGCTCACTCAGCTCCAGAATTTGGAGATTCTACTGTATGAGGCTTAAAGCTAGTTTCACACTGAGAATATGAAGTGGGTATTGAGAGGACAAACATGCAAAATCTACTTTGAGTTTTTTAGTTGTAGCATTGCTTCCTCATCAAGAACACAGCTGGATGTTTGCCCATTCATTTCCCTCCGAGCTCAGAAAACACTGTGAATGTTCCAGATCTGCGATGTCATAGGTAGACCTCAAAGATCCTCTGTTTTATGTACACTTGTTTGGGCCATTTCTGCAGCATTAGCATAGCAGGCAAGGTACAAGTGCTGCATTTGCAAAATACTTTTTGGCTGAAAGCGCAAAATGTACTAATTTGCAACAAAAAGTTGATACTTCAGCTTTAACTGTATAGTCTTGAATAATACAGTACCACAAAATTCCAAATACCCAAAATGTTTTGATCAGTGAGTCAAATGCAGATCACAAATCTTTTAATGTGACAGATATACATTTTTCTAATTTGAACTTGTTTGGTGTGATAGTTTTTGTGGTAAATATTTACTTAGTTTTACAACCGTTAATTGTAATTTATAAAAAAAATTGACAAGTAAAAATAGAAAATGACAGGAAGTAATGTAAGTTCTAAACCAGAATCCCTCCACATGTGTCAAAAAGCTTCAAAATGCAAAGACAATTTACACACAACTTTAATACAATTAAAGTATTATAAGTTATAATCATTTGTTGGGTAAAACATGCTAAATATTTAGTGAATTTTATAATAACCAATTTACTATATTTTACTAAAAATGTAGTCTAACCTTTCATACGCAATCATCAGGTGTATGGTCTTGAAAACATCACAAACAGATTCAGTCAAATCTTACTCCTCACTTTTCAAGCATCATAATTATTCACAGCAATGAGTTTCTTAAGTGTTTTCACAATTCTTACATGACAGTGTGGACCACTTTACTTTGTTTGCAGACAATGACACTGCTTAGATAGAAACGGCACACAACTGTCCAAAGATTTAGTTTTGGAAGAATCGTGGTTCTCCTTTAAGATTTGCTCATTTTTAATTGGCAATTTCTATTCTATTGCGATTTATGGAATCATTTAGACTGACTTAGCATTAGCAAAAACCTTATAGAATTAGACTCAAAGTATTTCACCAACACTGAGCCAATATTGAGCTCTTCTTATATCATTTAATACATACACTTATAGGTTTAAATTATTAGTTCATTCCCTGCTTATAACATACAGACATTCCACTGTGTAATGTAATCTTTTTGGTGTGTGATGACGGTGCAGATTCACATTTGTTAACAATCTCATCTGCTTTCCACTCAATTTCACAATTGCAACATACGCATTATATTCAAGTCTATCTAGCCTTTGCGGAAGAACATGCACATTTAGACATCGTACTTGCATGTGTGCCACGTCATCAATACTACATAAAACCCTTTTGTATTACAATCTCGTGTAATATTTCTTATTCTTGCTTAGATTTCTTCTTCTAGTTTTCCGATATTTGAGCTCCCCGGTCAATAATATGCATGATTAAAGAAGATAATCCTACAAAAGCATTACGCCTCCGGTTCATTTCATTGGCTTTGTAAAGTAAATTGACTAGACGTCTGGCACATTCCGCACGTTTGCCCGAGGCTGTATGTAAACGCGCGTCTTTAGCTATACGACTGCACACGGACTTTTTAATAGAACTCAGCTGAATTTCAATGAGGAAATTAAACCCAACGCAAAGACATCTGGAAACATTAGCCCTGATCGTGTCGCTGATGCTGTGTTACACTTTCAGGTACACCACCAAGCATCTAAACGACGAATCCACCAACAAGACCATCAAGAGCATGCTGCAGTAGAAGTATTTGCTGACTGATCGACTACTGTTACCAGGGGAACGCCACTGTCCTGACTGATGTCGCTGCACACAATGTGTTTTTGCTTTTTTTTTTTTCAAAGTTCATCTCTTGTTTTAACGGAGAGATGTAAAAGCCCGCTCAGTTTTGTAACGCAAAATGCTACTGCCATTATCCCCCCCCAAAAAACGTCTTTTTCGGTGCCAAAAAGATGTTGCTGAGATGCTTTCCGTATACAGGCCACGCTAAGATGGCAGCTAACGTAAGCATCGTGGACCCTCTGGTGTTTTTCTCCCTGTGTTAAGGGACGGCAGCGCTTTGACTTGAAAGATTTAACAAAGAGAGATATATAGAGAAGTATATATTATTTTCGTTATTTAAGATGACCTCTTCCGCATGATGATAATTTAAAAACAAACTCAGCTCAGTTGTGCGTTAAATGTTCTGTTATCTGAACGGTACTTGTCCATGTAAGATTAAGAGTACTGTTTTTATATTTTTATAGTTTTAATTTTGTGCGTTTGTCTTTTTTCATAGTTGTGTTGTATTGTTTTGATTTGAACTTTAAACTGTGATTTGTGCAAATCAAAAGTATCATTGGGAGTCGATTTACTGTCTGCGCACAGTATGCTGAGGCTGGAGAAATTAAAGGAGAACTCTTGTTTTCTACTATCAAGTTGTCTTGAATTGTTTATTTTGAATTATTAGATAGCTTATGCAGCGAGTGTAAAGACTGTATATATACAGCAGTGTGTAGCTGAACTCCAGATGAAGTAATGTACACTGTAGTGCCCCACATATACGCCCATCCAAACAGTGACTACCAGTACATCCTTTTTGGTTCCATTTCATGTTTTGATCCACGTAGCACCACCTGTTGGGCCAATTCACATTCTAAGAGAAGAAAAGCGAGAAGTATTGCAACATATTAGCTGGCTCTATCAGATGGATTCTTGTAATATTGTGACTTTCATAAAATCTTGAAATCCATCTGGAAAGATTCCCCCTGTACAGTTCAAGACTGTGAGTCCAGACCAATCACAGCGCAGCATTGTGGCTTCGACATAAAACGTGATTATCGTCTTCCCACTGTAGTGACACCTTGAACAATTAGCTTCAAATATTTGTCATATGTTATGTTTTCAGACTGCTGGATAGACCTGACAGTCTATGTGTAGAAGTACGTTTTTTTTTCACAGACAGTCACAAAGCGCATTTCAGTGAGATGAACCCCTCCCCTCCTCACTCAGCGATAGCAGCATCCCTTGGGCAGCTCAGCAGAGGCGATTCACCTAAACACCTGGCGACTCAACCTCCGGCCACCACCAAGCGTTCTCTAACCTAAATGTTATTGGTTGGTGGGGAAACCCGAATGCTCAGAGGAAACTACCGAGAGACAAGGAAGAACAGGCAAACTCCACACAGAAAGGCCTGGGCCGAGTGGGAGTCAAACACCCAACCTTCTTGCTGTGAGCCAAGGTTGCTATCCTCTCTGCCACCGTGCTGCCAGGTTAGTTCAAATAGCAGCACAATTGTGTAAATGTATCTCTTTATTGTACTAAGGCCTTGTGGTGGTCAGAGATGGTCATCACATGGCCTTAGTCATACTCCACATCTGGTGATGTGACCTGACAGACTGGTGTTATCATACACATACCACATTCATAATGGAAGTGTCTTGCTTAAGGGCACAAGAAACAAGTGGTCACATTGTATTGAGTTTTTCTACCTTCCAGGCAACAAGCATTTTACAGAACTAACACCAGTGTTTAGCATTGCACATTTCACCTGAGGCCAGTGCATCTATCCACTCAATCAAGAAGTTTAGTGAGAGCAGCATCTGAACCCATCACCTTTAGCATGGATATTACATTTCTAATAAACTTCTATTTTAGCCACAAAAAAAAAAAAGTTTTTAAAGGCAACATGAGCCATATTTCCATGGCAATGTTATTTTTAAGTCTTATTAAAATTAATCTTTAAAATATCAGAGGAAAAAAAACAGGCGTTAACAAGCTTAATGAGCCACCAGCCATGGCTTCTAATGTTTTCAAGTTGTACATTTGGTCCTCACTGTACAGAAAAGGCTCTCATTAAGCTGATGAAATTAAGCTTTTAAAATAGTTGCATAAAGAAAATGACCGGTGAAAAAACACACTTGTTCATTGTCCCACACTCTCAGTGCCATTAATGTGAGCTGTGCTCCTTTTGACTTAATGGCCACTGTCTGCTCCAGTTAAAGCCTCACACATAACATGCCAATTACTCCTTCAGTCATATAAGAGCACTTTTGAGAGCCATTTTCCCTCTCCTTAAACCTCTTTCTAATCTATTTCACTACATTTTTGATCTTGGAAAGGACACTTCTTCTGCGGTGTTGGGAACTTCTCAAGGTCCAAAACAGGGAGGAGGCTCCTATAAGAATCATCAATGCATGGAGGACTGAAGGATGGAACTATAAAAGTGAAAAACGACATGTCGAGCTCTTTTGTTTGAAGTTACTGGTAGGTCAGATGTGGTCGCACTTAAAACTGTGTAAATACTGTATCTGAATAATGACACGGCTCCACAAAACTCACATTACCTGTAACTCACTCTCACTTCTACAGCTCAGCGTGTCCCTGAATGACCGGCTCTATAAGCGTCTCTTAATCTCGGCTCTGAAAGGGAACTTATAGCGATGTTGTTCTCACCTCGGGCTGAACGCGGGCCCCTGGGAGCGGAGTGTGAAGACCCCCACAGCTGACACAGGACCCAGGGTTTATGACTGAACATGCCAAAGCAAGGATACCCAAGTCAAATGGAGCGGTGCATGATGGGAGCTCACGCAACATCACTCCCAGACACTTATAAGAGCTTTTCAATGTCAAACCACTGTTTTTACTGCCTTTTTGAAACTAGCGCTAAGTGTGTGTTCGCATGGGAAGCAAAGGAGGAACTGTTTATGCTAAATATTCACAAAGATACTGTATGTAGGTAAAGGGTCTTACCCAAGGCCACATGATGACAAAACTTCAACTTTGTTCTATGTACAGTATTTATTTATTTTGATCGAGACAGCATGTTAATAGCAGACATGATAAAAACATGAATGTAAACACACCAGATTATAGTCGAGGGCTAATTTCCATCTGTAATCCCAACGAGCAGGGTCACAGTGGGAAGCAAGAAAAAAAAGTATGTTTCATATACACATTCACTTTCATTGCACATTTCCCAACATTGCACAGTCCCATTATAATTGCACAATCCCATTATAATCGCACGGTCCCATCATTGTCCCAGCCATTGCACAATCCCAGTCATTGCACAATCCCAGTCATTGCACATTACGCATTGCACATGAAGGTGCGCTGTATTATCAAGTAAATGCAATTTTGTACTAGCCACCTCTGCATACTTGAGAACCCCAAAGGGGCGTCTTGCCTCTGACCTCCAAATGTCAGTTGACAAGCCTTCAGTGTATTTATTAAAAAAAGTGAGTTTAATAGTGTGAGTAGATGTGCTGAGAACCAGACAGTCTTCTAGTTTACTTCACAGTGCCACAAACCTTTTGTGAGACACTTGTATGGAGTGGAGGGTCATATAATACATGACTGTAAAGTGAATCACTCAAAATTTTGCATTTAACTTATTTTTAATGAATCACTACACCTGTAATTTTAGATTTTTATCACATCAAAATATTTGGTATTTTGACTATGATAAAATAATTGCCCAAATTTGACTTTAAAAACTATAGCCTACTTTTTGAAATTTGGGCCAAAGTTGATGGAAGTCTGAGGGCCAAAAAAAGTAGGTCCAAGGGCCACATTTGGCCCCCAGGCCGCAGTTGGACATGCCTGTTGTTGCCCAACCGTTTTATCCAAGAAGAGCTTAGTTTGTTTTGTTTTGTGTGAGCGACACCAGCTGCTCATAAAGCAGACCTCTGTGATCAGGACCCGAGCACGGAGATACACTCCACCATTTACAGAACCAGTTCAAGCAGGCAGATCCAAATCAAGTGTTTTACTGAATACTAATGTGATGCTAGACCATATATTTAATGTTTCCCTGTCTTCTGTGGTTTACGGTGCAATGAGACCCAGATTTTTGCAGTGAACATGATATAAAGGTCACTACAATCTGCAGGAGATTTGACTTTGGGTGATGTCATCATGGAAAAAAAAAAAGCTGCGGAAACAGCTAAACCGGAGTTTTGAAATCTTTTCACTCTGGGACCTGGTTTCAGAATTATTACTTTTCAGTGTCCTGAAACTCCTGCTTTGTGTGGATGATGTGTGATTTTGATCAAATATGTGGACCTTGATGAAAAAAACGTTTGGACACCTTTGAGTTATAATCCTGCTGGAGCATGTGTTACCTGCTTGTTACCATGGAGATGTAATGTGTCACAATAAAAAGTGATTTTATCTATTTGCAAGTGTGGCGCCTGGGCTTTCTTGGCCAGATTTGCGAATAGATGACGTCATGCACCATCTGTATCTTTGTTTTCCATGTTTTTTTTCCCTTTCCCACATTTAATTAGTAAATGTAGATAGACATGCCTAATGCCAGTCTGTAGAGCACTCAATGATACAACTGCACATCACACACACCTCCTTTCTAACCACATAATGTAAGTTTACACACACTATTATTTCGGAGTAGTCCCTGTTCCCTCTGATCAGCCGTTATAGTAAGTTTGCCATGCTCCTTTGAAAAGCCTGAGAACGTCTTGTGTCCGTAAACCACAAGGCCCCGACACGTTGCTCATCTGTCTCTGGGGGTGAGACGAGTTCACTTTTCTCAGAAACTCAAACGGCTGTCCCCCCTCCCCTCCTCATCTCACCCGTACACCCCCTCCTTCCCCTCAAACCATCCCACTTCCTCCTAACATGGCAGCATTCTTAGTCAATCAGTCGTGTCAAAACATCAACGGCAGGATGGGGTGTCCCTGCTAAAGACGCTGGCTGTAATCAGAGACAGTTGGACAGTTAGGACATTGGCACAGGGTCAGTGCTGTACTCAGAACCACCGGACGATCTGTACCGGAGTCACTGAGGGCAAAAGGTTCCCAGAAAAACACAACAGGGTTTCAGGTTCAGATCCCAACATGTTCAGTACAATCTGCTCCAACTTAAGCTGCATCATAAATAGTTGCATGGCGAGCATCAGGAGAAATGTGTAAAGACGTCATTCTCTTTCTCGTGGGCAAATGACCTTTTGTGTCCTAAAGCAACATGCAAAGTTAGAGATTTGAAATATAGTTTTGCAAAAACATGAGGTCATAACGGGCTAATAAAGTGACTTTTTGTAGTTGTAATGTTGCTTATTGTTAACATCCAAACCTTCTGATGTCATGACTCCTAGACATATCAGTAAGTTTTTCTAGTACTTAGACATATGTAACCATAACATGTGCATTGCACTTTAAAATAGGTCCCTCTCTTCATACGTGTATTTGTACATTATGAGAAATGGCTGCACAACTTCTTTGAACTCCACACATTTGACCCAGAGTCAAAACTAAGGATGTGGGCGGGAATAGGGAGTAGGTGAAAACTGATTTTCACTCAAGCCACAGAAAAGTTTTCACAGCGGTCCACATGTTTTACTCACTGAAAGCATTCTGGACCTCACAGAGAATTTTGAAGCACTTTTTTACAACTTTCACAAGTTGAGCTGCGTTGATGTGCTAGCATTAGGCTTTGCTCAAACTAAATCAAAACCATGTCCTGGGGTTTAGAGAACAAAATGTTACATTATTATGTACATGGACGCTGCAATTTTCTTAACTCAAATTGACATTACCTTGTATTTAGAGCCCACACTTCGAGTGGCGTCTGGCTGCAGACCTTTGTGCTCTCGTAACAGAAAGAACTCTGTATAGACCGGGCGTCCATTTTTGACAACTCTCTCTTTTCATAAAGCTGCATAGACATGCGCAATATAGGCTTCTGAAGTAGTTCCGGTCTGTGGCAAGAGGTAGCTCCCATAGTGAGGTGGGCAGTATGTGTTTGCACACGGTGACCAGTGGGTCTGGTCACCATGCTCTCCCCCGCATTTAACATCTCGGCTCATTTTAAAATGACTTTTTTGTTTCCCTCGAGCAGAAATCTACAGTATTTTTCAATCACTCATGATATTTTTGTCTGATAAGCAGCCATTACACAATATAAATGATGCATGTTCCCGATGGACTAATTCACACTCACTGAAACTCAGGAGAGTACAAGATGGATTTGTATTTACTTTTTTATTAGTTCATAACAGGTGATGTTCACATTCACAATGCAGACCTCTATTCATCCGTTTGACACTACTTGAACTCTCTTTACTTCTCCAAATATTGTTTACTACCTCATTCAAACCGCTCCTGTTCACAGCACACCACTTGACACTTGTCGATTGATTTCTTTCATTTCTCACCATTGAGCTGTTTTCTCACTCATCCGTTTCTATATTTTTATCTTGTAACGTAGATATATTTCTTATCTAACACGTGGTGATTTTTTTTTGTCCGTGTGTACAAAACTGTCAGGCCCGCAGTCACTTCCACTTTACTAGAACTGTGACTACTGCAGTTTCCTGAGACGGGGGTCTGCAGGGGGGTCTGGACGTCCGTTTTTCTGCTCATAAATCACACTGTCCTGATGACGCTGCATTTGTGGTTACTATCTCCTAAACGGCGGTCTAACTCGAAGTACGCGGACGAATCGCAGGGCTGGGTCGGCGGCAGAGTGGTTAACCTGGAGAGGAAGATGGTGCTAAGTGTGGAAATGCTGGACACAACCGCTGAGTGATTTCCCGAAGTCACATGACCGCAGTGTTGTAATAGAGGATCAAATTAGCTCCAGATGTTGAGTAAGACTGCACTAGTTCATTCATTGGACATTTTCATTCATTTTTTTATGACTTTACTACTGGTGTCAAAGTTTACGCCAAACCAATGAACCCCGGCCTTAATAGTGGCTTAGTTTTGATTGATTGCTTTGAGTATGGTGAGTAAAATACAATACAATTAAAATATAACAATAAAAAACAGGAATTTGACATACATATTGAAAAAGAAGTGAGTACAGTATTATAACTTCCTTTCACTTACATACAACTTATTCCATTTTTTACGAAAGAAGTCTTACAACAATACAATATTATATGATCTTTTACAGTAAATAATGTGTAAAAACAAGATTTCAGAGATATTCGCCTTATTTTGGCCCGCCCACTTTTCTTGGCAGTAGACTTCCATTTTAGCTGCAGTTAACCTAAATTAATAACCTAGACATTTATTTTATTTCGTAGTTATGTCTATTTGAGATTGCCCTGTAGTAGACAAGTTAACATTTAGTTACCTTGACAGAGCTAAACAGGAAGTGTGATGCCAAGAAAAGTGGCGGGGCAGAATAAGGTGGCTCATGTAATTTTTTAGCCAGTATTGACCACTGTAACTTTCTCAAGATAAAAGTCAGCTTCACACAAAATTAAACTGAAAAAATAAAAATAAATAATAAATAAATAAAGATTCTGCATATACTGTAAATGCACATTTGTCAACTATAACTATAACTCCTTTTAGGTCTTAAAGGAATACATAAAAATAAGCTTATTTAAAACTAGAAACGAAATTATTAGTCTGAAACTTAACAGCCTGCGATGAAAAATTAATGACATTGAGGAAAATGTTGGCTCAAACGCAGAGGTCAAAGGTCATAGAGAGACAGGGACTGCAGCTTCTGACTGCGTCTGCAATCAGTCTCTGTCAAACATGGAAAGAATAGGTTCTCCACACTGAACGGCCTTTTGTCATTATTTATAACTCTTACAAATGTGGCTGAGCTGCTGCCCTGCACTGTAAGTTCTACCATAAGTTGTCTTCAAACAGCACGATTAATAGTAATATTAACGAAATTAGCAAATCGCAAAGCCTGCAAGTTTTGAAGAATCCTAATTTTATATTTAAATCATAAAATCTCCACAGTCGAACTATTAAAGCACAAATTGTACTAAGTTTCCCTGGCTCTTTCTGTATAACACATACACAGTGGGACGGAAAGTGACATCGACCGAAAATCCCTCTATTGTTATTTCTTTTAACCTTGTCCATCAGCAGCACATAACAATCAACAATCATTGTAAAAGAAAAGTGACTATTCGTCCTCAACAGCCTAGCATTATGGCTTAATATTGTTACTGATCTTAAGCCTGAGTTTGACTTTTATTACATTTCCAGCAACATTTCAAATCTAATGTATATCTCACTTCCTGCATTGGGCGTTACATAACTTAATAAATTGCTTTACATTAACTGCATTTGTGGCACAACACCAACGCATTTTGAAATCCGATTTAGAACACAACACGGCTCCAGACCTAATCAGTTTAACCTGTTTGAACTGTATAAAGCAGTGGAGTCCTTTATGTTTGTATTGAATTAAGAGACAGGGTGGAGCAGGAGGGGATTTCAGCTGCTCGCGTAGGCCTCAATTACGGTAAAGCACACCGCCGGCACGTGTAAGCCACACCAGGCCCGGCTCCGGTTACATTACTCAACAGCAGCATTAAACATGTTCTGAGGTACACACACCGATAGCACACACTTTCTCCCAGGATCACTTTTAGGAGCAGACCGACACAGGACAGATGACTTACAGGGAAACAAGAAATTAAAGAATGAATGTGGTTTCCTTTAAGGTCTTATACTCAATTTTTGGTTCATGTTTAGTCCTGACTCTGGTCGTCGTTTAGTCCTTACCTTGGTCCATGTGTAGTCCTGACCTTGGTCCCGTGTGTAGTCCTGACCTTGGTTCGTGTGTAGTCCTGACCTTCGTCCATGTTTAGTCCTGACTCTGGTCCGTGTTCAGTCCTGACTCGTTTAGTCCAACTCTGGTCCGTGTTTAGTCCTGACTCTGGTCGTCGTTTAGTCCTTACTTGTCCGTGTGTAGTCCTGACTTGGTCCATGTGTAGTCCTGACCTTGGTCCATGTTTAGTCCTGACTCTGTCCGTGTTTGTCCGACTCTGGTCCATGTTTAGTCCCGACTCTGGTCCGTGTTTTGTCCCGACTCTGGTCCGTGTTTAGTCCTGACTCTGGTCCGTGTTTAGTCCTGACCCTGGTCCGTGTTTAGTCCTGACCCTGTCCATGTTTAGTCCTGACTCTGGTCCCTGTTTAGTCCCGATTTGGTCCATGTGTAGTCCTGACCTTGGTCCGTGTTTAGTCTGACCTTGGTCCGTGTGTATCCTGACTCTGGTCCATGTTTAGTCCCAACTCTGGTCCGTGTTTAGTCCTGACTCTGGTCCGTGTTTTGTCCCGACTCTGGCCCGTGTTTTTGTCCCGACTCTGGTCCGTGTTTAGTCCTGACCCTGGTCCCTGTTTAGTCCCGATTCTGGTCCGTGTTTAGTCCTGACTCTGGTCCGTGTTTAGTCCTGATCTTGGTCCGTGTTTAGTCCCGACTCTGGTCCGTGTTTAGTCCTGAATCTGTCCGTGTTTGTCCCGACTCTGGTCCGTGTTTAGTCCTGACTCTGGTCCGTGTTTAGTCCTGACCCTGGTCCGTGTTTAGTCCTGACCCTGGTCCATGTTTAGTCCTGACTCTGGTCCATGTTTAGTCCTGACTCTGGTCCGTGTTTAGTCCCGACTCTGGTCCGTGTTCAGTCCTGACTCGTTTAGTCCCAACTCTGGTCCGTGTTTAGTCCTGACTCTGGTCCGTGTTTTGTCCCGACTCTGGTCCGTGTTTAGTCCTGACCCTGGTCCCTGTTTAGTCCCGATTCTGGTCCATGTGTAGTCCTGACCTTGGTCCGTGTTTAGTCCTGACCTTGGTCCGTGTGTAGTCCTGACTCTGGTCCATGTTTAGTCCCAACTCTGGTCCGTGTTTAGTCCTGACTCTGGTCCGTGTTTTGTCCGACTCTGGCCCGTGTTTTGTCCCGACTCTGGTCCGTGTTTAGTCCTGACCCTGGTCCCTGTTTAGTCCTGACTCTGGTCCGTGTTTAGTCCTGACCCTGGTCCGTGTTTAGTCCTGACTCTGGTCCGTGTTTAGTCCTGACTCTGGTCCGTGTTTAGTCCTGAATCTGGTCCGTGTTTTGTCCCGACTCTGGTCCGTGTTTAGTCCTGACTCTGGTCCGTGTTTAGTCCTGACCCTGGTCCGTGTTAGTCCTGACCCTGGTCCATGTTTAGTCCTGACTCTGGTCCATGTTTAGTCCTGACTCTGGTCCATGTTTTAGTCCTGACCTAGTTCATGTTTAGTCCTGACCTTGGTCCATGTTTAGTCCTGACCTTGGTCCATGTTTAGTCCTGACCTTGGTCCATGTTTAGTCCTGACCTTGGTCCATGTTTAGTCCTGACCTTGGTCCATGTTTAGTCCTGACTGGATGTACTGCAGCTGTTTTAACCTACTGGAGACAAATGCAAGTCTCTCTAAGTCACACTTTGACACTATACTTTTGATTTTGGCAATGTTTTTAGATGGTAAAAAGCTGCTGATGTTATTGACATGATGTGGCTGTTAAAATTCAAGTCTGAGTCCATTATTACCCCCAGATTTCTAACTTGACTTGAAGGTTTTAGAAAGAGAGACTGAAGGTGACTGCTGACACTTTCTCTGTGTTTCTGTGGCCAAAGCTGATAACTTCAGTCCTGTCTGAGTTTAGCTGAAGAAAGTTGTTTTGCATCCACACACTGATCTGTGAACACCACAAGTCAAGGTCATGTATTCAGACACGCAATTTCCAATTTCAACAAAAAACTTCCTGTCTTCTAGATAGGACTTGAACCATTTCAGGGCAGAACCAGAGATGCCCACCCAGTCCTCTAGTCTGTGTAAAAGAAGCAGCACTCAGATCCAACAGCATTAGGACAATACATTGACAAGATATCTTTGCTGGGGTAAAAGTTATTTTAGGTTAGTTTACAGTCAAAAATTGTGTATACTGTTTAAAACACCAAACTTTTTCTGGGACTTTTTGCTGAGGAAAAAAATACTTAAAGCAGTGGACAAACAGCTTAGTTAAAAGCATAAAAAGCTGTCCTCTGTGACATTGTGACGTTTAAACAACTGCTCCACTGGGTTGTGATTGTGTGTGTGCGTGTGAATGGATGAGTGATTCCTTGATGTAAAGCTTTTTGAATCTCCACTGAAGGTAGAAAAGCTCTGTATAAGTGTGAGCGTTTGCCCTTAACCTTAGAGGGTGAGGAGAGAAGCCCTGGACGAGCTACTCTCTGGAGACAATTTTGGCAAAGATGGCACAGAGGTCAACCAGCGCCGTTTTCCTTATAATGGACAGTATAGATTCACTGTTTTGACAGCACCACAAATCACTCTGAAGGTGAAGCAAGGTGAGAGGTGTCTTTCTCAAGGACAGACCACAGGATGGAAACATATGTAGACAAAGCTATTTTAGAGATCAAAGGCAGAAGTGTGCCATCTCAAATCAGATATTGACAGTTTCTATAGCTTATTCCTATTCTAACAAATGTATAATAAAGCACACATGAGTCTTGTGTTTCCAAGATGAGAAAGTTAGAATCCCATCTACTAGCTGCAAAAGAAATTGCCAACAGGAAATGGTAAAAATCATTCTTGCCTGATAGACTAATGTTGCAGAAATGCTCCAAACGAGTCTGGATGATTTTTGGACTTGAAAAACAGTGCAGAAGATCTCTGTGATCTGAGATATTCAGAGCAGTGTTTTATGAGAAAAAAGTATAGTACCTCATGGATGGATCTGACCGCTGTGTTTTTAATGAGGAAGAAGGTATCTGTTAATTTATTAGCTAAAAATAAAAATATGTTTGTTTGCGTTTTTTTCCCCCCACATTATTTTGATGAACAAAAGCAAAAAAGAAAAGAAAAGATTCAATTATTAAAATATTTAAAGGTGGGGTAGCTATCTTTTTTTACTCATGAATTTGTTAACTTTGTGTTTTCCGTTAAAAAGTATATAATAAATGCAGCACTTTGTGAAAAAATGAGACCACCGAGTACTGTCTGAACTGAATAATAAAGACTTTTTATCTGTAATCCTTTAAGGGAAATTCATTTCAAAGTCCAGCTTCTTATTAGTTTGTATGACATCTTTAATAGACTCTCCCTGCATAAGATGGCCGCCAGAACTGGACATTTGTTGCCATAGGTTACAATATACGCTCTCTCTAGTCATTATAATAATTCAATGGGACAAACGGTCTATTAGTCAACTTGGACTGGACATTGCAAACAGATAATACTGTGGTAGAACTGTATTTTTGGTGTTTTCTTAATAAAAAATGTATCTGCATATAGTTCCTTTAACAATTTACTACCTATTTTGTTGGAAAACCTAAAAACAATTATGTATAGTGCCTTTAAGTTTGTCTTGCCATTATGGATTCATTTCAACTTTCTTACTCCGTAGACATATAACCAGCTACTTTCTTCTGTTTTGAATGACTTCCCCTCTCACACTTTGACTGTAACACACACATACACACATACTGTACTACAGAATGTACTCAAGTGCCTGCAGGTGGAGCAGTAGACCATATTTCTCTGCCCCAAGCTGGGAGTTCCGTCCTGGGCCTCTGTACGCTCTGAGGGGGGGTGCTGATGGGAACACACCTGCCCTGTCCTGACTACTACCATTACTACTACTACTACTACTACTACTACTGCTGCTGCTGCGGATACTGTTGCTAAGGGAAAAGTCTGATTCAGCTCTTCTCAAGTCTCGGCGGAGAAACAAGGCAGGGATAAAAGAACGCTCCATCCCATCACTGTCACTGAGCAGGCAGTTTTATAACGTGGATTTGTGACGCTCTGCCGCTGGGTTAATGTAATTGGTGCTATAACAAGTGCCCAAGAAATAACTACGGCGGAATTGTTGTTGTTAGAAGAATATTTGTAGTGTAAGGTCTTTCAGTGAGATTATAGTTTTATATCCTATTTTATTCATTCTTTTGTTGAACTGTATTATTATCACAGATCGAACTCCAGTGTTTTTTTATGAGAAAGAAATTATTTTAAAATGAAAAAGTGGATTTGGCATGTCCTGTAAGACATTTGAACTTGACCAGAGGTATAAAAAGGAAACAGGTTTGTGTAATAAATAGACAAAAGAGGGAAAGTCCTAGTCGTCACTCACTCTTTAACCCTGCTGTCTGCTTCTTTAGTCACACTAACGGACTTCACATCCTCTTTCAACACGCACACACATGAATCTGCTTGTTTCCTATTATGTATTATTTCTCTAGTATACTTTTCAGCTACTCACAACTAAATTGGTGTTTGAGTAAGAAAATGAAAATAAAAGTAGAATTTTATGTCTGAAGATTGTGTGCAAAAGATCAAAAGTTCAGCAAATAATGAAATTGTCGGCTCCACTAAGTGTCGATCAGAGAAGAACTGCTGCAGGATCCATGTCTTAATGTGTAGTTAATGCAATGCTGTCATTGAATACAAATTTGCAGTTTTTGCAAAGCACACTAGTGTGTAGAATCTTTTGTGATTTTAGACGCGTAAAAAAGAGACCAGGCCACAGACATAAGAACATTTAGAACAATTATTTGTCTGACAGTGGCTTCATGTGTCAGAAGATCAGACACGACACAGACTTGTGAAGCGCAGCAGTGAGCGGAGAACAGTGCGTGTGTCACGTGATCGAGTGCACAGTGTTTTCTTCATGTGCGCGGTTATAAAAGCGAAACAACGATGGTGAAACACTGGTGGATTAAAGCAGGTAACTGACTGACGAATTGTGGGCATGAAGTGAAAAATGTCCACAAACAGCGTTGGTCATGTTCTAGGAGCAGATGCGTTGGAGATGAAGTGCGTCATGCGACTACGTGCACAAAGCGTTACATTTATTTATTAGAAGGCAATTTTAAGAGCTGTCGTCACAAGTCAAATGCATCAGATGCTGCCTCCTCGCACTCGTGCAGCATGTGAACCTCATGATGATGCACCCTGACAAATAATCGTAACAGAGTCACAGTGACATAAGGAGAGAAATGAGGAAAAAATCTTATATGAAAATCTTTACTCTGGCCATGCCTCATGCCCATGTGGCTCTAATTAAAATTTGTGTTGTTGTTTCATAACATATAGACATACAGTATGTTGGTTGTATAGCGACGTTTTCTTTGAAGACTGTGTTAAGAGGCACATTGGTTTTCACTGGCCAAAACTCCTGTAGTGTGCAGAAGGCTTAGTGAGCACTTCTCTTTTGCTGAGATAATCCATCTCACCTCACAGGTGTGACATGCCAACAAAGGAGACTGATATGCTAAGTCTGGATGATTTATGAACATAAAAGACAAGTTTGGAAGATCTTTGTCTCTTATGACAACATCTTTTTGTTCAGTGTACAATTAGATATCCAATGTTTTCCTCCGTAAGCGCACAACTCTATCTGCATTTGTTAAAGATAAACACAGCTATTCTCCTTTCAAATAATTAGGAGTTTCCAAAAAAATCTTGCACAGTTTTTAGTTTAGGACACAACATCACAATCAAAAGCTCCAAATTTGAAAAATACTTAGACTCTGCAACGCTCAAGCTGCTGTTTTTTTTTCTTCTGATTTTTCTGATAACTTTTCATCCAAACTCACAGCTCTCATCCTGGATTATAAGCGTACATCCTCTGAGAACACTGGCCCTGCCCATGCCCAGTAAACACTCGGTCCATCTTCTGCTCTTAAGCGCCTGGCAACACCCTTCACATGCCATCGCAGAGTGCACCACCTCTCCTCTCTCTCTCTCGCCCCATCCCGTCTCCTTCTGGCCATGAATAATGCAGCAGACCTCCTCGATAGTCGCTACCAACATGCCACCACATGTTTTATTCAGTCCTAGGATAGACGCGGAGCACATAGATATCCACACTTGCATCCAGTGTCCAGTCGTCCTGTGTCCTTGGCCTGGACGTCCCGCCGAGATCGGGACCCTGCCTGTAAATGTTTACGTTCAATTCCAAAGCAGCACCTGTGTCATGTTGGGAATAAAAGTGATTGTGATTCTTGTCACAATTTGTAGCTTTGTTTGTGTGGATTCAAGGTTATTTGTGCAAGATTCATGCTTGTAGATGGAGGTGTAAATATGTTATGCAATAGAAATTCTCAGAGATGTGACGGTCAAATGTAGCTGTTGGCAATATTTAAATGTAGCTCATTTTACACTTACAGATTGTATTATGATGATTAGTCTTGTGTGGTAAGTGTTACGTTTTGCTCCTTATATAAATTCTCACAGGGAGTTTGAGGGAAAAAGTCAACACTAATCAGCTGTGTGGTGAGTAATGAGCATATAGACCCACATTTTTATTTCAAATCTGTTTCTAAAAGTTACCAACTAAGTTTAACACATTTTTAGACTGAAAACAACAACATTTAACCTGGAAAGTCCCACTGCCTACTGTACATGTTTTTAGTGATAGAGGAAGCTGGAGGACCTGGAAGCAGACATGTGGAGAACATGCAAACACAACATAAAGCCCTGTACTGAATAGGATTCAAACTCAGGACCGTCTGGGCTAGTGCGCAAATTGCCTTTTGATTCATTTAAATATTAAAACTGAAGTTTTTTTTATAAATTAAAAACTTTTGTGTTTTCCACCAAAATATACTGTAAAATAAATGCTGCACTCTGTGGAAAACAACAACAACAACAACAACAACAACAACAACTGTGTTGTCTAAATTGAATGATAATGAATTTTAGTTCTAATGAGGAGCTGAAGGCAGCGCTCTGATTGGCTGAGCTTGAGTGGTCCTCTCCAGTTACACTTTACTGTTTGGAAGGGTTAGGGTTTTTTGTTTTTTAAGACATAATTGCAACATGTTGATATTAACATGTGGCAAGGATTAAGGAGAATTTCTAATAGAAATTTGTACTTCAATGGCAATTTTCAACTGTCCATTGAGTTTTGTTTAACCTGGAAAGTTCCACTGTGTTCGAGATCTCTTTTTCAGGTGAGAAGTATTTTGTGCATGTTTTTAGTGGTGTAGGAAACCTGAGCACCTGGAGACCGACATGAGGAGAACATGCAAACTCAACATGGCCTTGTACGAATAAGCCTCAAACTCAGGATCGTTTGGGCCAGTGCACAAACTGATTAATTTAATATTAATGTTTGCTTTCTGAAGCTACTGTTTTAGTCTTTTTAAACTGCTTCACTTCTCAATAAGAAATATTTAAGAGTTTTTGTGATAATTACACAAAATTAATGCTATTCTTGTTTATGAGTAGTGCTGTTTTATTTGGACTTAAAGCTGGGATACCTGATTTTTACTTAACAAAATATTTAATTCTAGCTTTCACAAATGTTTCAGCACATAGTTATTATCCGCATATATAATTTTTGCGTGATTTTAGCCTTGTCACAAACAGCAAAGTGAAAATGAAGTAGACCACACACTAGCAGCCAATCACAGCGCTGCTTTCAGCTATTTGGAGGATTAAAATACTTTTTCATTCACACCAGAATGTACATAGTAGTGTGCTTTTTTTTTTCCCGCAAAGTGCTCTGTGTTCAATATGTTTTGGTGGATAAGACAAAACTTTCTTATTAAAAAGTCAGGTACCCCAGCTTTAACTAGTTCAATACATCTTAATGACCTCATAAGGTGGAACAGAGTATTTTAAGCCCTGGAGATGTAGACAGTCTAATATTGCAGTATTCCAGAAAAAAAAAGTACTACAATGATGTAATTGTTCCCCTGATGCCGTGAACATGAGATGACAAACATTCAAACAGAGCAGGTGTGAAGATAATATTGACAGTGTAAATATCTTCTCCACTTCCTGTTTGAGGCAGGCAGGGCATTATGGGAGGTGCTCGTTAAGACAATCTCACTTTGAGGTCATCAAACGGAGCCCACATCCATTAGGCTGAGTCCCCCCAGGCCTATAGACCCCCGCCTCTGCCTGGCCCACCCCCAAAACACACTTTCTGCTGCCTCTGCCTGACAACACGCTCCACGAGAGAAATGATGGCATCAAATCTACTTATCACAGGTTATCTGAAAATGTCCACTATATTTAAGATTATTTACTTATTCAATTTAAGTCTTGTTTGTCAATTTAGTTATTGTCTCATAAGTTATTGCATGTTATTGCATACAGAAAGTGAAAAGGATCAGACTGAAAATGTGTGAAATTACCTTTCAGATATTTTTTAACAGTACTTTTTTTTCCCTTTATTATTATTAAAATGAAGAATTGTTATGGATAGTACATTACAAAAATTAGATCAATACCAACAATAAACAGCTGATCAATACAATCTTTAGACAATATATAGTGAATCAATCTATCAAGTAAATAGCAATCAGTGGATCATTGCAAGCAGAGAACAAAATATAAATACATTATAAAACACATTGGCGTAATATTAATACATTTCATCTTATATGGAAATTTAACATTGTTGCATATTTAAAGTAAGTAAGGTTTATTTATTTGTAAATTCATTTAATGAATCAATATAATAATATTAGTGCAAAAGAGATTTAAAGGGCTTTGATTTCTGAATTTTGCATTTGTGAATATGAAATTTCTCCAACAGAACCATAAGGTTTGTAAATTTATGGATTAGGCAGTCTTTGTGTTTTATTTTTTAATTGTACAATAGGAAAAACCAGCTGACCTATGACATCATCACATTCTGAAACTTTTTTTTTCATTCATTTTTCATTCATTCATTTTCTACCGCTTAATCACGGGTGACTGGAGCCTATCCCAGTGACTTTGGGCCTTAGGCGGGAAAACACCCTGGACAGTGGCCAACTTGCCGCAGGGTTAGACAGACAACCATTCACTCTCTCATTCACTCACTACGGAAAATTTACAGGGATGCCCAATTAACCTAAACATGCATGTTTTTGGAGGTGGGAGGAAACCGTACCCGGAGAAAACCCACGGTGACACGGGGAGAACATGCAAACTCCACCCAGAGAGATCGTGAGATGTTGATATGGTCCGACCCGGGAGTCGAACCCACGACCTCCTTATTGGGAAGCCAGAGCTCTAACCACTCTGCTACCGTGCACCCCTTTCTGAAACTTATATATGAATATTTATTTTTACTTTCACTTGAATGTAGACTTTTGTAAGCCCATATTTCCACTTCAAGTGAAAGTCACCTCATAAAAAGTGATTAAAGTGCTAATTGCATTGAGTTTTTATTTATTTTTTCTATTACAGTTTTCTTTTTTATTATAGAGATGGAATTTCCTGTGTCAGCAATGTGTTCATGTTTTTAAACCAATACAAAGATCCTCGCGTGTGACTGGAGCCTATCCCAGTGACTTTGGGCCTTAGGCGGGGCATTCTGACTCTTTGCAGGGTTAGACAGACAAACATCACAGATGTGTCTAAATCTGTGATAGTGAGAACTTCTCCTTTGCTGAGATAATCCATCCCACCTCACAAGTGTGTCACATCAAGATGCTCATGAGACAGCATGATTATTACACATGTGCCTTAGACTGGCCACAATAAAAGAACACTGAAATGTTAGCTTTTTTATTGTGGGGTTTCTTGTGACATCTGTAGCATTGTGCTGTGTGATTGAACATTTCAGAGTGGCTTTTTTTGTGTGGCCAGTCTAAGGCTTGTACTTTGAAATGAAATATTTCAATATGATGATTTCTTATTGCGACTAAACCCATTTACTTTCTGTAATAGAACAAAAGCTGCTATATCTCCCACTCAAATGGAGTTGGGGCCAGAATGTTGAAGTTGGTCAAGGGTCACATTTTAAAATACACACTCTATTGTGTTGTTTTTCTTCAGTTACAGTGTGGATCCACCTGTACACATGTTTTGACAACAGCCCAGTGGCCTCATGCTCACTGTTGCCCCATCACAGCTCTTATCTGTCTTCACTTCACTCATTACGGGCCGCCACCCGCGCTCACTCACACATACATACTTTGGTCATGCCTTACCCCTGCTCCCCCAGTGCCCGGGCCCCTGAACCTTACCGGGGCCCTTGATTCATTATTCATTGGAGTTCCCGCCGGGGCACAGAGTCATTAGCAGGAAGCGCGCTGGTTCAATTCCGAGGCGCTCTGCGTGGATTTAATCCCACTGAGTCTACGTACACATCAGCCGCACGGGTCCAGAAAGGTGTTTTATTTTCACGATATGGAACCCTGGGAACTCATCCACCAGGGAAGAGCACGCTTTTGTACTGCCAAGGCTGAAAAATACATGCCGGTGTTTACGTTTTCCACTAACAGAAAGAGGTGTTGAGATAAACAATCTTTAATAATAAACATTTATAAAAGATATATCACTAATGTCAATGTGTAATGTGTTTTATTTTACTGGAGAAAGTGTTTAAAAACTTGCCTGACCAGCCAGTTTCAACACACTTTGACAGACAATTTAACAAAGATGTGAGTGTCTGGAATTAAAGCGCCGAGTTTCAATTTCGAGGGCAGGCTTTCCGAGCTCTGAGTCAACCAATCAAAAAATACAGAAATTACACCTTAAACCGGATGTTTGTTGTACTGATGTCTGACTGGGTCAAATGTTTACACTGGGGTACTAAGGAGGCGTTTACTTATTGTGGGTTGCACTTTAACACCATGTTGTATGGATGCTCCAAACTGAATGTCGTTGTTCGTTTTGTGACAATGACAATAAATATTCTGAATCTGAATCTGGTTTGCTGCTCAAGTGTTAAAGAACTGATGAAACAGCTTTATTTTAAATAGTTATAAATTGTCTCTGTTGCTGTTTATTCTACATGCCTGGCATCCATTCACTGTGCTGTCATGTTTCTTCTTGTGTCGTGTCATGTCATAACTTCTTCTTCCCTTTTGCAAACTCCTGTGGAAGAGGTTGGTCATCCAATGTAATCCCGTGTTTTAAGTGCATTTTAATTATTTAGCATTTATCATTATTTCACTTTTATTTTGGTCATTGAACAAGCTATACTTGTATTTAGGTCAATATTAAGTCTTGAGTTGTTTCAATGTTTTTATTTGTTGACGCAAAGAAGTCTGAAAAAATACTGACATCATTGTCTCGTCTTTGTTTGAGCCAACTGTTAGCAGAACATTGACTCTGTTCACTTTTAATCTAATCCAGATTAAATGGAGACAGCCTCCAAGCGTTCGGCTGTGTCCTGGTTTCACTCCTGCACCAACAGTCATAAACCAGAAAACACAACGCATATTGATGTACAAAAGGCGTGAAAATGTTTGTTATTTGTAGTATGTCTACATTTTCTCTGGAGACTGGGCTGAGTGTGAGAGCAGTGCAAGTCTGCACAAATAATCTGGAAGAAGTCTATGTTTCCTGAAGTCTGCAGTGGTCCGAAGCAACTAGCAGGTCATTATGGCAGTGTTCTTGTGATAATTCTGATGAATGAAACACTGGGTATCAGTTGGTATAAATGATCAATATTGGTATTGGAGTTGGTACATCACAGTGCAGCAACTGTGGTTTAGGTAGAGCCAAAGGTGCAGCACCCAAACAACCAAAATAAATATGGCAACGCCGCTCGACAAACTTCAGACTTTTTTTTTTTTTTTTTACAAAAATATGTTTTTTGCTCAAATGTTTGTTTCTGAAAAATGGGCTCAATTAATTTAGCAGCAATTAATTTCTTTGTCTATTGGGGAACTTTGGCCACTAAACTTCGAATGTTAGTCATCACATTCCCCCATTTTCTCAATGACTTTCAGCAAGTCTGTCCAGCTCAATCAGAGTGCTTATGTCATCTGTTGTGACGCCAGACAAAGCACACAGAATAGAATGTGTGCCTATACCAGACCATGTAAAAAGCATGTCACGATAGAGCATTTTCCTTTTCTGCTGTGTCATGGCATTGAGTTGATATGCTACAAAATGTGATGAATAGAAACCTTTTTTTTATTTTGGAGGCTGCACATGGATGTTTTGTTTGTAGTCAGCCTAGCTAATGCATTCTGAGCTTCAGAATTGTTCATCATAATGTGTTTTAATGTTTTTACTCAGCTGTTAGCAGCGAGGAGAGTCTGTATCATGGATGTATTATATTTTCTGGATTGGACTCTGCCCCCTCTTTCCTCGTGTGAGTGGCAATTGAGCGACAATGCATTTTTTGGCACTTCAAACTGCTTTTGCTCCGCTGACACGGCACCTACAGCTTACAAAGGTCTCATTTTGAAAGTATTTCTCTAGTTTCACAATGTAAACTTTTCCAATTTTTTCAATGCCCCACATGCTTAAACAGTGTTTAGCCTAGCTTACCGCTCTGCCTGCGCTATCCCTGCTCCCCCGCGCTCAGGCCACCATCGTGCTGATTGATCAGAACTGATCACACTGTCAGTTTTCTGATGTCACGGTAGTGGGAGGCGCTAGCCCGTATTCAGTAAATAACACGGAAGAAAAAATCTTTTTCAGCGCCAATGCGCTACTGAGAAGAAGCCATTGAAAACAATGGGCCGCCATCTTGGACTCATCTTCCAGTTCTAATTATACTTCCATGATCTGTATGCTAACAACAGTTAGCCACAATGCTAAAAACAGCAACCGACAAAGTTGGACACAAAAAAGACATATTAGACATCAGACAGAATATGCGGACTAACTTCTGCCTGGATAGATACATTAATCAGAGCTAGGGTAAAATTTAGGGTTAGGGTTTTGAGGTTTTTTGTTTAAAAAAAAAATCGAGTATAGTCCCTTTAAGATTAGAATTTTTGTTCCTATTTATGAATAACAGCAAATCTCCCTTTCCCCACAAAATCTTACAGTTACACCAGCGCTCTCTTACTCATACTCACACTCTGATAACAGGTCATTTTAGGTTCATGAGTAAATGTCCCTGCCCCTTGAAACTGTTACTTTGTTTTCTCTCTAAATGCCACTCATCCCTTTTACTTTCACAGGTGTTCTCTAACTATTTACTTCTCTTCTCTGCCTTTCACAATCTAAACTCACACAACACCAGGCTGACAGCACAAACACGAATTTCGTCATGTTTTCCTATTGTACAACAAGTCCCAGTGACCCACATAATACGCACAAATAATACTTTTGTTTTGGCTGTCAACAGAGCCAGCTGTATCATATACAATGGACTAACAGATCGCGGTTATGATTCAGGCCTAATGTGTTGACAGACTCAAAACAGGTTCAGATATTCCAAACAAAGCCCGACTTCTCTCTTAGCAACAGTCCATACGCTGCACTATATGTACATTGTCCAATCAGACGGTCAGAAATATAGGGCAGTGGTGCGCCGGTGTCCTGAGACCACGTACAATTAACTATGTAGGTAATTAGGGAAATGTGATAATGGAAGAATCAATGAGAAATGAGACGCAAACCTAATGGGAACAATAGAACGTAACAGGGTCATTTTTGTGTTTAGATGATGTTAGCAGACTGGGAAATCTAAGGAAGGTTACATCGATTATCCCGAAACTAATGGAATTTACAGGTTTTAAAGTGTTAATTGGCTCGATACCTGATCTGAATCTAATCGTTTAAGGTTTAATATGTCGTCTGATCTAAGAGTGTTCACACGTGTCCAGACAAAGGCAGTGGTTCATATAGGAGAAATCATTATATATTAGAATCATGCTGAGGGATACTGTATAGCTTTGAATAAACTAGAGCTCACTGTTTTTAATAAGTATTTGTATTGTAAATCAGGCTGGGAATACTGTAAGTTACTGACAGTTGCTCCAGCACAATCTGTCAGAATGTTGGTAAGTTTGAGTAAAATGTCCTTGTGCAGATTTAAGTTGAGTTTTTTTTTTTTTTTTTTTTATCATGTTCGAACAATATTTCTTCATTAAGCACAGAAATGCTATTCTTTCCCCTCTGAGCCTCAGAAAAGACGGTTAACAGTTTCCCAGATCCAGACGATATCACTTTGATAATTTCCTTTTCAGCCAACAGAAGGAACTCTAACTCAATTCTCAATATGGAAAACACATGGCTATGTGTGCTTTATTTTAAGTAATGCATAAGACACAAAAGTATATTTTCAGAAGAGCATTTTATAGTTAAAAGGCAAGAACAATACAAACAATCTACATATTAGTCCTTTAAACAAAGGGTCCCTGCAAGTCATCTGCTACCTTGCCCCAGAGGATCTTTTCAAACTTATTTTAGTCTATCACTACTTCCTTATGCTTTGCTATGCACATTTAGCACAACTCAACCCAAAAACACTAAATACAAGCAAAAACTATAAACAAGAATGAGCTGTATGCTTTTTACATTGTTTTTGGTGCAATTCACCTCGAGCGTTCCCTAGAAACGAAAATTGTGACGTTGCCGGTCCTTACAAGAAAAAGGTTGGGGACCACGGCTTTAATCCATTATTTCCCAAGAGGTGGGCTGCGACCCACAAATGGGTCATGGGCATGTATCTAGTGAGTAATGAAAGATTTGGTCCATTTGGGTGCTGTTCTTTGCCTATCAATGTGCGCTGCCCCTTCATTAACAAGAGGCTGCGTGTGTCTGTGCTCCGTGTCAAACCAGAGAGATGTTTAATAAAGTGTCTTATTTGTCCTTGTTTTGTCAAGTTTTCCTCATATCCACAGAGAAAGCCCCAAACAGTGAAATAAAACAGGCACAAATAATAACTCTGCACAGAACAGTCCAGCGCAGATGGAAGAGTTTACAGTTTTTGCTTTTGTATGAATGTGACGAAAAACATAAGTTTAGACACTGACCTGACTAAAGTTTGTGCAGCGGCAGTGTTTTGCTCTGAAGTCCAGTTTTACAGGGGCGGAGCTTTGATTTGAATATCAGGGTTTGGGGGCCCTTAATATTGGGGGCCCTCTTTTTGAATTAAATATAAAAAAAAAAAACAAGCAATAAAGGGCTGGTCTGATCAGTTTTGTGAATTACAATGAAACATAAATTCACTCTGGCACTAGCAGGATGACAGTTTGAAAGCCTTGTCTCTTGGCCTCTGACCAGTTACACACTCCTGTCAGAAGTGGTGGGTGGCATTGCTCCTTCATTATTGTTTGGTGTTTCCCAGAGTGACACGAGTTGGGAACTTCTCATATGAGTTTGATCCCAGCTCATATCAGTGCATGCAGCCTGCGTTCATGGACAAGACACTTTAACACCTTTGCAGAACATAATTGTGAGTACATTTTGGTTGGAGAGACTCTGGAGGCCTTGCTTTCATCAGTCAAGTGTGTTGGTCTATTTGCTTATCCAATAATCATCTCCATAAGGTCAACATCCAGTTGTATCACTCACAGTTACCGCCTGCGTAGCTGTAAATTCTGCTCTTTGCGTGTCAGTTTTAAACACACTTGACTTGTCCTGGTCATATCTCTATTACTGCTGCATCGTAAACAGAAAAGTGCCACTTTGCGTCTCCTTTAACTGCCACTCATCCCCACAAACACAGCTCTTTTATGGGCTGTAGACGGTGCTCTGTCTCCGGGGGTTAGAAGATGCTCCGTGTGCACAGATGAACGATGCAGAGGACCCAGAGGACACACTTCCAGTACAGGTCATGTCCTCTAACCAGGAGCTTTACGAGGGGCGTGGCCTTTGACTTTGGTGGCGTTATGGTTCTTCTAAAACAGCTTATAACAGCACACACTAAACTGCACTGTACATGGCTGTTATAAGTATTTCATTTTAATTTGTATTCATGTGTTGAATTAAAGCTCGCGTACCTTTCTGAAAAATGACTTAACTTTTATTTTCCACCAAAAGTATAGTCCAAATGGTGTAAAGCAGACTCAGATTTGAATTATATAGTTTAGAAACTGTGTTCCAAAAGTGCAACGCTCTGATTGGCTAAGCTTGGGTGGTCTGCTCCACTTTCACTTTACTGTCTGTAGTGTTTTTAATGCACATGTGGATATAAACCATGTGATAAAGGCTTTGTGAGAGCAATAAGAACTATTGGACAAATTTAATATTACAAATAAGGTACTGCAGCTTTAATGCTTCCAGAGCCTCCTAATTAGCCACCAAGATGATTTTTAACCCTTTCTCATTCAGGACTATTTTCCCTCACACGTCTGACTAAAATCATTTAAAATTCAAACTAAAACGGTTTCTGATTGTTTTAGAGCACAAGAAAATGGCTGGAGTATTTTTAAAACTGTATATCCTGTAGTTTTAGCTTCTGAAGACTAACAGGCTCTGATCAGAAGGTGAGAACTTTCTTCACACAAAAGGAAAACAGAATCTAATTTCCGCCATTTTTTGTTGTTGTTGGTAGATTTAAGAATTGGTATAGGTGGTGTTGCTACATAAATTACACTGGATTTGGCAGATTTTGGGGTTTTGACCATTGCTCTGCTAAAGCTGAAGGTTATTGATATAATATTTGTATTTGTCAGTTTACAGTTCAAACTGAGTCTGATTCATGCCAGAGGCTGATTTGACTCTAAAAGGAGGGGCACAATGTGATTTTATCTGTGCTTCACAGTTTTTTTAATATGATATTAAACAAAAAGAAATTTGTCAAGAAAAAGTGGGACGGCCCTTTGAAGGGACGCCGGAATGAGAAGAGGTTTTTCATTTTACTTTTCACAACTTATTGACTGACATGACAAAGCGAACAACCACTAGCATGCTACCAGTCCACTTCCTGTTTCACGGATAAGTAACCAGTTGCTTTTCAATAACACAGCAAGAAAGATTTGTATTCGTTTGCAAAGGATAATTGTTTTCAAAGGGGAAGTTTAAATAAAAGACTGTTTAATGAAAGACAGAACATACAGGATTACGTAAACATGCAGGAATCAATCACAAAACAACTATGAAAGACCACCTTTGTAGTTAAGTATATACGTTTTTATAGGATTCTTGCCTAAGGGATCAAGGCAAACAGAAGCCTTAATGTATTGTATTAAAATAAAATTTTAGAACATAATGTTTCACCAGCTTGAACAACTGAATCTTCTGTGGTCACAAAAACCCACCGAATGTACTATCAGTGCAAACAAACACATGGCCTGAAAATACCTTCGTTTTAGTATTTAGTTAGAGTTACAATTTCAGTTTGTGGTATTCAGAATATCTTTTTTAATGGGCAGATCACATGTTATTGTCTGATCGCACAGTTAGGTTTTGAATTCCACATAATTTGTTAGAAAAAATCATTACAGAGATGCGTGTGTGATGTTTACTTTTCTAATTCTTAAAATAAAGGCATAACAAGCAAATGACCGAAAATAAAGTTGTTTTAAGTTGTTTTGTCTTGAAATTCACTTTTTACAGTGTGTTCAGTATCACTGTAAAAAGTAACAAAGTAGTCCAACCTAGAAATCTAAGTACACTTTCTGCATTCATCTTCTTTGTTGTTAAACTCATGTATGTGAGTCTGTTTTCTCTCTCTCTCTGCCTGTTTATCTCTCTCCCTCTGTGTGACTCTCTCCCGTTTTCTCTCTTTCTTCCTCTCTCTGTCTCTCTCTCCTCTGTGTGTCTCTCTCCCTCTCTATCTCACTCTCTCTGTCTGTCTCTCACTGTTTCCCTTGCTTTCTCTCTCTATCACTCCCTGTCTCTCTCTTCTCTAATCTCTCTGTTGTGTCTCTCTCTTTGTCTGTGTGTGTGACTCTCTCACTTCCGTCTTTTTCTCTCTCTCTCCCTGTCTCTCTCTTCCTCTCTCTGTCTCTCTCCCTATCTCTCTCTCACTCTGTTCTCTCTCTCTCACTGTTTCCCTTGCTTTCTCTCTCTCTCACTCCTGTCTCTCTCTTCCTCTAATCTCTCTGTGTGTCTCTCTTTTTGTCTGGTGTCGTTGACTCTCTTTCTCCAAGTCTCTTTCTCTCTCTGCTCCCTGGCTCTCTCCCCATCTCTTTCTCTCTCTCATTTCTTCTNTAAAAATGTGCCTCGTGCAGTGATGGATGGAGCGTTCTTTTCCCTGCCTTGTTTCTCTCGCCGAGACTTGAGAAGAGCTGAATCAGACTTATTCCTTAGCAACAGTATCGAACGAGCACGCATGCAGCAGTAGTAGTGGGGTAGTATGTAGTAATGGTAGTAGTAGGCAGGGCAGGTGTAGGCATATACATAAGTTTTTTTAGGTTTTCCATCAATAATAGGTAGTAATTGTTAAGATTAAATGCGATACATTTTTTTATTAAGAAAACGTCAAAAACCATCAGTTTACCACAATCTGTTTGAGTAAAAGTGAGTTTGCACCCATGTCCAGTGTTATCGATAATGTAAGTTTGTCTCACTAGTTATTTAGGTGGAGGGGGAGAGATAGGTGCTTGTGTCAGGAGCTGATAATAAAGAAGAACCTCTGTGATAAGGAAACGAGCACGGAGATACACTCCACCATTACAGCACCAGTTCAAGCAGGCAGATCCAAATCAAGTGTTTTATTGAATACTAATGTGATGCTAGACCATATATTTAATGTTTCCCTGTCTTCTGTGGTTTACGGTGCAATGAGACCCAGATTTTTGCAGTGAACATGATATAAAGGTCACTACAATCTGCAGGAGATTTGACTTTGGGTGATGTCATCATGGAAAAAAAAAAGCTGCGGAAACAGCTAAACCGGAGTTTTGAAATCTTTTCACTCTGGGACCTGGTTTCAGAATTATTACTTTTCAGTGTCCTGAAACTCCTGCTTTGTGTGGATGATGTGTGATTTTGATCAAATATGTGGACCTTGATGAAAAAAACGTTTGGACACCTTTGAGTTATAATCCTGCTGGAGCATGTGTTACCTGCTTGTTACCATGGAGATGTAATGTGTCACAATAAAAAGTGAATTTTATCTATTTGCAAGTGTGGCGCCTGGGCTTTCTTGGCCAGATTTGCGAATAGATGACGTCATGCACCATCTGTATCTTTGTTTTCCATGTTTTTTTTCCCTTTCCCACATTTAATTAGTAAATGTAGATAGACATGCCTAATGCCAGTCTGTAGAGCACTCAATGATACAACTGCACATCACACACACCTCCTTTCTAACCACATAATGTAAGTTTACACACACTATTATTTCGGAGTAGTCCCTGTTCCCTCTGATCAGCCGTTATAGTAAGTTTGCCATGCTCCTTTGAAAAGCCTGAGAACGTCTTGTGTCCGTAAACCACAAGGCCCCGACACGTTGCTCATCTGTCTCTGGGGTGAGACGAGTTCACTTTTCTCAGAAACTCAAACGGCTGTCCCCCCTCCCCTCCTCATCTCACCCGTACACCCCCTCCTTCCCCTCAAACCATCCCACTTCCTCCTAACATGGCAGCATTCTTAGTCAATCAGTCGTGTCAAAACATCAACGGCAGGATGGGGTGTCCCTGCTAAAGACGCTGGCTGTAATCAGAGACAGTTGGACAGTTAGGACATTGGCACAGGGTCAGTGCTGTACTCAGAACCACTGGACGATCTGTACCGGAGTCACTGAGGGCAAAAGGTTCCAGAAAAACACAACAGGGTTTCAGGTTCAGATCCCAACATGTTCAGTACAATCTGCTCCAACTTAAGCTGCATCATAAATAGTTGCATGGCGAGCATCAGGAGAAATGTGTAAAGACGTCATTCTCTTTCTCGTGGGCAAATGACCTTTTGTGTCCTAAAGCAACATGCAAAGTTAGAGATTTGAAATATAGTTTTGCAAAAACATGAGGTCATAACGGGCTAATAAAGTGACTTTTTGTAGTTGTAATGTTGCTTATTGTTAACATCCAAACCTTCTGATGTCATGACTCCTAGACATATCAGTAAGTTTTTCTAGTACTTAGACATATGTAACCATAACATGTGCATTGCACTTTCAAATAGGTCCCTCTCTTCATACGTGTATTTGTACATTATGAGAAATGGCTGCACAACTTCTTTGAACTCCACACATTTGACCAGAGTCAAAACTAAGGATGTGGGCGGGAATAGGGAGTAGGTGAAAACTGATTTTCACTCAAGCCACAGAAAAGTTTTCACAGCAGTCCACATGTTTTGCTCACTGAAAGCATTCTGGACCTCACAGAGAATTTTGAAGCACTTTTTTACAACTTTCACAAGTTGAGCTGCGTTGATGTGCTAGCATTAGGCTTTGCTCAAACTAAATCAAACCCATGTCCTGGGGTTTAGAGAACAAAATGTTACATTATTATGTACATAGGACGCTGCAGTTTCTCTTAACTCAAATTGACATTACCTTGTATTTAGAGCCCACACATCGAGTGGCGTCTGGCTGCAGACCTCTGTGCTCTCGTAACAGAAAGAACTCTGTATAGACCGGGCGTCCATTTTTGACAACTCTCTTTTCACAAAGCTGTAAGTTTACACATACCTATTCTAACCCATCCTAATTTTAACCCCCACTTTACTCATCTATGGGGTTTAAATGTTGAAAAATCTATATTTGCTAGCAAAGACATGCTCAATATCGGCTTCTGAAGTAGTTCCGGTCTGTAGCAAGAGGTAGCTCCCATAGTGAGGTGGGTGGTATGTGTTTTGAACACGGTGACCAGTGGGTCTGGTCACCACGCTCTCCCCCACATTTAACATCAACTTTACCACATACTGTACCGTGTAATCAGATTAGCTTCTTTGTGTGCAGCTCATTGGTCGTTTGTTACTTAGAACAAATTCTAACCTCTCGCTCTCATTTTAAAATTACTTTTTTGTTTCCCTCGCGCAGAAATCTACAGGATTTTTCAATCGCTCATGATATTTTTGTCTGATAAGCAGCCATTACACAATATAAATGATGCGTGTTCCCGATGGACTAATTCACACTCACTGAAACTCGGGAGAGTACAAGATGGATTTGTATTATTTTTTTATTAGTTCATAACAGGTGATGTTCACATTCACAATGCAGACCTCTATTCATCCGTTTGACACTACTTGAACTCTCTTTACTTCTCCAAATATTGTTTACTGCCTCATTCAAACCGCTCCTGTTCACAGCACACCACTTGACACTTGTCCGATTGATTTCTTTCATTTCTCCCCATTGTCTGAGGTGGTTTCTCACTCATCCGTTCGTACTTTCTATATTTTTATCTTGTAACGTAGATATATTTCTTATCTAACACGTGTTGATTTTTTTTGTCCGTGTGTACAAAACTGTCAGGCCGCAGTCACTTCCACTTTACTAGAACTGTGACTACTGCAGTTTCCTGAGACGGGGGTCCGCAGGGGGGGTCTGGACGTCCGTTTTTCTGCTCATAAATCACACTGTCCTGATGACGCTGCATTTGTGGTTACTATCTCCTAAACGGCGGTCTAACTCGAAGTACGCGGACCAATCGGAGGGCTGGGTCGGCGGCAGAGTGGTTAACCTGGAGAGGAAGATGGTGCTAAGTGTGGAAATGCTGGACACAACCGCTGAGTGATTTCCCGAAGTCACATGACCGCAGTGTTGTAATAGAGGATCAAATTAGCTCCAGAGTGTTGAGTAAGACTGCACTAGTTCATTCATTGGACATTTTCATTCATTTTTTTATGACTTTTACTACTGGTGTCAAAGTTTACGCCTAAACCAATGAACCTCGGCCCTAATAGTGGCTTAGTTTTGATTGATCGCTTTGAGTATGGTAAGTAAAATACAATACAATTAAAAATATAACAATAAAAAACAGGAATTTGACATACATATTGAAAAAGAAGTGAGTACAGTATTATAACTTCCTTTCACTTACATACAACTTATTCCATTTTTACAAAACAAATCTTACAACAATACAATATTATATGATCTTTTACAGTAAATAATGTGTAAAAACAAGATTTCAGAGATATTCGCCTTATTTTGGCCCGCCCACTTTTCTTGGCAGTAGACTTCCATTTTAGCTGCAGTTAACCTAAATTAATAACCTAGACATTTATTTTATTTCGTAGTTATTTCTGTTTGAGATTTGCCCGTAGACCAGACAAGTAAATATTTGAGTTACCTTGACAGAGCTAAACAGGAAGTGCGATGCCAAGAAAAGTGGGCGGGGCAGAATACGGTGACTCATGTAATTTTTTAGCCAGTATTGACCTGTAATACTGTGTAACTTTCTGAAGATAAAAAGTCAGCATCACACTTAGAAATTAAACTGATTCTGTATATACTGTAAATGCCACAAGTGTCAAATATAAGGCCAGGGTCAGATGCAGTGCTTCTCATCATTTTATTCAGCCCTCGAGGTCTTAAAGGAATTATTTTAAGCTTATTTTAAAACTAGAAATCCTGAAATTATTAGTCTGAAGCTTAACCTCCTGTAATGAAAAATTGAAGACATTGAGGAAAATCTAGGCTCAAAAGCAGAGGTCAAAGATCACAGAGAGACAGGGACTGCAGCTTCTGACTGCGTCTGCAATCAGTCTCTGTCAAACATGGAAAGAACAGGTTCTCCACACTGAACGGGCTTTTGTCATTCTTTATAACTTTTACAAATGTGGCTGAGCTGCTGCCCTGCACTGTAAGTTCTACCATAAGTTGTCTTCAAACAGCACGATTAATAGTAATATTGATTAACGAAATTAGCAAATCGCAAAGCCTGCAATTTTTGAAGAATCCTAATTTTATATTTAAATCATAAAATCTCCACAGTCGAACTATTAAAGCACAAATTGTACTAAGTTTCCCTGGCTCTTTCTGTATAACACATACACAGTGGGACGGAAAGTGACATCGACCGAAAATCCCTCTATTGTTATTTCTTTTAACCTTGCCCATCAGCAGCACATAACAATCAACAATCATTGTAAAAGAAAAGTGACTATTCGTCCTCAACAGCCTAGCATTATGGCTTAATATTGTTACTGATCTTAAGCCTGAGTTTGACTTTTATTACATTTCCAGCAACATTTCAAATCTAATACATACCTTACTTCCTGCATTGGGCGTTACATAACTTAATAAATTGCTTTACATTAACTGCATTTGTGGCACAACACCAACGCATTTTGAAATCCGATTTAGAACTTCACACAACACGGCTCCAGATCTAATCAGTTTAACCTGTTTGAACTGTATAAAGCAGTGGAGTCCTTTATGTTTGTATTGAATTAAGAGACAGGGTGGAGCAGGAGGGGATTTCAGCTGCTCGCGTAGGCCTCACATTACGGTAAAGCACACCGCCGGCACGTGTAAGCCACACCAGGCCCCGGCTCCGGTTACATTACTCAACAGCAGCATTAAACATGTTCTGAGGGTACACACACGATAGCACACACTTTCTCCCAGGATCACTTTTAGGAGCAGACCGATACAGGACAGATGACTTACAGGGAAACAAGAAATTAAAGAATGAATGTGGTTTCCTTTAAGGTCTTATACTCAATTTTTGGTTCATGTTTAGTCCTGACTCTGGGTCGTCGTCTAGTCCTTATCTTACCTTGGTCCGTGTGTAGTCCTGACCTTGGTCCATGTGTAGTCCTGACTCTGGTCCGTGTTTAGTCCCGACTCTGGTCCGTGTTCAGTCCTGACTAGTTTAGTCCTAACTCTGGTCCGTGTTTAGTCCTGACTCTGGTCCGTGTTCAGTCCTGACTCGTTTAGTCCCAACTCTGGTCCGTGTTTAGTCCTGACTCTGGTCCGTGTTTTGTCCCGACTCTGGTCCGTGTTTAGTCCTGACCCTGGTCCCTGTTTAGTCCCGATTCTGGTCCATGTGTGGTCCTGACCTTGGTCCGTGTTTAGTCCTGACCTTGGTCCGTGTGTAGTCCTGACCTTGGTCCATGTTTAGTCCTGACTCTGGTCTGTGTTTAGTCCCAACTCTGGTCCGTGTTTAGTCCTGACTCTGGTCCGTGTTTAGTCCTGAATCTGGTCCGTGTTTTGTCCCGACTCTGGTCCGTGTTTAGTCCTGACTCTGGTCCATGTTTAGTCCTGACCTTGGTCCATGTTTAGTCCTGACCCTGGTCCATGTTTAGTCCTGACCTTGGTCCATGTTTAATCCTGACTCTGGTCCATGTTTAATCCTGACCTTGGTCCATGTTTAGTCCTGACCTTGGTCCATGTTTATTCCTGACCTTGGTCTATGTTTAGTCCTGACCTTGGTCCATGTTTAGTCCTGACCCTGGTCCATGTTTAGTCCTGACCTTGGTCCATGTTTATTCCTGACCTTGGTCTATGTTTAGTCCTGACCTTGGTCCATGTTTAGTCCTGACCCTGGTCCATGTTTAGTCCTGACCTTGGTCCATGTTTAGTCCTGACCTTGGTCCATGTTTAGTCCTGACCTTGGTCCATGTTTAGTCCTGACTGGATGTACTGCAGCTGTTTTAACCTACTGGAGACAAATGCAAGTCTCTCTAAGTCAGACTTTGACACTATACTTTTGATTTTGGCAATGTTTTTAGATGGTAAAAAGCTGCTGATGTTATTGACTTGATGTGGCTGTTAAAGTTCAAGTCTGAGTCCATTATTACCCCCAGATTTCTAACTTGACTTGAAGGTTTTAGAGAGAGAGACTGAAAGTGACTGCTGAAACTTTCTCTGTGTTTCTGTGGGCCAAAGCTGATAACTTCAGTCCTGTCTGAGTTTAGCTGAAGACAGTTGTTTTGCATCCACACACTGATCTGTGAACACCACAAGTCAAGGCCATGTGTTCAGACACGCAATTTCCAATTTCAACAAAAAACTTCCTTCTTCTAGATAGGACTTGAACCATTTCAGGGCAGAACCAGAGATGCCCACCCAGTCCTCTAGTCTGTGTAAAAGAAGCAGCACTCAGAACAGCATTAGGACAATACATTAACAAGATATCTGTGCTGGGGTAAAAGTTATTTTAGGTTAGTTTTGTGTAAAAGATTGTGTATGCTGTTTGAAACACTAAACTTTTTGCTGAGGAAAAAAATACTTAAAGCAGTGGACAAACAGCTTAGTTAGAAGCACAAAAAGCTATTCTCAGTGACATTGTGACGTTTAAAGAACTGCTCCACTGGGTTGTGATTGTGTGTGTGTGTGTGTGCGTGCGTGTGAATGGATGAGTGATTCCTTGATGTAAAGCTTTTTGAATCTCCACTGAAGGTAGAAAAGCTCTGTATAAGTGTGAGCGTTTGCCCTTAACCTTAGAGGGTGAGGAGAGAAGCCCTGGACGAGCTACTCTCTGGAGACAATTTTGGCAAAGATGGCACAGAGGTCAACCAGCACCGTTTTCCTTATAATGGACAGTATAGATTCACTTTTTTGACAGCACCACAAATCACTCTGAAGGTGAAGCAAGGTGAGAGGTGTCTTTCTCAAGGACAGACCACAGGATGGAAACATATGTAGACAAAGCTATTTTAGAGATCAAAGGCAGAAGTGTGTCATCCCACATCAGATATTGACAGTTTCTATAGCTTATTCCTATTCTAACAAATGTATAATAAAGCACACGTGAGTGAGTCTTGTGTTTCCAAGATGAGAAAGTTAGAATCCCATCTACTAGCTGCAAAAGAAATTGCAAACAGGAAATGGTAAAAATCATTCTTGCCTGATAGACTAATGTTGCAGAAATGCTCCAAAACGAGTCTGGATGATTTTTGGACTTGAAAAACAGTGCAGAAGATCTCTGTGATTTGAGATATTCAGAGCAGTGTTTTCTGAGAAAAAAGTATAGTATGGACAGATCTGACCGCTGTGTTTTTAATGAGGAAAAGGAAGAAGGTATCTTTTACAAGTCATAATCTACATTTAAAAGCTAAAATGACACTTGACACAAGATTGACACAATGACACAAGATTATTGTAAATGTCAGTGTGTCAACCACATGCAGTGCAAAAAACAAAAAAACAAAAAACAAAACAAAACAAACACACACTAGCACACCTACTGAGTTTTAGTGGATAAACCATTGATTTGTTATATGACTAGACAGAGGGTGGGGCCTGTTACCATGGCAGTCATCCTAAAACACCTCACTGAGTTGAATTTGGATTCATTATTGTTGTGCTTACTTCACAGGTAAAAGAAGCTAAAATAACAGCTAAAAATATTTTTTGTTTTTGATTTTTCCCCCCACATTATTTTGATGAACAAAAGCAAAAAAGAAAAGAAAGATTTCATTATTAATTATTTAAAGGTGGGGTAGCTACCCTTTTTTTGTTGTAAATTTGTAATGTTTGTGTTTTTCACTAAAAAGTCTATGATAAATGCAGCACTGAAAAAATGAGACCACCGAGTACTGTCTGAACTGAATAATAAAGACTTTTAACTCAAATCGGGCTGTGCTCTGATTGGCTGTGCTTGGCGGGTCCTCTCCAGTTTCACTTTGCTGTTTGTAAAAAGAGTTTTTTTTACTCATAATTGCAACCAAAAATGAACATCTGTCAACGTTTACCATGTGTCGAAGGATTTATGAAAGGAAAGTGTCAGATTTAAAACTTTAATTATGTTTGTGGTGTGAAAATCAGCTTCCCCTCCTTTAAGGGAAAGTCATTTCAAAGTCCAGCTTCTTATTAGTTGTATGACGTCTTTAATAGACTCTCCCTACATAAGATGGCCGCCAGAACTGGACATTTGTTGCCATAGGTTACAATATACTCTCTCTCTAGTCATTATAATAACTCAGTGAGACAAACGTTACATTAGTCGATAAGCACTGGACATTGCAAACTCACTTTTACTCAAACAGATTGTGGTAGAACTGTGTTTTTTGACGTTTTCTTAATAAAAAAATGTATCTGCATTTAATTTCTTTAACAATTTACTACCTATTTTGATGGAAAACCTAAAAAAAAAATTATGTATAGTGCCTACACCTGCCCTGTCCTGACTACTACCATTACTACTACTACTACTACTACTACTACTGCTGCTGCTGCTGCTGTTGCGGATACTGTGCTAAGGAAAAGTCTGATTCAGCTCTTCTCAAGTCTCGGCGGAGAAACAAGGCAGGGATAAAAGAACGCTCCATCCCATCACTGTCACTGAGCAGGCAGTTTTATAACGTGGATTTGTGACGCTCTGCCGCTGGGTTAATGTAATTGGTGCTATAACAAGTGCCCAAGAAATAACTACGGCGGAATTGTTGTGTTAGAAGAATATTTTGTAGTGTAAGGTCTTTCACTGAGATTATAGTTTTACATCTTATTTATTCATTCTTTTTGTTGAACTGTATTATTATCACAGATCGAACTCCAGTGTTTTTTATGAGAAAGAAATTATTTAAAATGAAAAAGTGGATTTGGCATGTCCTGTAAGACATTTGAACTTGACCAGAGGTAAAAAAAGGAAACAGATTTGTGTAATAAATAGACAAAAGAGGGAAAGTCCTAGTCGTCACTCACTCTTTAACCCTGCTGTCTGCTTCTTTAGTCACACTAACGGACTTCACATCCTCTTTCAACACGCACACACATGAATCTGCTTGTTCCTATTATGTATTATTTCTCTAGTATACTTTTCAGCTACTCACAACTAAATTGGTGTTTGAGTAAGAAAATGAAAATAAAAGTAGAATTTTATGTCTGAAGATTGTGTGCAAAAGATCAAAAGTTCAGCAAATAATGAAATTGTCGGCTCCACTAAGTGTCGATCAGAGAAGAACTGCTGCAGGATCCATGTCTTAATGTGTAGTTAATGCAATGCTGTCACTGAATACAAATTGCAGTTTTTGCAAAGCACACTAGTGTGTAGAATCTTTTGTGATTTTTAGACGCGTAAAAAAGAGACCAGGCCACAGACATAAGAACATTTAGAACAATTATTTGTCTGACAGTGGCTTCATGTGTCAGAAGATCAGACACGACACAGACTTGTGGAGCGCAGCAGTGAGCGGAGAACAGTGCGTGTGTCACGTGATCGAGTGCACAGTGTTTTCTTTCATGTGCGCGGTTATAAAAACGAAACAACAACAATGGTGAAACGCTGATGGATTAAAGCAGGTAACTGACTGACGCATTGTGGCATGAAGTGAAAAAATGTCCACAAACAGCGTTGGTCATGTTCTAGGAGCAGATGCGTTGGAGATGAAGTGCGTCATGCGACTACGTGCACAAAGCGTTACCTTTATTTATTAGAAGGCAAATTTTAAGAGCTGTCGTCACAAGTCAAATGCATCAGATGCTACCTCCTTGCTCTTGTGCAGGAGAGAAATGAGGAAAAAAACCTTATATGAAAAAAAATTACTCTGGCCATGCTCATGCCAATGTGGCTCTAATTAAAATTTGTGTTGTTTTTTTCATAACATATAGACATATGTTGGTTGTATAGCGACGTTTTCCTTGAAGACTGTGTTGTAGAGGGGCACATTAGTTTTCACTGGCCAAAACTCCTGTAGTGTGCAGAAGGCTTTAGTGAGCACTTCTCTTTTGCTGAGATAATCCATCTCACCTCACAGGTGTGACATGCCAACAAAGTCTGGATGATTAATGGACATAAAAGATCATCATCGCATAAAAGACAAGTTTGGAAGATCTTTGTCTCTTATGACAACATCTTTTTGTTCAGTGTACAATTAGATATCCAATGTTTTCCTCCACAACTCTATCTGCATTTGTTAAAGATAAACACAGCTATTCTCCTTTCAAATGATTAAGAGTTTCCAGAAAAATCTTGCACAGTTTTTAGTTCAGGACACAACATCACAATCAAAAGCTCCAAATTTGAAAAATACTTAGACTCTGCAACGCTCAAGCTGCTGTTTTTTTTCTTCTGATAACTTTCATCCAAACTCACAACTCTCATCCTGGATTATAAGCGTACATCCTCTGAGAACACTGGCCCTGCCCATGCCCAGTAAACACTTGGTCCATCTTCTGCTCTTAAGCGCCTGGCAACACCCTTCACATGCCACCGCAGAGTGCACCACCTCTCCTCTCTCTCTCTCGCCCCATCCCGTCTCCTTCTGGCCATGAATAATGCAGCAGACCTCCTCGATAGTCGCTACCAACATGCCACCACATGTTTTATTCAGTCCTAGGATAGACGCGGAGCACATAGATATCCACACTTACATCCAGTGTCCAGTCGTCCTGTGTCCTTGGCCTGGACGTCCCGCCGAGATCGGGACCCTGCCTGTAAATGTTTACGTTCAATTCCAAAGCAGCACCTGTGTCATGTTGGGAATAAAAGTGATTGTGATTCTTGTCACAATTTGTAGCTTTGTTTGTGTGGATTCAAGGTTATTTGTGCAAGATTCATGCTTGTAGATGGAGGTGTAAATATGTTATGCAATAGAAATTCTCAGAGATATGACGGTCAAATGTAGCTGTTGGCAATATTTAAATGTAGCTCATTTTACACTTACAGATTGTATTATGATGATTAGTCTTGTGTGGTAAGTGTTACGTTTTGCTCCTTATATAAATTCTCACAGGGAGTTTGAGGGAAAAAGTCAACACTAATCAGCTGTGTGTGAGTAATGAGCACAGACCCACATTTTTATTTCAAATCTGTTTCTGAAAAGTTACCAACTAAGTTTCACACATTTTTAGACTGAAAACAACCACTGATGTTAACTAAGCTAAAACACTTAAAACTGAATTAAGTAAAAGTTTTTATTTTGTTAAATGTGTTTGTAAGTCTATGTGATGGGTACATGTTCTCTCAGATGCCTCTCGGTGTAAAAACTGCCCTTACAATTTTAAAATCCCGACCTGACACCATCACCCCTGAGAAACCCTGGTTAGGATTTTTGTTTTTTAAGACATAATTGCAACAAGAAGGAAGTTGTCAGATGTAAACCTAAACTGTGTTTGCTGTGCCCCTTTTATATTAAAACTTTATTAAGTCTCCACTGGAATTTCTATTGGGAATTTGTACTTCAAAGGCAATCTGCAACTGTCCATTGAGTTTTATTTAATCTAATCACTGCTCTTTGATATCTTTTTTTCAGGTGAGAAGTATAATATGTTTTTTACTGGTAGAGGAACCTGAGCACCTGGAGACCGACATGAGGAGAACAAGCAAACTCAACATGGCCTTGTACCGAATAAGCCTCAAACTCAGGATCGTCTGGGCTAGTCTGAAAACTGATTCATTTAAATATTAAGGTTACTTTCTGAAGCGACGTTTTAGCCTTTTAAACTGCTTCACTTCTCAATAGAAATATTTAAGAGTTTTTGTGATAATTGCACTCAGTTAATGTTATTCTTGTATATAAGTAGTGCTGTTTTATTGGGACTTGAAGCTGGGGTACCTGATTTTTACTTAACAAAATATTCAATTCTAGCTCTCACAAATCCTTCAGCACATGTTTAATATTCGAATGTATACATTTTTGTGTGAATTAAGTTATTTATAAACTAAAGAAGCGAAGTGAAACTGAAGTGGACCATGCACGAGCAGCCAATCAGAGCGCTGCTTCTTGAGAATTTAAATACTTTTTTAATCACACCAGAATGTACATAGTAGTCTGCTTTTTTCACAAAGTACTCTGTGTTCAATACATGTTTGGTGGATAAGACAAAACTTTGTTATTAAAAAGTCAGGTACTCCAGCTTTAACATAATGACCTCACAAGGTGGAACAGAGTATTTTAAGCCCTGGAGATGTAGACAGTCTAATAATGCAGTATTACTCAAGAAAAAAAGTACCTCTGATTGTGTAATTGTTCTCCTGATGCCGTGAACATGAGATGACAACATTCAAACAGAGCAGGTGTGAAGATAATATTGACAGTGTAAATATCTTCTCTCCACTTCCTGTTTCAGGCAGGCAGGGCATTATGGGAGGTGCTCGTTAAGACAATCTCACTTTGAGGTCATCAAACAGAGCCCACATCCATTAGGCTGAGTCCCCCCAGGCCTATAGACCCCCGCCTCTGCCTGGCCCACCCCAAAACACACTTCTGCTGCCTCTGCCTGACAACACGCTCCATGAGAGAAATGATGGCATCAAATCTACTTATCACAGGTTATCTGAAAATGTCCACTATATTTAAGATTATTTACTTATTCAATTTAAGTCTTGTTTGTCAATTTAGTTATTGTCTCATAAGTTATTGCATGTTATTGCATACAGAAAGTGAAAATGATCAGACTGAAAATGTGTGAAATTACCTTTTAGATATTTTTAACAGTACTTTTTTTCCCCTTTATTATTATTAAAATGAAGAATTGTTATGGATAGTACATTACATAAATTAGATCAATACCAACAATACAATCGTTAAAACAATATATAGTGAATCAATACAAACAGTAAATAAAAAATCAGTGGATCATTGCAAGCAGAGAACAAAATATAAATACATTAGAAAACACATTGGCGTAATATTAATACATTTCATCAAATTTAACATTGTAACATATTTAAAACAGGGCTTTGATTTCTGAATTTGCATTTGTGAATATGAAATTTCCCCAACAGAACCATGAGGTTTGTAAATTTATGGATTAGCATCTTTGTGTTTTATTTTTTAATAGTACAATAGGAAAAACCAGCTGACCTATGACATCATCACATTCTGAAACTTATATATGAATATTTATTTTTACTTTCACTTGAATGTAGACTTTTGTAAGCCCATATTTCCGCTCCAAGTGAAAGTCACCTCATAAAAAATGATTAAAGTGCAAATTGCATTGAGTTTTTATTTATTTTTTCTATTACAGTTTTTTTTTATTATAGAGATGGCATTTCCTGTGTCAGCAATGTGTTCATGTTTCATCAACGTGTTTTTAAACCAATACAAAGATCCTCTTAACGATGCATGTTCAGTGCTCACATTGGGCCTAAGGCGGTGTTACAAATAATGAAGCAAAATGATACTGAGCAATTATATAAACACAACACTTTCAGTTTCTACGTAGACAAAGCAAACATTTTTCTCAAATATTGCTCACATTCATTCATTCATTTTCTACCACTTGTTCTCATTAGGGATCGCGTGTGACTGGAGCCTATCCCAGTGACTTTGGGCCTTAGGCGGGGCATTCTGAACAGTGGTCAACTCGTCGTAAGGTTAGACAGACAAACATCACAGATGTGTCTAAATCTGTGATAGTGAGCACTTCTCCTTTGCTGAGATAATCCATCCCACCTCACAAGTGTGTCACATCAAGATGCTAATGAGACAGCATGATTATTACACATGTGCCTTAGACTGGCCACAATAAAAGAACACTGAAATGTTAGCTTTTTTATTGTGGGGGTTTTCTTGTGACATCTGTAACATTGTGCTGTGTGACTGAACATTCAGAGTGGCTTTTTCTGTGTGGCCAGTCTAAGGCTTGTACTTTGAAATGAAATATTTCAATATGATGATTTCTTATTGCGACTAAACCCATTTACTTTCTGTAATAGAACAAAAGCTGCTATATCTCCCACTCAAATGGAGTTGGGGCCAGAATGTTGAAGTTGGTCAAGGGTCACATTTTAAAATACACACTCTATTGTGTTGTTTTCTTCAGTTACAGTGTGGATCCACCTGTACACATGTTTTGACAACAGCCCAGTGGCCTCATGCTCACTGTTGCCCCATCACAGCTCTTATCTGTCTTCACTTCACTCATTACGGGCCGCCCACCCGCGCTCACTCACACATACATACTTTGGTCATGCCTTACCCCTGCTCCCCCAGTGCCCGGGCCCCTGAACCTTACCGGGGCCCTTGATTCATTATTCATTGGAGTTCCCGCCGGGGCACAGAGTCATTAGCAGGAAGCGCGCTGGTTCAATTCCGAGGCGCTCTGCGTGGATTTAATCCCACTGAGTCTACGTACACATCAGCCGCACGGGTCAAAAGGTGTTTTATTTTCACGATATGGAACACTGGGAACTCATCCACCAGAGAAGAGCACGCTTTGTACTGCCAAGGCTGAAAAATACGTGCCGGTGTTTACGTTTTTCACTAACAGAAAGACGTGTTGAGAAAAACAATCTTTAATAATAAACATTTATAAAAGATATATCACTAATGTCAATGTGTAATGTGTTTTATTTTACTGGAGAAAGTGTTTAAAAACTTGCCTGACCAGCCAATTTCAACACACTTTGACAAACAATTTAACAAAGATGTCTGGAATTAAAGCGTCGAGTCTCAATTTCAAGGGCAGGCTTTTCGAGTGCTGAGTCAACCAATCACAAAAATACAGAAATTACACCTTAAACCGGATGTTTGTTGTACTGATGTCGGACTGGGTCAAATGTTTACACTGGGGTACTAAGGAGGCGTTTACTTATTGTGGGTTGCACTTTAACACCATGTTGTATGGATGCTCCAAACTGAATTGTGTTGTTCATTTTGTGACAATGACAGGAAATATTCTAAATCTGAATCTGGTTTAATCTGGTTTGCTGCTCAGGTTTTAAAGAACTGATGTAACAGCTTCATTTATATAGTTATAAATTGTCTCTGTTGCTGTTTATTCACATACCTGGCATCCATTCACTGTGCTGTCATGTTTCTTCTTGTGTCGTGTCATGTCGTAACTTCCTCTTCCCTTTTGCAAACTCCTGTGATGGAAGAGGTTGGTCACCCAATGTAATCTTGTGTTTTAAGTGCATTTAATCATTATTTCACTTTTATTTGGTCATTAAAGAAGCTATACTTGTATTTAAATCAATATGAAACCTTGAGTTGTTTCAATGTTTTTATTTATTGGCGCAAAGAAGTCTGAAAAAAATACTACATCATTGTCTCGTCTTTTTTGAGCCAACTGTTAGCAGCACATTGACTCGGTTCACTTTTAATCTAATCCAGATTAAATGGAGACAGCCTCCAAGCGTTCGCTGTGTCCTGTGGTTCACTCCTGCACCAACAGTCATAAACCAGAAAACACAACGCATATTGATGTACAAAAGGCGTGAAAATGTTTGTTATTTGTAGTATGTCTACATTTCTCCGGAGACTGGGCTGAGTGTGAGAGCAGTGCAAGTCTGCACAAAGAATCTGGAAGAAGTCTATGTTTCCTGAAGTCTGGAGTGGTCTGAAGCAACTGGCAGTCATTATAGCAGTGTTCTTGTGATAATTCTGATGAATGAAACACTGGGTATCAGTTGGTATAAATGATCAATATTGGTATTGGAGTTGGTACATCACAGTGCAGCAACTGTGGTTTAGGTAGAGCCAAAGGTGCAGCACCCAAACAACCAAAATAAATATGGCAACGCCGCTCGACAAACTTCAGACTTTTTTTTTTTTTTTTACAAAAATATGTTTTTTGCTCAAATGTTTGTTTCTGAAAAATGGGCTCAATTAATTTAGCAGCAATTAATTTCTTTGTCTATTGGGGAACTTTGGCCACTAAACTTCGAATGTTAGTCATCACATTCCCCCATTTTCTCAATGACTTTCAGCAAGTCTGTCCAGCTCAATCAGAGTGCTTATGTCCATCTGTTGTGACGCCAGACAAAGCACACAGAATAGAATGTGTGCCTATACCAGACCATGTAAAAAGCATGTCACGATAGAGCATTTTCCTTTTCTGCTGTGTCATGGCATTGAGTTGATATGCTACAAAATGTGATGAATAGAAACCTTTTTTTTATTTTGGAGGCTGCACATGGATGTTTTGTTTGTAGTCAGCCTAGCTAATGCATTCTGAGCTTCAGAATTGTTCATCATAATGTGTTTTAATGTTTTTACTCAGCTGTTAGCAGCGAGGAGAGTCTGTATCATGGATGTATTATATTTTCTGGATTGGACTCTGCCCCCTCTTTCCTCGTGTGAGTGGCAATTGAGCGACAATGCATTTTTTGGCACTTCAAACTGCTTTGCTCCGCTGACACGGCACCTACAGCTTACAAAGGTCTCATTTTGAAAGTATTTCTCTAGTTTCACAATGTAAACTTTTCCAATTTTTTCAATGCCCACATGCTTAAACAGTGTTTAGCCTAGCTTACCGCTCTGCCTGCGCTAATCCCTGCTCCCCGCGCTCAGGCCACCATCGTGCTGATTGATCAGAACTGATCACACTGTCAGTTTTCTGATGTCACGGTAGTGGGAGGCGCTAGCCCGTATTCAGTAAATAACACGGAAGAAAAAATCTTTTTCAGCGCCAATGCGCTACTGAAAGAAGCCATTGAAAACAATGGGCCGCCATCTTGGACTCATCTTCCAGTTCTAATTATACTTCCATGATCTGTATGCTAACAACAGTTAGCCACAATGCTAAAAACAGCAACAGACAAAGTTGGACACAAAAAAGACATATTAGACATCAGACAGAATATGCGGACTAACTTCTGCCTGGATAGATACATTAATCAGAGCTAGGGTAAAATTTAGGGTTAGGGTTTTGAGGTTTTTTGTTTAAAAAAAAAATCGAGTATAGTCCCTTTAAGATTAGAATTTTTGTTCCTATTTATGAATAACAGCAAATCTCCCTTTCCCCACAAAAATCTTACAGTTACACCAGCGCTCTCTTACTCATACACACTCTGATAACAGGTCATTTTAGGTTCATGAGTAAATGTCCCTGCCCCTTGAAACTGTTACTTTGTTTTCTCTCTAAATGCCACTCATCCCTTTTACTTTCACAGGTGTTCTCTACTATTTACTTCTCTTCTCTGCCTTTCACAATCTAAACTCACACAACACCAGGCTGACAGCACAAACACGAATTTCGTCATGTTTTCCTATTGTACAACAAGTCCCAGTGACCACACATAATACGCACAAATAATACTTTTGTTTTGGCTGTCAACAGAGCCAGCTGTATCATATACAATGGACTAACAGATCGCGGTTATGATTCAGGCCTAATGTGTTGACAGACTCAAAACAGGTTCAGATATTCCAAACAAAGCCCGACTTCTCTCTTAGCAACAGTCCATACGCTGCACTATATGTACATTGTCCAATCAGACGGTCAGAAATATAGGGCAGTGGTGCGCCGGTGTCCTGAGACCACGTACAATTAACTATGTAGGTAATTAGGGAAATGTGATAATGGAAGAATCAATGAGAAATGAGACGCAAACCTAATGGGAACAATAGAACGTAACAGGGTCATTTTTGTGTTTAGATGATGTTAGCAGACTGGGAAATCTAAGGAAGGTTACATCGATTATCCCGAAACTAATGGAATTTACAGGTTTTAAAGTGTTAATTGGCTCGATACCTGATCTGAATCTAATCGTTTAAGGTTTAATATGTCGTCTGATCTAAGAGTGTTCACACGTGTCCAGACAAAGGCAGTGGTTCATATAGGAGAAATCATTATATATTAGAATCATGCTGAGGGATACTGTATAGCTTTTGAATAAACTAGAGCTCACTGTTTTTAATAAGTATTTGTATTGTAAATCAGGCTGGAATACTGTAAGTTACTGACAGTTGCTCCAGCACAATCTGTCAGAATGTTGGTAAGTTTGAGTAAATGTCCTTGTGCAGATTTAAGTTGAGTTTTTTTTTTTTTTTTTATCATGTTCGAACAATATTTCTTCATTAAGCACAGAAATGCTATTCTTTCCCCTCTGAGCCTCAGAAAAGACGGTTAACAGTTTCTCCAGATCCAGACGATATCACTTTGATAATTTCCTTTTCAGCCAACAGAAGGAACTCTAACTCAATTCTCAATATGGAAAACACATGGCTATGTGTGCTTTATTTTAAGTAATGCATAAGACACAAAAGTATATTTTCAGAAGAGCATTTTATAGTTAAAAGGCAAGAACAATACAAACAATCTACATATTAGTCCTTTAAACAAAGGGTCCCTGCAAGTCATCTGCTACCTTGCCCCAGAGGATCTTTTCAAACTTATTTTAGTCTATCACTACTTCCTTATGCTTTGCTATGCACATTTAGCACACTCAACCCCAAAAACACTAAATACAAGCAAAAACTATAAACAAGAATGAGCTGTATGCTTTTTACATTGTTTTTGGTGCAATTCAACCTCGAGCGTTCCCTAGAAACGAAAATTGTGACGTTGCCGGTCCTTACAAGAAAAGGTTGGGGACCACGGCTTTAATCCATTATTTCCCAAGAGGTGGGCTGCGACCCACAAATGGGTCATGGGCATGTATCTAGTGAGTAATGAAAGATTTGGTCCATTTGGGTGCTGTTCTTTGCCTATCAATGTGCGCTGCCCTTCATTAAAAAGAGGCTGCGTGTGTCTGTGCTCGTGTCAAACCAGAGAGATGTTTAATAAAGTGTCTTATTTGTCCTTGTTTTGTCAAGTTTCCTCATATCCACAGAGAAAAGCCCAAACAGTGAAAATAAAACAGGCCACAATAATAACTCTGCACAGAACAGTCCAGCGCAGATGGAAGAGTTTACAGTTTTTGCTTTTGTATGAATGTGACGAAAAACATAAGTTTAGACACTGACCTGACTAAAGTTTGTGCAGCGGCAGTGTTTTGCTCTGAAGTCCAGTTTTACAGGGGCGGAGCTTTGATTTGAATATCAGGGTTTGGGGCCCTTAATATTGGGGGCCTCTTTTTGAATTAAATATAAAAAAAAAAAAACAAGCAATAAAGGGCTGGTCTGATCAGTTTTGTGAATTACAATGAAACATAAATTCACTCTGGCACTAGCAGGATGACAGTTGAAAACCTTGTCTCTTGGCCTCTGACCAGTTACACACTCCTGTCAGAAGTGGTGGGTGGCATTGCTCCTTCATTATTGTTTGGTGTTTCCAGAGTGACACGAGTTGGGAACTTCTCATTATGAGTTTGATCCCAGCTCATATCAGTGCATGCAGCCTGCATTGTTGTGTTCATGGACAAGACACTTTAACACCTTTGCAGAACATAATTGTGAGTACATTTGGTTGGAGAGACTCTGGAGGCCTTGCTTTCATCAGTCAAGTGTGTTGGTCTATTTGCTTATCCAATAATCATCTCCATAAGGTCAACATCCAGTCGTATCACTCACAGTTACCGCCTGCGTAGCTGTAAATTGCTGCTCTTTGCGTGTCAGTTTTAAACACACTTGACTTGTCCTGGTCATATCTCTATTACTGCTGCGTCGTAAACAGAAAAGTGCCACTTTGCGTCTCCTTTAACTGCCACTCATCCCCACAAACACAGCTCTTTTATGGGCTGTAGACGGTGCTCTGTCTCCGGGGGTTAGAAGATGCTCCGTGTGCACAGATGAACGATGCAGAGGACCCAGAGGACACACTTCCAGTACAGGTCATGTCCTCTAACCAGGAGCTTTACGAGGGGCGTGGCCTTGACTTATGGTGGCGTTATGGTTCTTCTAAAACAGCTTATAACAGCACACACTAAACTGCACTGTACATGGCTGTTATAAGTATTTCATTTTAATTTGTATTCATGTGTTGAATTAAAGCTCGCGTACCTTTCTGAAAAATGACTTAACTTTTATTTTCCACCAAAAGTATAGTCCAAATGGTGTAAAGCAGACTCAGATTTGAATTATATAGTTTAGAAACTGTGTTCCAAAAGTGCAACGCTCTGATTGGCTAAGCTTGGGTGGTCTGCTCCACTTTCACTTTACTGTCTGTAGTGTTTTTAATGCACGCATGTGGATATAAACCATGTGATAAAGGCTTTGTGAGAGCAATAAGAACTATTGGACAAATTTAATATTACAAATAAGGTACTGCAGCTTTAATGCTTCCCGAGCCTCCTAATTAGCCACCAAGATGACTTTTCTCATTCCGGACTATTTTCCCTCACACGTCTGACTAAAATCATTTAAAATTCAAACTAAAACGTTTCTGATTGTTTTAGAGCACAAGAAAATGGCTGGAGTATTTTTAAAACTGTATCCTGTAGTTTTAGCTTCTGAAGACTAACAGGCTCTGATCAGAAGTGAGAACTTTCTTCACACAAAAGGAAAACAGAATCTAATTTCCGCCATTTTGTGTTGTTGTTGGTAGATTAAGAATTGGTATAGGTGGTGTTGACAGCTACATAAATGACACTGGATTTGGCAGATTTTGGGGTTTTGACCATTGCTCTGCTAAAGCTGAAGGTTATTGATGTCAAAATGAGATTTAGGGACCCAAAAGAGGAGTCAAAAGTCCTATTACATTTTTTGAAAATTTTGAGAATATTTTTTATTTGTCAGTTTAGTTGAAACTGAGTCTGATTCATGCCAGAGGCTGATTTGATTCTATGTGATTTTATCTTTTTCTTTGTGCTTCACAGTTTGTTTTAATATGATATTAAACAAAACTAAATTTTTCAAGAAAAAGTGGGACGGTCCTTTGAAGGGACGCCGGAATGAGAGGGGGTTTTTACATTTTCACAACTTATAACGGTCACTTAGTTTAAGATTGACTGACATGACAAAGCGAACAACCACCAGCATGCTAACAGTCCACTTCCTGCTTCACGGATAAGTAACCAGTTGCTTTTCAATAACATAAGAAAGACTTTTATTCGTTTGCAAAGGATAATTGTTTTCAAAGGGGAAGTTTAAATAAAATACTGTTTAATGAAAGACAGAACATACAGGATTATGTAAACATGCAGGAATCAATCACAATACAACTATGAAAGACCACCTTTGTAGTTAAGTATATATATAGGATTCTTGCCTAAGGGATCAGGCAAACAGAAGCCTTCAAGTATTGTATTAAAAATAAAAGTTTTAGAACATAATGTTTCACCAGCTTGAAGAACTGAATCTTCTGTGGTCACAAAAACCCACCGAATGTACTATCAGTGCAAACAAACACATGACCTGAAAATACCTTCGTTTTAGTAGTTAGTTAGAGTTACAATTTCAGTTTGTGGTATTCAGAATATCTTTTTTAAATGGGCAGATCACATGTTATTGTCTGATCGCACAGTTAGGTTTTGAATTCCACATAATTTGTTAGAAAAAAAACATTACAAGATGCGTGTGTGATGTTTACTTTTCTAATTCTTATAAATAAAGGCATAACAAGCAAATGACCGAAAAATAAAAGTTGTTTTAAGTTGTTTTGTCTTGAAATTCACTTTTTACAGTGTGTTCAGTATCACTGTAAAAAGTAACAAAGTAGTCCAACTAGAAATCTAAGTACACTCTTCTGCATTCATCTTCTTTGTTGTTAAACTCATGTATGTGAGTCTGTTTTCTCTCTCTCTCTCGCCTGTTAATCTTCTCCCTCTGTGTGACTTTCTCTCTTCTTTCTTCTCCTCTTTTCTCTCTCCCCTGTCTCTCCCTCTCCCTGCCCCTCTCTCTTTCTCTTTCCCTGTCTCTCTCTCCCCCCCTCTCTCGCTCTTTCTCTCTCTCTCCCTGTCTCTCTTTCACACACACTCTCTTTGTCTTTCTCCCTGTCTCTTCTCTCTCTCTCCCATCTCTCTTTCCCCGCTCTCCTCTTCTCCCTGGTCTCCTCTCTCCCCCTGTCTCTCTCTCTTCTCTCACTGCCTCTCTCTCTCCCTGTCCTGCTCTCTCTCTCTTTTCTTCCACTGCCCCTCTCTCTCTCTCTCCCTCTCTCTCTCTCTCTCTCTAATAACTTAAAAGTCTAGTTAAAAATGTTTGATTAACATTGTCAGTCACATCAACACTTTACAATGATTATTGACTTAAGATTTTTACAATATGCACTCTGTGACTAAATCATTTTCACTGTATTCTTACCAATGATAATATAATATTCTTTTTTGCACAACTCTTGAATCTAAATCTATAAACATTACTCTTACTTCCACATCATAAGACAGTAGGCCTGAGTTTTCTCACACATGAGGTGTGAGGGGCCCACAGTGGGATCACTTACATCCCTGAGCCTTACCCAGTGTCCCGGGGCAGTCCTGAGGGGGAACTGTGTGTAACTGCGTCCACTGTTCCTATACGACTGTCAGGGGAGTCTTTAATGTGCCGCTCCATCTTTTACCTGCGTCCACAAACCTGACTTTTGCCCCGCACAGACTGTTCCCGTCAGTCAGCCCCAGCTTGTTTTGAAGTGCAGACGGGAGCTTGAGCACTGGAGGACTTTGTTTGAAGTATGTGTCCTCAGCATTCCTCATTGAGCAGAATGATTTTGTCTCTGTCTGAGGGTTTGTTCTGTTACAGGCTGAGTCAGGATTTGGGTGGACTTCGGCGGTGCTTGGGGCGGTAGATAGTCTAACTGAGAAAACTGTGGTGCAACTGCAAAACGGCCGGGGAAAGAAATAAAAAGCTGCTTGTGTGTGATAAAGGAAGACAAAATGTGATCAGATGGAAAAGAGGAAGCTTGCAAGAGCTAACTTAGTTTGTGTAGTCTGCTAAGTTCATTTGGTTTTATTTTAGAGTTGATACACTGTGGTGAAAAGCTCCAGTAAAAAAGTGCATTTTCTTATCTCATGAAGAAGTTTTTAGTTTTTAAAGAAGACCTATTGTGTTTTTTCCATGTGCAGTTAGTAGTAGTATTTAGTAATAAACTAAGACATATATTTTTGTTTATTGTAAAACACAAAGTTAGCTGCTGCTGGATAATTCCGTCTGATCTCAAAGGTTAAACTTGGATGTGAGACTGCTGGAACCTCAGGGGCCACAGTGGGACGACCGGAGGAGAAATTATTGTTGTGTCCTTGGACAAGACACAAACATTGCCTGAATCTGGTCTGGTGTGTGTGTGAATAGTTGATGGTCGGAGGGGCTGATGGCGTGAAATATCAGCCTTGTGTGCCCCAAGGCAGCTGTGGCTACCATATAGCAGCTTACTACCATCATGTATGTTGTAATAGCCATGTTTCCATTAGCCCGCATCACCCAGACTGGTTCACTTTGGAGCAGTTTGGACCGCTCGTGTTAATGATGCTGAGTGTTTCTACAGGTTCAAGCTCATAAAGGTCACTCACACTTTACACATGTTTTCTTAAATAAATAAAAAAGAAAATGTGCCTGAATTACACTTTTCCTCCTGGAGTGATTCACAAAAAGACATGTCATGTTTCCAAGTCTGTGGCGCTGTGACATGAGGGTCAGGCTGATGGACACAAGAAAAACTACTCTGAGTAAATTAAAAAAATATATATATTTTACAGCAACTCTGAGCTGCATTCCAAACCTGTTTTATCAACGCTTTGAGGTTGGATTATGTTGGACACAGGATTTACATTTTTTTTCACTTGAACTTGATCTTGAACAATCAAATTTAAATTGGATAATTTAGAAGTTGTGTTCTCATCCAGAGCCAGAAGTGCAGTGCTCTGATTGGCTGTGCTTGGGTGGTCTCCTCCACGTTCACTTTACTGTCTGTAATGTTCTTAATGTATAACTGCAACCAAAATTTCAAAAAAAAAAAAAAAAACCATGGTAAAAGGTTTGTGAGAGTGATAAGGACTAGCTGAATACATTTAGATACATTCCAATAAGATACAGCAGCTTTAAAGGTTTCCAAGCCAAATAGTGAAGCACGTGAACATGATTCTTTTTTGAGGATTCACAAGTAAATACAAAGAAGAGGTGAAAGGTGGCAGGTGAAAAGTTATTGTATCACTTTACAATAAGGTTTAGATACAACTGGAGCATCAGAGGCAGAACAAAACAAGATTATTTAAACATGCATGAATCAGTCCAAATATTATGATGAGACTCAGCAATGTGGATGTTACATAATATGTCACCTTGAAAAAAATATAGACAGACCCTGCAAACACTATACGTATCAGTAATATCGCATTGTTATTTTTTGAAAACCAGAAAAAAAATAAAATAAAAATATTCTACCTTTTCTTAATATTACATTGTGCACCTCTCTTGTTTTGAGTGTGAAGATTAAGGTAGTGTTTATTTGTCCATTACATCCTCTTTGGACTTCTCAAATTCCTGTTTTGCTTTCACAAATCTGACTCTTACATAAGGAACAACAGTAATTGTAGAAAGCTCTCCGGTCTCCAGCGTGGACAGCTGCTTATCAGACCCTCACAAGCCTTTATGCCTCAGACAATCCGAGGAGATTTGGGTAATGGCTTCCGGGCTGATATAAGTATACACACAGACCTGCGCCCCTCCTCAAACAGCCGTGTCCCAGGAGGCCCTGCTGTCTCCTGGTCTCAGCTGTCCAAGCTCTGGAGAACATCAGGCCTCTCAGCAGCCGGAGCCATCCATCTCCTGACTGTGTGTCCTCACCACAGCACGCACAACCCCCACACTCCTCTTGACTTACATTCATGTCCTGAAGACCAATCTAAACTCAAGCTTAATCTAACACAGCTGTGAGTTTAACTTTGTTGGTCATATAGTTTCTGTGGATTAGCTGCTCTAAAACATGACAGATTACAGAGAGCACAGTGATAGTCAAAGTGGACTAACACCTGTCCAAAGCAACTTTCCAGCAGCTTTTAAAGTGCAGGCTGGAGAACTAAAGAGTAATGTGAGGCGAGTCTGAGGTATCAGGAGCAGTGTGATTGGTCGAACAGGCCTGCAGCGAGGTGCAGGTGTGATGTCACAGATGTTAATGCAGTGGCCACTGTAGGGAGTACAACTGTTTGGAATAGGGCTGCACAATACTGACAAAAAAAATCTATGTTTGCTATTGCGATTTGATTCGATATGCCATATTTAACTAATACATATGCGCTTTTCTGTTAATCATACCATTTTGCAGCAGTTGTAAAATGTTAATTATAAAGATATAAAAAATAAATGGCCCTACTCATTTGAACAGTTTAACTATGCATAATTTAGGCATTAATACTGAAGCTACAACCAAGAATGATTGACTGGCTGGTGTGCTTGACAATTCAGTTGATCTGCATAAAAAGTAAAGTAACCTAGTGTAAGCTTTTGCCTGGTTTAAGACAGAAATATACAATTACACCAGCAGATGGCGCCAACTTCAACTGCACAGCTCTGGCTTCTCAGAGTGAAAATAAAAAAGATCACTAAAACTCCAATAACAAAGTTTTCTCATAAGGACTGAGCAAACCGGTGTGATACTGCAGTGATTATGGACTAATATCATTTATGCTTTTATTCACTTGGATTATGTTTGTGAAGAAAACAGACTGGACTTTGCCTGGTATTTTAAGGATGTTTTGCCTGTTCAAGTAACTTTTAAACCTATTTATGATGGTTTAACTGAATAAGCACTAGAACAGTCATGAAAGCGTGTTTATAGAGACTTTTGTTAAGTCGTGTTGTGCACAGTTCAAAGACCTGTCTCTGTTTGCCTTCATTGCTCGCTGTGCCCAAAAAGAAGTCCTGTGTAAGAAAAGACAGAAAATTGCGCTTTTGCAATTAGCTAATTGCAGTTGTCAATACTGCAGTGTCGATTTGATATCGATGTATTGTCCAGTCCTGTCCAGTTTTGTGTCTGGTTGAAGTTTAGTTTCACTGGAAAGACTGGAGGTGACCAGGCCCTTTTCACACTGCTGCTAGACTAGTTCTGGTTTGCCTTGAAAGTGTGGATCATCTCTTACAGCTCCATTCATCTCTATGGGGAATTAGCTCAGGCAGCTCAAACTGATCAATAATAAATAATCACACAGTGGAGAGGGAATTTCACTGTGCATGAACAGCGTGTCCAGACCTTCACAGACCCTCGTGATGTATTAACTTAAATGTAAAGATCGTAATCGTAAACCTGTCTCAAAACCCAATAAAGTGAACCTTAATGTAATCCTAACTCTAGCTTTATCCAGATATGAAGAAATATATCTCATGGAGTTAACATTTACATCATAACTGCCAAAGGGACAGTTGTGTGGTGAAACTGGGTTAGGATAAAAAAAAAAAAAAGGCTCTTGAGACCCCCCCCCCCCCCCCCTCCTCACAAAGACACTCTCCCAGCAGGACTGACAGCATCTGTCAGCGTCAGTCACTCTGCAGCTTTCTGATGTTTGACCTTTACTAATAGAAGGTTCCAGAAGACTTCCATGTTCAGGTGCCACGGCGACAATCCTCTGGGCAAATCAATGTTTGTAACTGGACACGGTACATGGTTTAGAATCAGGGCTCTGGAACAGAATCAATAATGGTATTTCCCATTGCACACAGCAGCTGGTTCCTTGTTCACATTTCTGTGCCGACAGCTTTATCTGACTTAGTTATATCAGTTATAATATTGTAACACTATAATACGAGAGACTTGTGATGAGTGTTCCTGTTTTAAAGTAATGCACTGATGGTAAAGAAACTGATCCTGTGTCACATGTAAAGGAGTTAAAAACGCTATTGTAAAACAAGAAATGCACGCTGCTCCAGAGTGTTATATTTTGGTTAGCTTGCTGTGGAGTGTAAGTTAGCTCAGTCAAAAATCCTTTACTTAGATATCTATGTCCATCAAACCACATGTTGGAAGTATTTTTGGTTCATCATTGGACGCCAATACTAAGTTTAATTCATTTTCTAGAAACTGCCTTTTTTTTTTTTTTTTACTGTTGGCAACTTGTGCACATCTGTCCTCACGCTACTGTGAAACATAATGAGTGTGTTTTATGTCTGTCATGGAAATAAAGTTCTTAGGCTGCTTGGTTTAATTCTACAAACCACTATTTGATTTTAGGATTAAGTTTGATGTACTTTATTGCACATTATAAAGATAAACTCCCTGTACCCTTTTCATAAAAAAAAAAAAAAAAAGTTTTGAGTTTTTGGTTTTGCACCAACACAGATCCAGTCTTTGAAGAAAACGTGGATTCACAACGAAATATTTTCACACCTGTCTTATCATAAGACAGGTGTGAAAATATAAGACTCTTATGTCAAAATGTTACGAAAAGCTGAAACGTGAAATACCCACAAATAGCCCTGACCCTTTGGTTGAAGCAATGTGGTGACATTTTCTATGGGTTTAACAGGTAAATCTTACCTACCCCAAGCCTCAGCCCTAAACTTACCCATTTTAGAAACTTCCCTGTTAAACCAGTGGAGCCCAAAGTGGGGCCCAGAGGCCAAAGTCGGCCCTCAAAGAAGTTTAATTTGGCCCGTGAAGAGGTGCTGAGGTCTGTTACATTCTGTAAAATACACTAAATCAAGTTTATTCTCCTGAAACTTGTAAATAACGTTCAATTTAGCCCTTGGCACGCAGCAAAATCATTTTATCGACCCTTTAAGGAAAAAAAAAAACAAGGTATTCATTTTCTCCTGTTGTGGAAAAAGTTTGGGCACCCTTCATTAAACCCAAAGAAAACAGAGGTTATTTTACATTTTGGTTTTTCAAACATATTGACATAAAAAGTATGTTTTGACATTTTGTTGTAGCTACGTTTTCTTGTTAAAAAAAGAACAAGAACACTTGATTATGTTTTTAGCCTGAGCAACACACTGACACGGCTCAACATGGCTTCTAATGGAATGCATTTAGGTTTGTGAGCAGAACATGTGACTGAGGTATAAAATTTAAATCAAGAATTAAAGTTGCATTTTTAAGATGATAAATTACTTTGGGATGTGGCTCAAAATTGATGGAAAAGGTCTCTTTTACTTTATTTTGATCCAAAAATTGGACCTCTTTCTCAGAACTAACCCCCAAAATGTTGTTCCACAGCACATCTTTAGAACCAACTTTCCCAGTAATGCCCATGACCACTGAATCCATTTTCCTAATTGTACAAAACAAACTGAGGTATAACTCTTTGTCTCTCTCTGGTCCTTCTCAGGCTCTTGTGCTGGATCCGTTTGTCGGACTATTCCTCAGGACGGCTGCAGATTTAGGACTCTCTTTGGCCATTTCCCAGAATTACACTCATTCAGGACAAGTGAAAGCACTCAGGCCCAAAAGGAGCTGTCTGTGGCCCCTCATTCACAGAGCCTCGGCCCCTAATCTCAGCTGGGACGTCCCACCCGGAGAATAGGCCCGGAGCACACATCAAGCAGCCGCCTCGGGACTAAAGGCTGCGGGACAATGGGAACATTTCATGCTTTAATTTGAGCTGTCCCGTTTGAAGAACTTTTAGCCTCACGTGGATCCAGACACATTCCTCTCACACACATGCACTTCTTCTTCTTTTCTTATATCACGACATATTACAGAAAAACACTTTAAATTGCATAATAATTCAGCTCAGTTTACAATCTGCACGTTCCTCTTTCATCATCCTTAATTTATGTATCTGGAGAAATCATCTTTTAATTCTTTTTACAGTGCTTAAAGTGAGTGGGTCAGGAAGTACAAATGTAGATCCTTGTCAGCGTCGGAACATAATTAGATTTTCTCTTTTACTCAATTTGATGAGAAGTTTTAGCCGATAATTGGATTGCATGGGACTGTGCTTTGAGCATTGTCCTAAATTGTCCTTCAACTTAAAGCCGCTATACACGATTTTGTACAATAAAACAACTTAAAAACAATCAAATCTGTTAATGTTTCTGTTCATGTGAAAGATAGTTCACACAGTCTTGTCTACATCTAATAAAGTCATGTTTGTTACCAGAATCTACTAAGTTTGTCTGTTGTTGTTGTTGCTGTTGTTTGCATTGTGGCTATTAGCAGTTAGCATACAGACACGTCTTGCCCCTAACAGCTTTGGAAAAAGTTTAAAACACATTGTGGTGAACAGTTCAGAGGCTCAGAATGCATGAGGTAAGTGAGCTAAACATGTGGACTGATGTAGGAAGTTTAAGAATAGAAAGAAGCAAATATATAGCACCTTTATTATGAGTATACAATCAGATGGAAAAAAGACAAGCAAAAAATTCTCTCCAATTAGCCTCAACGAAACACTGGAGACAATGATGCGTTCTAGGAATGACACCTTATCAAGTTTTACTGATACAATTGTTACATGTAGGCCCTATCAGAATACACTGAATATGTGCAGTTATTGCGCTGTCAAAATCAGAATTTTTGTTTACTTTTTTGTGTTTCTGTGTTTTATAAAATCAGCTCTTCCTGACTTTGAGTTGGCCCTTTTATTTATTGTCAAATTCTGGGATGGATCAGAATCAGTTTTCATATTAAACTTACAAAGAAAAAATACCTCAGAAATTTAACAAAATTTATAGGACTTTATTTATTTATATTTCGCCTTTCACAAATCTTTTTATAGAAAAATAAAACACTGGTTAAAATGCAAAAAAAAAAAAAAAAAAAAAAAGCTTTTGAAATAATAGTATTCAGCTGCTTCTTTAAAGAGTCCACTGAATAGACCTGGTGGAGCGCAGGGCTCAGTCTATGGACACAGCCGTCTAAACTTTTAAGTTACAAGTCTCTATTTTTGATTACGCTAAAATACAGATGTTACAATGACAAGTTGAACTTTGTAAAATGTGACTAAACACCTGAAAGCCTGTCTAAATATGTGAATACTGAGATACCATGTGATTCATCTGACTGAGGTCACTTTTGCTGCTTCTCCTGCTGCTCTGTTCATAAACACACTCACTATTGTACGTATGAAGACACTTTACCTGATATTTATTCATTGGCTATAAAGAATAAATATCCAAATGCTGCAGTTGATCATAATCTTTGTCACACACTGTGAATAATGGTATAATATATGAAGTAAAGTGTCCTGAATAGTCATGTACTGCAAGGCATAGTACCAATAGGCCCCGATTTATCAGGCAAGGTGTTAAATTACAAATATAAACTGAAAAAAAAAAAAAAACACTAATAAGGTTAAGGTTAAGGTACACTTTATTGTCCCCTGTAGGGAAATTTGTCCTCTGCATTTGACCCATCCTTCAATGCATCTGGAGCATACTCAAACAAAAAAAAAAAAAAAAAAAAAAAAAAAAAAAAAAAACATGGAGCAAACAAAAAAAATGACAAAAAAAAAAAAACAAGCATTATGAAAGCAAACTGTCAAGTTTTTCGCTATTATTTTTTACCGCTTTTAATAGTTTTTTTTTTATGTTTCTCATTTTTTTTTTTTTTATTTTTTTTTTTTTTTTTACTTACTTTTTTTTTTTTTTTTTTATTTACTCACATGGCCAAATCAATTATAAAACTTTTTTTTTTTTTTTTCGTTTTGAAATTATTGCTCATTAAACCTAATCTTGTGAAATATTTAAAACTATTTTGTTTAAGGCACATTTAGCCGTATCTCAAGGCACACTGGTTAAAAATCACTGCATTAGAGATTCATTAGGTCAGTTATTGTAAAGACGACAAAAACAAAGTCACATTTTAGTTTTGCTTCTTCATTAAAACAAATAAGACAGAAGGTTTACCTCAGTACCAGACTGTGTGTACAACAATATAAAACATTACACTCCTGGAAGCTTCTATAGTCATATGCACTCTTACCATACCTATATATTCAAATGTATTCAACACTGATCATACTCACATTAGAAAAAATAAACATTCTTTATTACCACATCCAGACTATTTGAACCCATATATTCAAATGTATTCATGTGACTGATAAAACACGTGTTGCATGTGTACGTGTAGCTCCATCACAGAGGACGCTGCCTGAGGGGGAGAGCCTCCAGCAGCCTCATCTTTCATTCCCCACCACTGTTATCATGGCCTACTTTCTGCAACAACAACCAGATTTAGAGAAAAAAAAAAAAAAAAAGAATCTCACCGAATTTCTGGTGCTGTTGCTAGGAGACCGCGGCTCTACAAAATTTGGCTTTGGGTAAGGTGCACCTGCTTCATGGGGACGGGCGCTTTGACGCGTTTGGAGGGTCTTGGACGGTCTGGAAGGAGAGTCCCAGTGGAAGGATGTGTGTGCAGGTGTGCTAGCTTAGCGTTAGCATGTGTCCTCGCAGATTTAGAATGTGTGGATGCAAAAACACAATGAGCTAACGTCCTTCCTGTGTCTTTTCCAGTCACTGATCACAGCAGGAGCCTCCAGTCGCCGAAGGACACAAGGGTTTGGCATAAGGACCACTTCTTTCTGTTTCTGGGGTTTTCTTCTTTACATTTATGCTGTGTTTGGTAAATGCATTATTGTCTCTTTTGATGTGGAATCTGTATTTTAATCTCTAAAAGCTAGATAGTTTAGTGATGATTTGGCAATTTCAAAACACAATTTTAAACCACTTACGCTTTTACTCAAAAATTGAAATGTTGACCCCGTTTAATAGATGTCTTTATTTCCCTTTTGTTAATAAAAATGCAATGCTAAATTTTGGCCACAGTAAAAGGACACAAAGAGACTTCCGTAATATCCACCAGAGATGTCTGTCTGTTTGGAATGTTCATATTTCTACGATAAGTCGTCTGGATTTGAATCACATTAATCTAAATGTACGTTGTGTTTTTGTTCAGTGATATCCCGCTCCTCCTCTTTGTGTGGTTTCTAATGAAGCTGGTGTAAATTCAGCCTGGAAGACTGTCTGCTGCCCACCTAACAAGCTCACCTGCTCCCTGTCCTTCACCAGCAGCCACACCTCCTTCTCAGCTGCTCCAGATCAGCTGTTGACTAAACATATAAGACCACATGCAGACGATTCATTCTCGTTTGTTTATCGATCCACTCGTGCTGCGCCCCATCTCCTCTCTGTCTCCTCCCCATCTCCTCCTGTAATGACTGTCATCACTCTGCCAGATGAGTCCTTTTTCCCTGCCGATTAACTCTACAGACTTAAACTCTAACTGCTATGGGGCATGTCAGTCCAGACACATCTACAGCCTGTCTGTTCATAGGAGTGGATCTCTCCTTCACTGTGGTTCTCCTCAAGGTTTCTCATTTTCTTTAAAATCTACTAACACACTTTTGTTGTCTGATGTCTTTAAACTCTTAATATTTGAATTTTTCAAAAAGCCTATGGCACTTTGCAATAGGAATTTACTTCCGGAACCAGGGCGATCTTCCACTGTTGAGCTCCACTGGAACACAGTCTCACAGTAAAGCATATTTACCATGACACATAAATAGTGTATGATGAGCACGATTTCAGGCCTTTTTTTATCTTTGTTCTTATGCTGTATATATTGCACAATATGAAAAAGCATAAATAAACAAAAATAAACAATTGTAGTACTTAATTTGAGCTCAGATAGCTTTCTACGAATCTTGATTTTGAACATAGATTCATTTGGCGGCACGGTGGCAGAACGGCCTGGGCCTTTTTGTGTGGAGTTTGCATGTTTCTCCCTGTGTCTGGGTGAGTTTCCTCCGGGCACTCCGGTTTCTCCCACCAACCAATGCATGTTAGGGTATTATCCTCTAGCTGCGGTAGTCCTGACCAAGCCTAGGATGGGTCAAATGCAGAGGACAAATTTCCCTACGGGCACAATAAAGTATACCTTACCAGACCTAATCAACTTAAGTACCAAGGGCCAAATCCCCCGACCAAAGATCTGATCTGGCCCTCTACCCATCTTACAAACACTGGACCTACATATTTTCTCTTGTTTGCAGGGTTAAGTCTACTTTACACCTGCTTTAGACCTGAGTTGGTCCTGGTTTTGACCTGGTTTGATGCGAGTTTCTTGGTTCAGACTTCGCTAGTACTGGTCTTGTTCATGAACATACAAATCTATAGCAATAGCTATTAACTTTACTGCTACAGATCTTGTACAGTGGATGTTTTGTGCAACCCCAAAGTTAATCACAAGTGTGACATGTTGGCCCATAGGATTTGGCCCTTGGGAACAGTAAGCCCTGATATACAAACTAACTGCAGTTGACAGAACAACTCAAATTTGAAATATAAAACAGAATAGATATAAGATCCTTACCCTGATTTCCAAAAGTAGGCTAAAGTGTAAAAGTGGGTCATTGTGCTGAAATAAGACACAGAGCACTACAGCGGAGCTCCTGTGGTGAGTGTGATTACATAACCCTGGGTGTGAGCTAATCTGTGGTGAGCTCCGTGTTGACCGGTCAGCTGAGTCCCACATCTGCAGGGACACTTTCTGCAGGCACAAAGAGAGGAACAGGACCAGACTAAATATAGAGCAGCTCTGAAGGGAGAAGGAGAGCTGTGAGGATTAGGAACACTTTAGTGTCAATTTGAAAAGCTACCTACTGGCGCTAATGTCTGATAGACCTGCATGGGTCTGCTACTGTTGTAGATGAGTGGAAGCACATACGGCTTCTGTTTATGCTGTGCTATAGCAAATACCCCAACTGGGATTATTTATGCATTTACTTGTTTATTCAACAGGATGCCCAACCAATTGCATCATATTATGTATATTAAATGAAGCAAGAGTTTTGTTTAGTCAAAGTAAAAAGAAGTAACAAACACAGATGCATTGAAAGCAGCATGTTTTAGACTGAATACACACTAGTTTGGAAGAATCTGATTAGACAATAGAAGCATGAGGACCACAGTTTAGAACTGTGAACCATGTTGTCTTGGTAAACTGTTGAATTCATCACCTTTACTTGGACTGAATTAGGCTTTGTTGTTTCTTCTAATCATTGAACTGAGCAACAGCTTAGACAATTGTATTACAATTTAGAGTGGTATACTCAAGACTGCTTTTTAAGGTCTTGGTTTGGTCTCAAACTTGAGCACATTTGGACTCAGTCTTGTCTTGGACACTAAGACCACATTTCATTTCCACAGTGATCTGCTAAACTTGCACCAAGAGCACAGTGACCTGTCCCAAGCACAGTTTGCAATAAGTACTGCACAATTAGGTCATGTAGACATGGATAAATGTTTAAAATTACAAAGACAATCTTGATTTGGTCTCAATGAACCGCTGTCCTGGTCTCGTCTTGACCTTTAGTGGTCTTGGTCTTGTCTCAGTCTTGACCTTTAGTTGTCTTGGTCTTGTCTCAGTCTTGACCTTCAGTGGTCTTGGTCTTGTCTCGGTCTTGACCTTCAGTGGTCTTGGTCTTGTCTCAGTCTTGACCTTGAGTGGTCTTGGTCTTGTTCGGTCTTGACCTTCAGTGGTCTTGGTCTTGTCTCAGTCTTGACCTTCAGTGGTCTTGGTCTTGTCTCGGTCTCGAGACACTGTGGCCACAGAAAGGTCTTGGTGTGGTGTGAAACTCAAGGACCAGAGAAATGTGACTACTGTAGAAGGTTGTGCCTGTTGTAAAAGTAGTGCCTATAACCAAACCCTTAGCATAATAAAAAGCTTAAAGAAAACTTGTCCATCGACTTACACTTTGTTCCCTAAAACCTCCTTAAAAAACGAAATGCGCTATTGTTGTTTTTTTCCATTAGCATACCGTCGCAGCTCAATTTCTTCTAAAATCACTGTGTGGAAGACTTTGGCTCATAGTCCATTAAGGTAAATGAGCGAATTAAGCGGACTGCTGTAAAAAATTCTAAATCAAACGACAAAAAAGCTAAACTCCAATACATCTCCTATATTTTGTTTTAACAGGTCAGTGCAAACGGGCAGAGCTCGAGAAAACATAGGCCTACTATGAACATATACACCAGCAACCCTTCATAAAAGGACACCAGTTGTGAACTACAGACTGTGGTGATAAAACATTTGTGATTGCCTTCCACAGAACATGGTCAGCAAGTCTGAAACCACTCAGTTTTTAATATTAAACTATTATTGGTTATTTTCTTCACATCCATACCCATGTGACTTTGTTCTGCTCTCCTGTCCAGTCTCTGCTGTGTGCGACCGTCCCGTCTGCACGTGCCAGTCTGGTCTGGGTCCAGCTCCAGCCGGGTCTGGACTGTGGTCAGCTGGACTCAGTGTGGATGGAGCGATGAGCACTGCCAACAGCCAATAAACACCTCTAAACCCGGCCACGCCCCCCGCTGTGTGGCTGGTGTTAACTGGACAGTGGGTCATTAGGCTACACACAGGCCTGCAGGAGCTGGACTCAGCGCTGCCCTCCTGCTGGACTCTGGGGGTACTGCAGGGAGGAGTGGGCCCGCCATCAAACCGTCTGCAGCAGGAGACGGCCTAAAAGCAGAGCGGCGCTCATGCATATTGATAAGGGCTAATAATACTGACCCACTAACCGCTTTATATTTGACTCTTAGACTTACACGCAGGAAAAAGTCAAGTCTTGTCAAATGTGAAAGTTGTAAAAGAATTTAACAAGTGAAAAAATGACTTGGTTAGATCCATTTAGAACATAAAGGAAAGTTAAAGTTGTTACTAACCTCTATTTAACTGGTTAAAAACATGAAAATGGCAGTAGAGCCCAAAAGTCCACCTGAGCTGCATCTGGACCGTCCCAAACCTGTGCCCAGTATTGTCCTGTACCTGAGGTGCACTTGATCCAAGTCCATGTAGTTAAGGAACTGTTTACACACCACCGCCGCGTCACGATGAGCAGCTTCAGCAGAAAAATCATCACATTGTGAGGACCAAAAGTTGTGTACACACTCACTTTACGGGGACCTACCTTCCTTATAGGGACTAAAGCAGGTCCCCATGATGTCAATCCTTTATTATGAGATCAGCAACATGGTTTAAGTTCAAATAAGGTTAAGGTTAGGATTAGAGTGAGGGTTAGGTTAAGTTTAGATAAGTAGTCTCTAAGGTTAAGGTTAGGATTAGAGTGAGGGATGGTTAAGTTTAGATAAGTAGTCTCTAAGGTTAAGGTTAGGTTAGAGTGAGGGTTAGGTTAAGTTTAGATAAGTAGTCTCTAAGGTTAAGGTTAGGATTAGAGTGAGGGTTAGGTTAAGTTTAGATAAGTCGTCTCTAAGGTTAAGGTTAAGGTTAGGGTTAGAGTGAGGGTTAGGTTAAGTTTAGATAAGTAGTCTCTAAGGTTAAGGTTAGGGTTAGAGTGAGGGTTAGGTTAGGTTAAGTTTAGATAAGTAGTTTCTAAGGTTAAGTTATAGGTTAGAGTGAGGGTTAGGTTAAGTTTAGATAAGTAGTCTCTAAGGTTAAGCTTAGGTTAGAGTGAGGGTTAGGTTAAGTTTAGATAAGTAGTCTCTAAGGTTAAGTTAGGGTTAGAGTGAGGGTTAGGTTAAGTTTAGATAAGTAGTCTCTAAGGTTAAGGTTAGGATTAGAGTGAGGGTTAGGTTAGGTTAAGTTTAGATAAGTAGTTTCTAAGGTTAAGCTTATAGGTTAGAGTGAGGGTTAGGTTAAGTTTAGATAAGTAGTCTCTAAGGTTAAGCTTAGGGTTAGAGTGAGGGTTAGGTTAAGTTTAGATAAGTAGTCTCTAAGGTTAAGCTTAGGGTTAGAATGAGGGTTAGGTTAAGTTTAGATAAGTAGTCTCTAAGGTTAAGCTTAGGGTTAGAGTGAGGGATGGTTAAGTTAGATAAGTCTCTAAGGCTAATTAGGATTAGATTAAGTGTTAGGTTAAGTTTAGATAAGTAGTCTCTAAGGTTAAGTTTAGGATTAGAGTGAGGGTTAGGTTAAGTTTAGATAAGTAGTCTCTAAGGTTAGGCTTAGGATTAGAGTGAGGGTTAGGTTAAGTTTAGATAAGTAGTCTCTAAGGTTAAGGTTAGGGTTAGAGTGAGGGTTAGGTTAAGTTTAGATAAGTAGTCTCTAAGGTTAAGGTTAGGGTTAGAGTGAGGGTTAGGTTAAGTTTAGATAAGTAGTCTCTAAGGTTAAGGTTAGGGTAAGGGTCTATGAAATGAAAGTAATATAATGTCAATATAATGAAATATAAAGACACAACATGTGAGTGTGTGTGCACACAGTCGTGTTCACGAGTGCACGTGCTGTGTTGTGGTGTGGATTGTGTTTAAAGTGCAAACACATCATTTGACTATGTTATCATGGCTGTCCAAAAATGACAAGGCTCCAGGTAAAAAGAGAGAAATTTGCACAAACTGCTCCAAACCATTGAGCAAAAATCTTCACCACTGAAATATATACATATTGCACATCTGAGCTACAAATAATTAAAAAAAGAAATAAAAAATAAATAAAAATTACATTTAAAAGCATTAAAAGCAACATTTATAGAAATGCCTATAAGACAACTTAACTAAACTTATAAAGCTCCAGTTCAAATAGAAAAGTATTCCAAGCTGTGGGAGCAGCATATTAGTCCACTCACACTCCCAAACCTGGTCTGCTTTTGATGAAACACATATTTAGTGGTTCTCAGCTCTCTGCTCGAGGAAGACATTAGAATTAGACACACATCTTGTATTTTCACCAAATTATTTCACAAACACTAACCCTTGTCAGCGCTGGTGTCAGCTAACTACAAGAGCTTATCACTGCGGAATCAAAAGTGATGATCATTTGTGAATGAAATGCCTACTAGACAAACAGTGTCTGTTTCTCCCGGCGACATGTGGAAAGATTTGCAGCGGAAACTGACGTCGACTGATAATCTCTCTATACAAAGAAACTTGCCTTGCCTGTTGTCTTTACTTGTTTTACTTCCCTGTAAAGAAAATGTCATTGATAACTTATCCAGAATCTGTTTTTTGCTCTTCACATGTTGTTTGTTGTCACTCTGCCCTTTGGGGAGTGGATCTGTTTCAGATGCTGCTGCTCCACGTCGAAGTCTGGACCTGTGATGCCCCCAATATTGAGGACCTGGACCCTCCTCACGACGATTAAGCGTCCTGCTAGATGAATCGTTTCCCTCGGCCATTGGACTCCAGCTCCACTGACTTAAAGTTCTAAATGCATTGGACACACGTCTTCTTCTCTATGTTTCAATGTTTCTCTTTTTCCAAATTGAGTTTTTCCTTGCTGAGAAGGAGGGCCTAGAACAGGGAATGCTCCATTTGCCTGTTTGTTGTTGGAGAATCTGCTTCTGTAATTCCTAATTTCTGAGGTTCTGATTTTCTATGGCTTCTGTACTGACCAATGATCATTTGGATGTTTGCTAAATCAAAATCTTGTGGGGTCCTCTGAGACGGCCATGATTTTGGGCTTTACAAAAATAAACTGAACTGAATTAAGTTTTGGGATTACACAGAAACAGTGGCTGAAAGTGTGTTTGTCTTTCAAATTTGCATTGTATAGACTGGAACATTTAAATCAATAATAAAGATAGGCTAGGAAAACAAACTTTATTTTTTTTCCCCTTCATTTAAAACTATGAGCACAAAAAGCTCAAATAAAGTACTTCATCTAACAGTGTGGCCCAGCCCTAGTTCCTATTCTGTGTGAAGATTATTCAAATGAGGACATGAGCTACACAAGCTGAAAGGAGTTCCTACAAAAGACAGATATCAAAGAAATATTTTTTTTCATGTACTAGATGTTTTTTTCTCAATGATTGGTAGTTTAAGATGCCTAAAATATGTTCCTCTGAATATAGTCATTTAGCTGAGTGTAGTTTAGTTAGTCTGAGTGCAAGAAAATGACTCAAGTGAACTTTGGAAGAGGTTAAGAGCAAAAACAGATGTCTCCATTTTGAAAAACTGTCAAAAGGGTCTTTTCTTATCCTTGGTTACCATCTTCAACAGATGCTGTCAATGAAAATTCTCTCAAGTGAATTTTATCAAAGAGGGATTGAAAAATATATTTTTTTGTAAAGACATTACCTGTTTCAACAAAATATCTCTTGATTTGTGAAAATATGGTGAGCTCTTCTGGATTATGTTGCTGCAGGGTACAACAGAGCTGGACTTTTGAAAAGGTTCGAATACAAGATTAAACCAAAACGTCACTAAAAAGCAAAATATATTCCTAAATAATATGATTTTTACTTTCTAATAATAAACTATTGTCCAGTGAAATTCAGACACAGCAGCAGTTGCAGGTGGAAAACCCTTGTCTTCGCTTTTAGGTGAAAACTAAAATGAAATATTTCTGTTTGTTTACAATTTAAAATAGCAAAAATTGGGAATAGTGCCTTTTAAGCTTGGGTACTTAACTTTCTCCTTCACGAATAGCTTAGGAGCCATTTGAGTCAATACATGACTCTTTGGGATGAGCTTATTGTTCCTTTTGTGTTCCGATGTCGCTCATTGAAATGAAGTGAATGCAGCCACGGGTCAAAGGTCAGGGTGTGTACAGTACCTTACACTGCAGTCATTCTTGCTACAACACTTAAACATGAGCCAGCTTTAAATCCGCAGATGCAAAGCTTGTGAGTGATTGTGCACCGGATCTGGCCCGTGACCCGTGTGGCAGGCTTGGAATGAGTGTGAGTGGCAGGTGAGGAACACACAGGGATCCTGGGTACCGCTGCTCCCAGAATTCCCACCTCTGGCTCCAGGCCCAGTGCTCCGGAGTGCCGGGAATGTGCATCCATAACATACTCTGTCATGTCGCGAAACGCGAGCCGGACCGCTTATAGAGCGCTTGAATCAGAATGTATCTTCTCCTGACTTAAGATGGCTCGACACGGAAGAGATTTTACGACATGAGCTTTAATGTGAACAGCTTTCCAAAACCCAAAGTGTTTATGCTCTGGTTGTATAAATAGCTTAATTGTATGTGAATCCTGCTGGTCAATGTTACGACTTGGAATGGTCCAAATGTCAATGAAACTTATTTCAATTGACATTTGAAAAAGCTTCAAACCTGTTTGAAGCGTTTTCTTACATGTTTCAGCTGCTGCAAGCCATTTACAGAAATTTCACCTCCAAAAAGGAGAAATTTTCTTTTCTTTTTTTTTATTGGGAACATAAAATCAATACAATACCTGCTCATTCTTCATTAAAACAGTTTTATGTCATATTCTGATAAAATGAAATCCATGGAACATCATTTTTCCTTCTGAGGGCCGAGCAGGTTTGGGCAGATGTAGTGAAGAAGCATATTTGAATATATTTTAGTGCAACAAAAGCGTTCAAACGATGAGTCAAATGAAATCAGTTTATTTCTGTATAGCTCAAGTCAAAGCAACACACGTCTCTAAGGACTTCCCAGGATTTAGCAAACATCAATGTTAGAAAATCAAACAATGAAACAATCATTGGTCAATACCAAACAGAAAACATTAGAATATCAGAAACAGTCATTGGTCAAAAATACCGAAGCAGATTATTCAACAGCAAAGAAGCAGGTGTCCCAGTGGTCCCAGAGCATCCTCCTTCTTGGCAAACCTCGAGGCAAAGAGAGATCCACTTCCATGGACAGACAGGCTACATGTGACCAAGCCTGACGCACATCCATGAGCAGGTCTGTTTAACCTGGAGTATTCATTCATTCATTTTCTACCGCTTAATCCCGTTAGGGGTCGCGGGTGGCTGGAGCCTATCCCAGTAACTTTGGGCCTTAGGCAGGGAAACACTCTGGACAGTGGCCTACTCGTCACAGGGTTAAACAGACAACCATTCACTCTCTCATTCACTGCAGGGAAATTTACAGTGATCCCAATTAGCCTAACATGCATGTTTTGGAGTGGGAGAAGGGGAGCTATATCCTCCGACCAGAACACCACCACAGATCAGATTTTTGGAAGGCCCATTTGGAACCTGGACCTTAAGTTGAATGGGCCTGCTGTATAGAGCCAAAGTCCATTAGCTGAGGGAAACGACTCATCTAACAGGACCAGGACAGGCTAATCCTGAGGTGGAGGAGGGATAAATCCATTTCCTTAATATTAGTGGGGAATCAATGGTCCAACATTAGTCACCGAACAGTTACAATCCCAAAAAAGAAGAAACCCCTTTTTCTGTATTGTATAATATGAATAATAAGCATTTAATTGAGGTTATGATGAATTCATTGCTGAATAAGTGTTTATTTCTATCTGCCCAATGAAAGTTGAAGCAGTTATTGGTCACATGACAACCTAATCAGCCAAAAAAAGAACTTTTCTGTCTTAGCTACTATGGTTTGCAATACAGTCTCTGAAGAAAACGTAGATATACAACAAAATGTTACACATTTTTTTATGTCAATATGTTACGAATTAGCCAAAATGCTATTGTACGTTTGTGACATTTCGTTGTGTATCTACGTTTTCTAAGGAGACTGGGCTGATTGTTCCATAGCTTTAGTCTGTACCTTAGTTCTTCACGTGGACTATTGCTATTGTGAATCGAAACAGCTGCCCAGATGTTTGAATTAAGGACCTTTGATAGTCAGAGCAGTAGCACGCACAATGTTCTGTCCAATTATTGAAACAGGAAATGAAACGCTTGTGATTCTATTCTCTATCTGTAACAAACAGTGTGCTGATAAAACGTGTAGTGAGTTTGGAAACGACACAAGGAGCACATGTGTCACTGTTGTGGACACATTTGATAATCACAGTTAATAACCACAACAGCCTAATTACTTTGCACAATGGTGATGAGCCGCCTGTCTCGTGACGCTGAGGGGGGCCCATCCGGAACAATAGGGGCCCGGGACCTCCTGACTGTGACCCCACATCAAATAACTGCACACAGGGCCGTTATAGCAGGAAGTCTTCTGTTTTTTAATGACTGCTTTTATTAAGAAGCAGTAGTGAGGCAGTTTACAGTAATGTCAACTTTATTATGTAAAATGTGCCTCTAAAAACAAAAAGAATGCATCAATAAATCTGTAAATGATGAAATAAGAAATGATGTGAGGAAGTGCTTGTAGCCTGAGGCCAACAGTGAGTTTATTTTCCTAAACTGGGTCGCACGGCGGTGGTTAGCTACACTAAAGGCTTTAGGCAAAATATGTAGAACATGTTTGGTTAGCAATTTCCATTTCAACCTCAGGATGTTGATTAAAACTTGTACAAACATATGCACTACTTATAGCTGCTCTTGTTTGTTATGTAACTCAATGTTTTAAGGAGGCCTGTTATGTAAAATGCACTGTAGCCATGTTAGAGCAGTGTCTCTCATCATTAGTTTGCACACAGTTGTATTTGAATTGATGCATGCATGTTTGAGTAAACTTGTAATGTTCTGTAGCCGATGCTGTATCCGCCCAGATGTATGAATTTAGGCAAGGCAAGGCAAATTTATTTGTATAGCACAATTCATACACAAAGCAATTCAAAGTGCTTTACATGGCAGGAAAATATGCATCAGAATTACAATACAAAATTAATAAAAACATATAAATAATCAGCATAAAATTTACTTTAAAAGAAGTAAAGAAATAAAGAGTGCAGACAAAGCATTTCAGTCATATGCACAGACAAAAAGAAATGTTTTGAGCCCAGATTTAAACATTGTCCGAGATGGTTCATAACGCACTAACATGTCAGAGATGTACTTTGGTGCTAGTCCATGGAGAGACTTAAACACAAGCAGAGCTGTTTTAAAGTCTATTCTCTGAGCCATGGAAGCCAGTGCAAAGACCTAAGCACAGGACTGATGTGATCGTACTTCCTGGTTTGGTCAGGACACGAGCAGCAGCGTTCTGGATGTACTGCAGCTGTTTTACAGCTCATTTGGATAGGCCAGTGAGAAGGCCGTTACAATAGTCTAACCTACTGGAGACAAATGCATGGATAAGTTTCTCCAAGTCGGGCTTGAACACTATGCCTTTCATTTTGGCAATGTTTTTTAGATGGTAAAAGCTGCTGATGTTATTGACTTAATGTGGCTGTTAAAGTTCAAGTCTGAGTCCATTATTACCCCCAGATTTCTAACTTTTTTATTTACTTGTGACAACTCAAAAAAATCATAATCCCAGCAAAAAATGTTATGATACCTATACACTTTCAGAACAGAACAACAAACTAACAAATACAAAATGTCAATTATTTATTCAAGAAAGCCAGTTTAGATACATTTTGTGTTTTACAATGAACAAAATAATAATGGTGAAGATAATAAATATTAGATGTTTATACATTATTTTTACTCATTTATACATTTTGTATGCGGAGGGTAGCATTATTTTACTCATTTAAAGAACATGTATGAGCAGGGCGTAGCACCAAATTCTGGGCCCCATGCAACATTTGTTGATGGGCCCTTGTATTTAAATATTTAATTCACTCATATGAGTATTCTAGAATATCCATATATATGTATTTTCAAGTGTTGCTAAGAGACTTTTGCAGGCTTCAGCAGACATAAGACATTCATGTGTTTTTTTGTGTCAAAACTGCTGGTTTGGAACCACTGCATTCACGCTCATAAAGACGAGAATAAAATGGAATGCAATGCTAACATTTTAGCTAACTTGTTTTAAGCTATACATTTATTTAAATGATGTCATTTTGGACACATTATAATGTGCTGGATTGAGAAGATATACTGTATATTGATATATTATTGGTATATTATACATTACAAAAATTATATGACATTATTAAATGTATATCTGTTATAATTAATATTACAGCTTTGTTCATTTTCCCAACTAATATTTTTCTTTATGTCCAAAATCCATTTACTAAGTTTTCTCGGAGTGATGGAGCTCTCTGCTTTCACAAAAAATTGCATTTATATCTCACAAGCAAAATGCCATACTTATGTGGACCCTTTCCTGTCTTTGTAATTGTGATGCTGGTAAAATGCACTTTCCCATATATATGTCCAATAATAGAGCATTTTGTTCCTTAAAACCTGCTCATCATCGTGAAGATTCATGAGCAAGAAGTGAGCAAAAGAATTATTTTAGTTTCTTTAAGTTTTAAGACATTTTGTTGAATCCAAACAAATCCATGTGTAATAGCCTTGATTCGATGCCTTACAGATCTATATAACCCGTTATCCATTTCAATACAATTATTTTTAGACTCACAAGGTCTTTTTGTGAAAGTGAACCCTGCCAGGACACACGCTGAAATCCTATATGTAAAATTTCCCTCGCTCTCCTCTCACAATAACACATGTGAAGACAGACCCTCAAGCTTTTACCCAAACTTTTGTCCAACAGCAGCTGCAAACTCTGTGATGTGGTAACCCTTTTTGTGCGACAATTTGCTCAAAAACACGATCTCGCGCTTGTCCGTTTTCTCCAGGAGGAACATGAAAGCCTCTGGAGTAAAGCGTTTGGGTTGCCAGTTTGGTGGACGCTGCTGTGCCTGCGGGCTACACTTAACAATGTGCTGTTTCATGTCAGGAACAAAAGCGACTGGCTAAATCCCCACGGTCGGGTTGTGGGAATTCCAGGCCCTTAACCTGGTCATTAAACTGGTGGTAATGAAAGTCAGCGCTCACCTTGACGCGGGATGGCCACAGTAAAGGAACAGGATGTGGTTAGTTGGGAGATCGTGTATCATTTTTATCACAGGGCTTAATGTGCTGGAGTGTACCGTAACAGACTGTCGGCATGTCTGATTGTTTTCATGCCTCTGAGCACGGGTGGCGAGCTAATTTAGTTACATCTGCCTTTGTTATATTATATTTCCGTTAAAAGTGGCACAAATAGGATTCACTTGAGTAGATTATATTCCAGTTTGTCTGTAGAAGGGTATTTTATTTGTTATTTTGCAAGAAAACAACAAAAGTACTGGCTCTCAAACCAGTATCAACTAAGAAAATCTGATCTAAAAGGTCTAAAACCTGTAATGTAGCCTGACATCCGGACTAGTCTCTTTGTGTTCTGCACAGCAAAACTCAGTCTGGTCTTCACTTCCTCCTCCACTGTGTCTTTAAGGTCAAACTCAGACAAAAAGGTGCTATCAAATGTGTAAGCTATGTGTCACCGGCAGTTTGAGCTCATTGGTCATCTGTAAAACTATTGTCATCTCACGTTTACATATCTTAAAAGATATTCTCAAGCTAACAACAAAAGGAGTATGCTAACAGTAGACAGACTCCCTGCTTTCCGGAGAATGACATTGTGGGTACATCATGGATCTAGATGCACGCGTAAACCGGGGCCTTGAGCATTTTAACATTACAATCTTTAACATCAGTTAAATATTACAAACTCTCTTTAAAAGGCACAGATTAACTAACGGCAACCGACTTCCAGATTGTGTAGGCCTATGAATGAAAGCATAAGTGTCCCTATATTCAGTGGCCTGATATTGAGCTACTTGTATGTGGTGTAAAAACCTAGTGTCCACAAGAGAAAAGCTATGATCATACAAATCCCTAGATGACTACAAAATTTGCACAAAGCAGGAGATGACTTACATTGATATCAATCAATAGTTTTCAACAAAGTGGAAAACTACTAACCTGGCCAGCCAGATGGTTTATCTCGCGATATTTGTGAATTCACAAACACGAGATAACCATCTGGCCTTCGTCCGCTCGATTGTTGGGAGTCCGAAACGGCCGTGTTCGGCCCACTCACATGACAGCAGCGTGGTTTTGAGCCCAATCGCATTGTAGCAGGACGGCTAACACGGGCCGTTAGCTCCCGGTGCCGCAGCGAGTCTGATTCAAGCTAACAAAGACGGCGGCTCCTGTGGATGTACGTGTTTCTGCTGCTTTGATGCGGTTTCAGCAGAAATACGGAGTAATTTCATTTTGAAAGAAGAGCAGTATGTGTGACACTTGTTCTATCTCACACGACATGGCTACTCCATTACGAGTTGTTGCTGTGATTGGCTAGCTCAAATAAGGTAGGCCCCACCCAATCAGCTCCAAGTATTTCACTAAACGCCCCGCCTTTTTCGAACGCTTTCAGCGAGTCAAGTCCAGATGATATAGTGAAATCAGATAGGAGTTCAACACAGATCCATCTGGTGTGAGCAGGTTAAAAACTACAGTCTTCAGCAAACTCACCTGTGCTTTTTTGTGATGATTTCTACAGAAGACTCCAGCACTTCCATGACTCTGGGTGATTCACTGTATGTGTTTTGTTAACCGTTAGCATTAGCAGTCCCTTATTGTTCCTATAGCTATTAGCGGAACAATAATCATTATAAAGACGTCAACTGGTGCAAACCTATGGAACACATTAGCAGAGGTCAGAGGCTGTTAGAAGTCATTGTTAAGTTTCAGAACCATTAAAGTCTTTACTACTTACCCATTTTGTAAATATAGTTATGGGAAACTGTGTACAAGACTCCATTGGGCGCCCGTCCCTTTTCATGACGTTGGCTCTGAACAGGTCTATTAGAAAATCCGCATTTCATATAGCTAACTTGTAGCTGTTGCAAACTGCTTGTATTCAGCACAAAGAGCATCTACAGCTTTAAGAATGGTTGGGTCTCGGCCATTCTTACCTATTTTCACATCATGAACTAATTTCCAGTTCAAAAGTCTTTTATTTTTGTGATAAAACGGCTTCTTACACTTAAGCTTGGGCTACCTGCTCACAAACTCTTCTCATCGGTCAGAACATATTCAATAATGTGCTCGGCTTGGTCAGGACCTCAGCTGGAGAAACCCGGAATTTTAGATACTTTTGTTTTGTAGAAGTGTAACCCTGACATACAGTCAGGTCCAGGAGAAAAGTGAACTCTGGAGGCACTTTTTAGTTGGTTTAAGTGGAAAAAACAGCATCTCTGCAATAATTAAAACAGTTACTGTGCTTTTTCTTCTCTCAGGTGAAACCTGGTGTCCCATCACAGTCAGCTGCAGGTGAACCTTGTGAACTTACTGTATGTACAATGTTTTTTCAGTGTGACAAGACCATTCCTTTCTCTAGAAGATGTTGCAATAGGTGTAAAGTCTGTCAAGAAAGCATTTTAGAGGTTCAAAGCGAGCATAGAGCATCGTGCACTAGTACAGGAACAGCTACTTTGAGTCATGATTTAAATGGGTCAAAAAATACTTTGTTTCAATAGCATTGCAAAGTTGGAGGCTTGCATTACAAACTTAAAGATTTAAAACTCATTACACATTACTTGCTAAAAATGTCTGCCACATTCTACCAACACACTTCTGCCACTTTCCTTTGTGAGCCTGGTCTGTGAGGAAGTGAGTGTGACTGTGGAACCACCTCTGCTCTTCTACCGAACACACCTCGCACCGTGACTCCCCCCACTGTAATGGAGTGTTGGTCGACGGTGGAGAAAGGCATCATGGGAAATCCGGACAGTCTTGTGGTTCTGAAAAAGATTTACGGTGAGGAGGAAGTGGGTTCTTGATTTCTAGTGTGTGGTAAGCTCAACGCGCTGACAGTTTCACTTTGACAAAGAATTCTCCGTAAGGATATATTGGTATTGTTTTTAAATGAAAAAGTCTAGTGTTTGCGCTGAAGTATGGCCTGGTGGTTTAAATGTTTGCTTTTATTTACTGCTGCTGATGGACTGAGACAAGCACAGTTCACGCACATGCTTCAGTAGACAATTTCTGGACATTATTTTTACTGCCTTAGAAATAGAAATAAACACAAGCATTTAATTACATTTAATTTACATGTTTTTGCATTTTGAGTCCCCTATTTGGGTTATATGTTTTCAGAAGCCAGTGCAAACCGTCAGTAAGGTTTGGCAGCCAATGCTAAAAACATGCTAATCACATGTGCTCTTTCTAGATTGGAAATACTTTTTAATCACTACCAAGCAAACAATATGTGTTCTTTTTTCTTTTCTTTCTTTTTGTTTTGAAATTGTTATTTCTTTATATAAAATGTTGAATTGGAAAAATACATTTTAAACAAAACGTGCCAAAAATGCCTGTTTGAAATGTTGACTTTATAGCTTAAAATATATTTTTCACGAGCACCAACATACATTGTTAAGGCATCTATTTGGGTGAAAATGAGTTTCCGATGCTTTGTTTACTTCGTTTTGTCTCCAAAGCTGAGGAAGCATGGTTGTTTATGTTTGCATAGCGAGTTGCCGTTGGCCTTTCTGTGAAAGTGAAACTCTAGCTGTGTCTGATGTGTGCATTGCAAAATTTAGAAAAAACAAAGAGGACAGCGTCAGGTCTTTAGCTGGAAACAACACGACTCAATGAAAGATGATAAGGAGCCGCTTAAACGCACAGTTGAATGAAAAATAAACAAAACACTCATAACTGAAAGCCGTTAGCCATAAAGATGCTAACGTTAGTGGCTTTCCTTAGTTTGGGCTGTAAAAGTTGAATTATCCAGTATGTTTGCTATTTGATGTTGGGTCCAAGTTAAACCAAACTTGTATTATGATTAGCAGTACATAAATATGTGCGTATCAGTAAGACTTGATCTGTATTTATAACAAACGTCAATTTTCATCAGACATTTGTTAGCTGTTTTTTTTTTTTTTCATTCAAGCGGCAGAGTCACGTGACCCGCATCAGCTGAAAGCACCAAATGAATGATTGCACTAACTTAACAGGAATATGTATGTATTGATTGATTGATTAAAGAATGAGTTTTTTAAAGTTGTGAAAAAAAATAGTGGTGAATGCAGCTGGTTCATTGTCTTTCAAATTTACCAACACATCCATGTGTTAGTCAAAAGCATGTTCGGTGCAAGATTGTAAAGTTTGGTTTGTGTAGTGAGCTAATTTACAGGCTGTTTAGTGAAAAAAATCATGCTGAGAAGAAGCCTTTTTCCATTTGAATCTATGGCGCAATCAGCCAGGAAATCAAAAACTGAAGTAATGTGTTGCCTTGAGATCATTTAGTTTGTGTTTGAAGTGGAAAAACAGCACCTCTACAATCATTAAAAGAAGTTATTGTACTTTTTCTCTTCTCGGGTTCATCAGGCGGGTAGCGGTTTGAAGCCCGGACCCCTGCGCTGCACGTTTAGCCTCCAATAAAGACGCTTTTCCCATAAATGACTGAATATGGCCGGTTAATGATGCCTGTTCCAAATGGCCCCCAACCAAACTAAATGCTCTCGATTGGCGGCTAATTTATTGGAGACGAGTTCCATGCGGAGATCAAACAAGGCTCTCAGGCTCATAGCACCTTCGCCGGAGTGAATGTGCTGACCCACCAACCTCCTGCATACTTCCATAAGGGCCACGAGAGGCCGGAAGACAGCCAGAACAAGGGCTAAGCTCACATGAGGTTTGGGTTTGTGCCTGCAGCCCAATAAATCAGCCACTTAGGAAATGTTCTGTACACACAGTAGCAGACTGCTCATGGGAACGGGCTAACGGGAGCTAAGGTACATTTCTTACGACATATGCTTTGGAAAACCGATTTTTGAACAGTTATCAGTGGTAAAAAGCTGTAACTAAAATTATTTAAATTCATTTGCATGTCTATAACCAAACATCATAGTTTCAGGGAATATAGTCTAGGCTACTTGATTTTTTACAATAAAATAACCTAAAATAAATTTCCTTTGCTTAGATATCTTGATAATGTATCTATTCAGGTGGAAATTAGTTTGCACTGTCCTGAATACGTCTAGTAATGTCTCATTTGTTCACCTTTCTCAGCTACCTCCATCTGTTATTGTTGTTAGCATTGTGGCTAACTTCTGTTAGCATACCTGCACGTCTCACTCCTAACAGCTGTGAAAAAAAAACGTAAAACACATCGTGATGTACAATTCGTAAGCTCAGAATTTATTGGCTAAGTGAACAAACAATCTAGACTGATGTAGTTCAAAGTAATTTGTAATTTTAGCAAAAATCGAGTATATATATCGAGTGCTACCAGTTTTGTTTAACCTCATTTAGATTGCTTTACAACACGTCCAGTCCTTCTACCCTCCTCTCGATAATTTTTGTTTCACTCAAAAGTGGTCCAAAGGTGCCAAGGCAAATGTTTACATCATTATGATTGACCGAAAATTAGAATAAACTCTAAAACTAAACAAAAACACCAACAATCCACTATAATTTCACTTCATTTAGATTACTTTGGATAAAAAAATAGCTGATTTTTGTCACTCTTTGTACTTTTCGATTCTATTCACCTGTTGGTTAAAAAATTATGAGTAGTCACAGAGATTAGGGTTCCATTTCAGTCAAGTTCAGATGGTTACTAGAAGTTTTTACGGTCGACATGAATGACAGACCAGGGACCACAGCTTGGCAAACATACTTTAGCATGGTGAAAATGTGCAGGAAACATGACCAAATCGAGGCATTAGTGTAATGGAGAACGTCACAGCTACTTCAAGAATACTGAAGGTCAGAGGTCAAAGAAGCATATACTGTAAGTAACTTGCTTCTATTGCATGCAATCACACTTATGCTGCTTGTTTGGCATGACTAAATAAAATAACTGTGTTTTTTTCTTTTTCCCTCCCCGATTTCCATGGAGCTTTGCCTGTAAAGATTAATGGAAACATGCACTGTGACACCCACCAAGGAAAATAACAGACATACCTGCTTGTCAATGCCCAGTCTCGTCAGGTTGAGCTAAGCAGAACAAGCAAGCTCAGTACTTGGATGGGAGACCTCTGTAATATGCCCTATCACGTTATGCAGTTTACAGCTAACCCCACATTGTCTATGCCAGGGGTGGGCAATTATTTTTCCCGAGGGCCAGGTTCGAACCCGAGAAGTGGTGGAGAGCTGAAATTCGGTCATTGGTGCAACAAATTATCATTATTGTAGGTAGATTTTTTTGTAAAATAGACTTTCAATCTATTATTTTGACCATTTATCATAATAAATATTAGGACATCAAGCAAGGACACATGCTCCACAGCTAAATCAATAAAATAAATTAAAGAGGAACACTTATTCTCAAAAGCGTTCCACTGGGCCCCCGAGCCGCAGTTTGCCAAGGTCTGGTCTATGCTGTGTGACTGATTGGTGATGGTCAGAGGAGGCAGATTTGAAGAAAGTTGAGTTGTGGACGACATTATATACTTTATATTCAACTGATTAGTTAATTAATAAAAGGTATATAAAAAGACGACTCTGTGTGCAGAATAATGCATGTTTTCAAGGATATTTTTATTCAATAAAAGAAGAAACTTGAACATTAGAGATTTTTTGTTTTCTGAATCAAACACAATACATCATTACAATAACTAACATACACATGCGCTCCTGACCTTGTAGCTGCTGGTGTAAATGATCTGTCAGATTTTAGCACTAGGCGTGAAGGAGGCCTCAGGGTTAAGGGGTGAGCCTTAAACAGGAGTCCACGGGGGCTGACACGTTTTGAAAACCGAGCCATGAGTGAAGAAGAGACAGAGGATGGCACTTCCATGGAGCAAATATGACTCACCACCCGAAATACCCATAAAAACTTTGATGTCTTTGCTATCTTACCCCAGCGCTTGGGTGTCTGTGTACGCCTGTGTGTGTCGGTAACTCTAGCCCAACGCACAACGACGTATGGCTTTCTTGGAAACACCGTCGATGTACTAAGTTGGGACACATCTGCTCGTTGCTCCTTTACGTTCACACACTCGTGGAGCAGATTTATGAAGCTGCTTTTGAGAGAATGCATAGCTGGCTTCGTGCTTTCTTGCTGCGCTCACACTGCAAAAGGAAAAAAATAAGAATAGTCCAAATGTTCCCACAGGCTATTGCTATTTGTGCTAACCCGGGCCCACTTTCTGCTGCGCTGAGGGTCAAGTGGAGCCAAAGGTCAGCATAGGCTAAACGGTGCAGTACACGTGTTTAAGTAGACAACAACATGTTTTCTGAATGCTTCACTCATCATGATAAATCATCATAATATACAGTTTTAGATTAAATTAAATTCCACATAATAACCAACAAACGCAAAATTGAACTGTTAACTTTATTTTGAGATATACTGTATCTTTTACTCATTTAATGATTGATGTTGATCTGAAGCAAATTAAATTTAAACTTTAAATGTACATAAAAAACTATCTTCTTTATCTTTTGGCAACTTTCTTTCCCATTGAGATGACTTTGCTTAATCTCAAACCACACTATGGGCTTAAACCAGATAATGTAGTTCTTCTGAGACCAGCAGGTGACAAATTGTTCACTAGAAGAGTTGTATATTCCACCTTTAAAGCCAACTGTTAGATTTATTTTGAGCGGGAGGTGTCAGGAAGTGCATCTGGTTTAACTGGGTCTCACAGCGGTACTGGACTTGTGACTTAGTTACCTACATGTGTGTTGTGAGTGCTCTGATAGGGCTGATTACACACACCATGGGGAAAGTGAGGCCCAGTGCCCAGTGTCGAGTTCTGTCAAATATGTGTGTGAGCCTGGAGGCCCAGTAGGACACAGGTTACTGGGCTCAGTGTGGACAGAGAAAGGACTTTTTGGCTGCTTTTCAAGTACTGTACCAAGTCAGATGTGTGATAAAACATCTTTCAATTTTACATCAGCAAATATTGACTCTTTGCAGGAGCAGACTTGAAGCAGCAGAGGTGCAATCAGTTTACTGCAGCCTGTTGAAGCCCAATCTTAAATGTTGTGACCAATCACGGGGCTGAGTTTGCCGTTTCAGTTTTTCATAAATATCTTACTTTTGTCTTTTTTACTTTTTTGAATATCACAACACCATCATGTGATACTTCTGAGGAGGACTAGCTGAAACATGAAAACAAACACTATTGTCGGCCTTTGGGAAATCTTACCTAAGCAGGATCAGGATGCTTCACTGTGTTTCTATAGCAACAAGGTGAATCAATGAGACAAAATTTGAGCAAGGATGTGGTATGCCTAATTCAATACAGTACTTTTAATTTCAAGGCTGTAAAATGTACTTTACTGTACTTACACTTTGTTAAGGTAAATTCAATTTTGCACAACCTCTGTTAACTAGTTGGAAAATGGATAATGAGGCATTCTGGGTCACATCAGGGAGTAAATAGTGAATTATTACACCAGGCTGACCTGATATCATGTGACCGAAACTAGGCCCAGCAAAAATGTATGGATCAAAGCCATTACTCGATGCCAGGATCAGATCAGTGCATTGCCATTTTACACCTGGGTTACTCCTGTTTAGGCTCCTTATGAACTTGTAAGACCAAGTTTAGATCTGAAAGCCACATATTTTTTTGATGGTAGTTCACTCTTTGTTTGTCACTCTAATCCCAACAAGTTCATCTCAAATATGGACAATAGCTGTTTACTGTCCCATACGAGTGGCATGTATCTCTCATTACACAAGTCTGCCACATGCACCGGACTCTGTGTTCACTGGGAGCAGAACACTGGTAAATATAGGAGTTGTAGAACATTCCCGCGTGGGCAGCTGCATTTTCCTCTTCACTCACAGTAACTGAATCCGAACTGGCAGCGGCACCTCACTGCATTGCTGTGTGGACACAGGACATGGACTGGACATTTAGGGTCACAGCCCTCTTATATCAAGGCAGGTCAGAGGGTTTGGTCACATAATGTCCAGTCCCCGTGTGTCCTGCTCTGGCCCCTGTCCCGCTGCGTGCTACCGCTGCTGCTGACACTGGAATGACATCACCAGGGGGCCCATTGTTGCACTCTTTATTTTCTCTGAGGGAGCGTTGAAATTTTGCACACAAAGGCTGCGCTGCGCTCCTATCTCCACATCTGAGTGGACGCAGCACTTTTGGAAATCCCTAACAAGATTAGACCACAGTGCCATCAGCTGTCATCCACGGGCCCTTTCCACGAACGCGCACAAAAAGCACATAAGCCCTGGGCCTGTCCGCTCTGAGGGTCCACACTGATGCTGCAAACTTTCAGTGGGAAACATACATTCTATTACCTACTGCTTAGTCGCTCTGTCAGTGTTTGCCTTTATGTTTTTATTGTTTTGTATTTGGTGCATAAATATTTACTTCATCTTTATGTCTTTACTACAGCATTCATACATCTTCCCTACATTTTCATTATCTTCACAATAGCTAAGCTGTTCTCCTCCAAATGAAAAAAAGTAACTGTAACTAAACACAGTTACTTTGAATTAACATTTTGAATACATATTTTTGGTACAATCTTTGCAACAGTTTTACTATATCTTTACTATGTCTTTGTAGCAGCTTTACGCAAGCTTTACTACATCTTTAACATGCCTTTATAACAACTTTAGACTAACTTTACTATATCTTTGCCATATCTTCACAAAAGTTTTGCTATGTCTTTACAACAGTTTTGCTATGTCTTTACAACAGCTTTGCTATGTCTTTACAACAGCTTTACTATGTCTTTACAACAGCTTTACACTACTTTTACTGATTTTTAGTATGTCTTTTCAATAGCTGTATCATGTCTTTACAAAAGCTTTACTGTGTTAACAACAGCTTTACTGTCTTTACAACAGCTTTACACTACTTTTACTGATTTTTAGTATGTCTTTTATGTCTTTTCAATAGCTTTACCATGTCTTTACAAAAGCTTTACTGTCTTTACAACAGCTTTACTATGTCTTTACCACAGCTTTATGCTAGCTTTACATCTTTCCAATGATGTTACTACTTTACATCTGTGCTATGTCTTTGCAACAGCTTTACTATGTCTTTATGCTAGCTTTACTAGGTTTTTACTGTCTTTACAGCTTTACACTAACTTTATTATAACTTTACAACAAATTTACACTAACTTTACCACATCTTTACTGCCTTTACGCCAGCTTTACACTAACTTTACTACATCTTTCCTAGGATTTTACAACATTTTTACTATATCTTTAAAACACCTTTACATTAACTTTACTACATCTGTACTGTCTTTACAACAGCTTTACACTAACTTTTCTATATCTTTACAACAGCTTTACACTAACCCTAATACGCGTCTTTATTTTTCCCAACGCAGTTATGCCGCTTACTGGTTAGCATACCTTTCCCAAATCCTTAAACTAACCAATTAACTAAACCTAACCCTAACCCTAATCCTAACCCTAACCTTAACCAAATCCCATAAGAAAATATTTTAAAATATAAACTTTTGCTAGCATAGCCACCAATGCAAAGTGACGGGTGTCTGGCATAAGTGGGTTGGAGAAAAAAATCAGGCCCCTAATACATCTTTATGTATTTTACAACAGCTTTGCAATAACTTTACACTAACTTTACTATAACTTTACAACAACTTTACAGGTAAATTTACCACATCTTTACTGCCTTTACACCAGCTTTACACTAACTACTACATCTTTCCTAGGATTTTACAACATTTTACTATATCTTTAAAACACCTTTACATTAACTTCCCTACATCTGTGCTGTCTTTACAACAGCTTTACACTAACTTTTCTATATCTTTGCAACAGCTTTACACGAACCCTAATACATCTTTATGTATTTACAACAGCTTTGCAATAACTTTACTGCATCTTTACTTTGCGATCACATTAGTCCTGTGCTTAGGTCTTTGCACTGGCTTCCAGTGGCTCAGAGAATAGACTTTAAAACAGCTCTGCTTGTGTTTAAGTCTCTCCATGGACTAGCACCAAAGTACATCTCTGACATGTTAGTGCGTTATGAACCATCTCGCACTCTGAGGACCTCAGGGACCGGCCTCCTGCTGGTGCCCAGAGTCAGGACTAAACATGGGGAATCAGCGTTTCAGTTTTATGCAGCTAAGATCTGGAACAGTCTTCCAGATGATGTAAGACAGGCCTCCACTGTGACAGTTGTTTAAATCTCGGCTCAAAAACATTCTTTTATCTGTGCATATGACTGAAATGCTTTGTCTGCACTCTTTTCTTCTTTTAAAGTAAATTTATGCTGATTATTTATATATTTTTAATCATGTTGTATTGTAATTATTGATGTAGATTTTCCTGCCTTGTAAAGCACTTTGAATTACTTTGTGTATGAATTGTGCTATACAAATAAATTTGCCTTGCCTACTGTCAACAGTTTTACACTAACTTTACAACATCTTTACTATCATTACAACAGCATTACACTAACTTTACTACTAATAACTTTACTTCGTCTTTACTATGTCTGTACCACATCTTTACAATATATTTACTTCCTTCATTTTCATCTTGATTACAACTTTACATCTTCCTATTATCTAAATGAAATATTGATTATATATTTCTCATGAGTGACTCCTGCACTGCTCCCAGTCTGTTTCAAAGACTTCTTATTACATCCTATGCACTCCACTCTCATCTTTACTGGCGGCTGCTGTGGTCCAGATGCTCTCCACAGACTCTGGGCATAACGCCTCTTTCTCTGAACACTTGTAGCTCAGCAGAGGAAGAGCTTAAATCATCTGAACACGCTCCTCTCTTTCGCCGGTTTTGTTCTCTGCATAGCAACACATGTCATGCTTCACACATGCAGTGGCTGTTGCTATGTTGAGCCAAGCAGCCTCACAGACTGTCACACTGTCGCCGTACAAGCAGGTATTTGTCCTTCTCTTTCCGCTTTCACACACTGACTTTGCAGTAAACGGTCTCAGATTTATGCTCTCTCGCTCTATATGAAGGCATAGGAGCGTGGCACCGGGCCTCGCTTGGATTCACCTGGTTGCCATGACGACACATACCTACATAGGGGCGTCTGTGAGAAATGTAAACAGTTGATAAGGCTGTAACCCCAAGGTAATTTTTGCGAAGAAGCTGCAGGTATGGAGTAGATCTTGGTAGAAAGATGCGACATTTTAATTTGGCTTTTTCTACTTTAATTTAGCTGTCATTCCTCTTTCCTCACAACCGATTTTAATTTCTTTTTCACTGGCTTTATAAATGGATTTTGCACATTTGTTCAAATGTTGCGCTGAGTGTTTTGTTTTGGACTCCGATTCACCAACCTGGCTAGTAAGAATAATTCTAGGAACATGTATGAGCTCTAGCCAGTTTCCCAATGTTGGATCTGAAGATTGGACCAATCACACGCAGTATTGTGACTTGTCCAGAAGCCAAAGGTGAAGTACGCTGTTCGGTTGCTACAACACACAGTGCAACGCCATATTCCTGCGGTAGATGTGATGATGCAAATCAATTCAACACACTGGCAGATGTTGCATTTTTATGGATAAAAGGAGCTAAAACAAGTGATTTCAGCAAAACCATGAGCAAAACGGATAGATTTTGTCTTATAAAGCTTTATTAAACAACAAATTGATACATTCCTTCACATGAAATTGTACACCAAACCCATCACTTGCCAATGCGACCAGGATCACAAATAAGTGAAGCGCTGTACAATGTTTTTTTGGTGATTTTTATGTAATTTGCTGTTCCCAATAGTAACATGAGAAAGAGAATGTTTGGTGGTCATTAGAATCCTAAATGATGCACAGGTTTTATGCACTAATTTGATCTAAACTCTAAAAGGTTTGCAAACTCAACAATAACTTGTAACAAAGCTCTGACCTCTGCTAAATGGGTGATAGATTTGAACAAGCTGACACTCTCTGGATCGTTCATCACTTGCACCTTTTGTTGTTGTTTTTGTTTTGTGGGCTAATACAACAGCTAGCTTTACTATATCTTTACTATGTCTTTACGCTAACTTTACTACATCTTACACTACAAAGAACTCAAGCCTTACATACTGTTTATATTTGGTGTTCCCAAGACAACTTGTTGTTCCCAACATCCAAAAACATAAAGTCTAGCACCTTTAGCTCATTGGACTTAGTGTTGTAGAATAAATGAAAGTAGCCCTAGTGAAAGAAGAGCCGTGAGACTAGAGTTTAAACACAGAAAAAGCAGTAAAAATACATTCAAACACACTTTACACTGCCAAATACATATACAAAAGAGTTTCCCTGGAGAGCTCTGGTCGGGTCGATGCACAGACTGTAAAGCCAAGTTAGAAGGCAGGTTTTCCACCAGGAGGCGGCAGAAAGAGCCAGCACATAGCTTAAACATCACATAAATATATATTCTTTACATCACAAACACTTTTAAAGACCATTAACCAGGTAAAAAGGTACCATAGTTTGTTAGCATTCAGAAACACATCAGTGGTGACTGACGTTCGTTGTTTTCACTGTTCAATGCTTCCCTGTTTACAGTTGACTGGCTGATTTCTGTGCGCTGACCGTAAACATAACATCTGATGACTTGAGCATACATTTAACAGATTTTAATCTATTAAAACACATTTAAATAGTTTAGACTGTTGTTGTTTAAAGCACAGTTGTATAGAAACAGTCAGATAATGCTCAGGACCTGCTGACATAAAGATCTTAATGAGCTGCACCAGTCAGTGGCCTCTCAAGTGGCTTGTTTTATCTAATTACAACTCATGTTCTGTGTGTGTAATGACCAAACAGCAGTGATATCATTCTAATAAGATGTCACGTATAGAGACACTCATTGTCTCACTGAAAGGGGAACAATGGAGATGAACTGCTGACAAACACTAATTAGATTAATTGATGATAATTGATAATGAATGTAATTGTCACCTAAGTAATTGGGAGAAAAAAGAAAACACAGCGAGCACAAGCATTTACAAATACAATAAAAGCAGGAAATTGCCTTTTGGCTTTTTTTATTTGTGTGGGCTGAAACACGCTTTTCAAAAATGCTCAAGGCTTCCTTTGTTCAAAACAACACTTTGTCTTGAACAATTCAAGCATTTGTCATGTTGTTTTTTCATTGTCTTCAGGAGTGCCTCTGCACAGATCTGACCTGTAACTTGCCCTGGAGGTGTCATGTGTTTGTCTCCACTGAGATAGAAAAGCGGATGAATATATTTATCAATGAAAACGTTCAACAAGACTTAAATCATTTTAGATTCAACAACACAAGATTTTTATTTTTATTTTTAAATGAACACAAGGCCTCGACGAAGTAGTCTCACTCATGAATAGAAGGTTGTTGTTATCTACTTATTGAATTTACATTGACAGGAATAGCATCAACACCTCATTTTGAGTTCAACATAGCAAAAACATTCACATTTTCTCCAAATAAGAGATTACACCATTTTTCTAAGAACGTATCTCTCTGTAATTTCAAAATTGATGTTATGTCCTCCATTTAGGTCACTGTTTTTAATCGTTGAAACTATTGATCAAGTGTAGGCGGATGTGTCTGTGAGGTTTTGGTGTGAAAAATGAAACATTTGCAGTAAAAATACTGCAGCTCCTTTAGCAAAAATCATCAGGAGGTTTGTGCCCCAGTAACAGTAGTTCTAACGAGCACCTTTGACCCCCAGCCCCAAACGTTTGTCCGCCAAACAAACAAACAAACAAACAAACAATGGTAATCTAAATTTGATCACATGGAACATACAACATCTACACAGTAAAACTGGTAGAGTAAATTTCCCAGAGTTCTCAGAATTTTCTTCTAAGTGAGTAACATTTAAACATTTAGGAGTGCAATTACTTCTCGCGGCCACTAGAGTGAGAGTATTTGCACAGAATAGCTCTGAATCTCCTCACTCAGAGTATTTGAGGCTCCGCCCCAGCTCCACCCACCAAAAACTGCGTTTGAGTTTCGATTCAGCAGCCATGACAGTCTCTCGCTGAAACTCCTATCAAGACCCACGGAGCTTAAACTGGATTATATTTCTACTTTGTTCGCAGGCAAGGTGAGTCAGATGTGTTTTTTTAAGTTGTGCCCGTGATTTTTGTTAATACTTTCAATCAGAAACGTGTTTTTCATACAGTGTGGTGTAATGTGAGGAGACCAGTAATTGCTACTAGAGGCTATGTGCTCCGTGAATTCAAGTGTTTTAGGCAATTTGTTAAGGTACCAATTTTTATATTGGTCAAACACTGTAGAATTAGCTCAGCTTGTGAAGCTAACGTTGAAATGTCTACAGCGTTTACACTAGGTAAATAATCCGTCTAATGTCAAGGTCTGAATTGTTAGTGCTAACGTTAGCTGAGCTACCTTAAGATTATGCGCTTGACCGGACACTGTAACGTTAGTTGATATAAAAAAAAGAGACGAATTAAGGGTATAATTTTAATGGTAGCTGCGTGGAGCACATGTAACTTACTTTGTATGTGAGTGTTTGTTAGCTTCAGTAAAGGCAAAGCACGCTTGGTAATTACTTTTAGCATCCATTAGCACGGAGCACATGTATGTTACTCTGATTGGGAGTAGTTTAGCGGTTTTAGCTTCAGTAAGGTTAAGGCACATGTATGCTACTGTGATTGGGAGTGGCTTTAGCGGTTTTAGCTTAAGTAAGGCTAAAGCACATGTATGTTACTCTGATTAGGAGTGTTTTTAGCGCTTTTAGCTTCAGTAAAGATACAGCACATGTATGTTACTCTGATCGGGAGTGGTTTTAGCGCTTTTAGCTTCAGTAAAGATTCAGCACATGTATGTTACTCTGATTAGGAGTGTTTTAGCGCTTTTAGCTTCAGTAAAGATACAGCACATGTATGTTACTCTGATTGCGCAAACAAGCTATGCTTTGTCCCTTGGAAGAACAGATTTCTTTTTTGGCTCAGCTTCACATGTGTTTAAGAGTCTTGTAGAGCTGTACTGGTATTTTGAGCCTGTATAGCTTATGTTGCTACATGAACTATACTATAGAAAACAGATTGATCTGCAATTTAGCTTGTTTGTGCTACTTTAAGAATTCTAGATGTTTCTTTTTTCCTCAGTCAAACAGAGTGACAACAAACATTGGGGAGATGGAGAAAATCAAAGTATCTTGAATCGAAGAAGACCAAACACATCTTTCTGGTTTACTTTAACATTTATATTTTATTTTTGTCCCCTCAGGATGCAAGCTGTAAGGGTGAAATACAAAGATCGGCAGAAGTACATTTGCTATGAAGGACAGTTAAGCTTTTCTTCATTTTTAGAATGTGGTAAGTCAAATTCTGTGGATTAAATTAAGATATGTTTGCATTTATGTCTGTTGTACTTAGAGATGGGTGCAATTTATACAGCTATAGGGAATATAGTGAATAAAAATAAGCAAACTGGGAAACTGGGTGCAATATTGTCTTACTATTATTTATACACATAAAAAAAGTAGTGAGGTATCAGTCGAGAGCAGTAGTTCTTAACTTTTCACACCCTAGAAAACATTTGGCTTTCCAAGCACCAGCTGGGCCTAAACATGGACAGCAGTATTTCAGGACTAAACTAATGTTTAAATTTACACTGCTTTATTGATGTACTTGTTCTATTTAGGAAATTTTGCAAAGAAGGACTAAAACGTCGATGCAGTTAACTTACATAATTGAGGACCTTTTGTACCACAAGTTACAAATTACAGACAATAGTTGAAGAAACACTGATCTAGAGTAAATTGTACCCACCCCTAATAAGACTCAAAACATTTTGAGTAGATTAGTGCAAGTATTTGTATTTGTTTTGTGCAGTTGCTAAAAGATTTGATATTCCAACATTGGATTTGAAAGTGTATGATGAATCCAAGACTGAGGTTGATGAGGATGTGTTTGAATTTCTCCTCAAAAACAAGATTTGGGTGTCCTAGACATTTGTTCTCCAAATGAAGATGGTTTGTGGTTTAACTTTTAATTGTATTTATTTATTTCAATTCTACAAAATTTAGGAATTATGCTAATTTTTTGTAATAATTTCATTGTAGATGGTTTTAGCTCCCCAACAAACAGCTCCTTTGCAAGCTGCAGTGGAGACAACGAGGGAGACTCTGACGACACCATTATAATACAGCGTAGCCCTGCGTCAGTCAAAGGAATGCAGGATGCTAGTCTTTCACATGTATGCTCAGTGATTATTCACATAACAACATTTCATATATTTTTCACAACGTTTATTTAATGATGTTTTTTGTGTATCTGCAGATGATTGAGAGCATCCTAAAAAAGAAACCAGGTGGTGATCGAGTCCTAAGCGAGTATGCTCGAACAAAGAGCCTCACAGATGGCAGGAGACGTGATATGGTCAACATTCTGGTTGCACACATGACAAGTGAACACGGGTAAACAGATGTAATAAATTGTCATACCTTTTCATGTAATTTTAACGTATAACTCTATTTTTATCTATATAGAAAAATATATAAATAGAGTTATAAGTTACAATTACATGACAAGGTATGACAATTTATTTATTCGTCTTTTTTTTTTTTTTTTTTTAGAACAAGACCTTCAAGGCGTGTGAAAGAAGAATATGCCCAAGGATCATTGCCTTGTTTCCAAATTTGTCAGATCCAAAGAGCAAGCTTGGCTATGTATGTGCAGTACTTTATTTGCTACAAATGTGTTCTACACAAAAAACATCTTACATTATAAGACAATGACTGTAAATCTGGAAAAATTATGCTTTTTTAGGAGCACTTTTACAGCGCTGAAGGAGGTGGGACAGGTTTTTTTGGCCTGGAGACTGAAGTTTGTTCAGAAGGAAGCATCAGACGGACAAAAGAAGAGGAGCCAGACACCTTCACCGAAAGGTAATTTGTCAAGGACTTGTTGTGTTACTCTTTATCAAGGCATTGATCAAATCCATTTGCTTGTTTTAAATAATTTTACAGGGGGTCCAAAGGCTGATCGAGACCCAATCCAAGATAAAAATGAGTCTATGCTGACAGAAAACCAATGCTGTGAAGCCATTGCACTTATGAAGCACACAACTGATGAAGAATTAATCAAAGAGAAGATGAAGCAGACTTTCCACTACCGTCAGAATATAATCCGTGACCCTGAGAAGTCTTCAGATATCTTCCTGATGTTTCCAAGGTTTTTGGACATAACTGGAATCGTAAGTTCTGTTACTTCAAAAACTTATATTTACTGGTACATATTTTCTATTGCAATATTATTATTATTATTATTATTATTATTTTTTTTGTTTGTCAAACAGGTTGAACAAGACTTCAGACTTATGTTTGGTGATGCAACCTCATCAAAATTCCTTGAGAAATGGCCAACATCTACAAGCAAAAAGTACTGAAGCAACTCGTGGTCTAACACAAACCAGTGAGCTTCAGGACCTTATCCAAAATGTTGAATCTTCCTCAGAAGTAGAAGAAGGTATCTTCACATTGTGTGGATGGATGTACTAATTTAATAGGCAAATGTAATGACTCATAGGAAATGTCACCTTTTTTTTTCAGGATGGGATGGTGATATGTCATCCATTCTGATTCTGGTTCATCTTCTCCTCCACCACCTCATGGCGCAAGAGACCGGGGAAACTGTCAGCAAGACAGGCCTGTAACCATCTCGTGAGGTTCCTGAAGGTGAGTTCTCAATAGTCACAAATTGTCTAATTGAAAATCATGCTAAGTAATTCATTACTCCATTTTATTTTATTTTTTTTTTTACTGTGTGTATAGAAAAAGCATTTGTGGTTACACCAGCACATTTAGTTTAGTTTTAGATGACTGAGGGGCTTAATGGACCATGGATGCTAAAAAATGGTGAAAAGTCTGAGTGATGATTTTTTTGTTTTTTTTTTTCAGACAGGGACCAGCATTCAAGATCATCTGGACAGCATCAAAGAAAGTCGTCAACCCTACCTGCTCGCCTGTGGCAACACAAAGAGTGTGATTCACAACTACTTCATTGTGATTGACAAACATGCAATACCATGTAAGTCACCAGACTCACTTGCTGCTTTGACGAACTTTTTAAAGCTCATTTTGTGTTTGGAACCTCCTACGATGAAGATCTGATAAATGTGTACAACTTCTTGCAGACCACCATTTATGACATAGATGTTGGAAACACAAAAGTAAATCCTAGAGTAGCAGAATTAAGGGCACGTATGCTTGTTAGAAAAAATCAACAATGATTTGTTTTCTTTGCAAATGCTCACAAGCAAGTGCCAATTCTCTAACTAAGCACTTAAAGGTAGTTCATGACTTTGTTCAGGAAAAACACTCAGGATTAAATGTGGTCAGGATGGCTGTTTAAAGGTTTATGGAACATTTTCTGGTTTAGAAAGCATCTCAAAGTACATGAAAGTTGTTCTAATGTTCCCGTTGAAGGACACTCTACAGAGGATGTTGTGCTAAGTGATTTTGATGAAGCAGAGTCTAGAGGTTCTCCTTGTCAATCTGTTGCCAAAAGTATGTTGAAAGTTGTGCTGCTACAGTAGCTGAATTAAAAGTGGCAGGTGTAGGTGAAACAACTATTAATTCTTTGGTTAGTTCTTTGGAAGAAATAGTTTCAGATATTCATAGTCAAACGAAAGAAGGTGTAAAAAATTGTCTACATGATGCTTTACAAGATCCTCTCAAAAATGATATTGACACAAAAATTGACCAGTGTTTTGAAGAATTTGAAAATCCATTCAGTGTACTTAATTCTGAAAGGAAAAGAAGACAATACTTCACAAACAAATGGGGAAATGTAGATTCAGTTGAACGTGTTCTGGGAACTAGATTTGATACTCAACGTAATCGAACAACAGGAGCTTATGACCAAGTAGTTGTCACTGACAGATTCATGTATGTTCCAATTTTGGAAACACTTGGTTAATTTACAAGCACCCTAAAATAAAGGACATGATGCACAGCAAAAATGTTTCAAATGAATACCTTGAAAATTTCAGTGATGGGGAGCTTTACAAAAAAAATCCTCTCTTTGCAAGACAAAAGCATGCCATTCAGATTCAATTATTTTTTGATGAATTTGAAACGGCCAACCCTTTAGGCTCCAAACGGGGAATACATAAACTCGGTGCTTTGTACTTCACACTGAGGAACTTTGACTCAAGGTATAACTCCATTCTGCAAAATATTCACTTGATTTCTTTATTTCATGCTCAAGATGTTAAAACATATGGGTTTTCAAAGATACTTGAGCCGCTCGTGCAGGATATAAACATACTGGAAAAAGTTGGGGTCAAGGTCCCCTTGTATGATCAGCCAGTGTATGGAACTATTGTTCAAGTAACTGGTGACAATCTTGGTCTTCACAGTCTGTTTGGCTTTGTTGAATCATTCAGTGCCAGATATTGCTGTCGTTTTTGTCTTGCAGAGAAGGAAGATTTTCAGACTGAATTTAATGAGGATTCCCCTAATATAGTGATGCGCACAGAAGCCCTTCATTTAGAACACTGTCGTAAAATAGAGCAAAACCCAGGTCTTCCTTACGTGATGGGGGTTAAACGCAGTTGTATTCTAAACTCCTTGCAGTATTTTAATATTAGTGAGAACTTTTGTGTTGATATCATGCATGATATCTTGGAGGGTGTAGCACAGTATGAAATGAAACTTCTTTTTCACTACATGACAACGAAAGAAATAGACCGGAGAGTTAAAAGTTTCAACTATGGTTTTATGGAGCAAAATAACAAACCACCTGCACTTAAACTGGGAGATGACTCAAATGATCTGGGGTTAAATGCAATCCAATCCTGGTGTTTGCTTCGAAATTTGCCTCTCATTTTTGGAGATGTAATACCTTCAAATGACTCACACTGGTATTTACTACTGCTCTTACTTCAAATAGTAAATATTGTATTTTCTCCTAAACTTACAAGAGGTATTGCAGTATATTTGAAATACCTGATTGCAGAGCACCACCAGCTGTTCAAACAGTTATATCCCAGTAAAAAGTTAATACCAAAGCATCACTTTATGGTGCACTACCCAACATGTATCCTAAAAATTGGGCCCATCTTGCATAGTTGGTGTATGCGCTATGAAGCAAAGCACAATTTCTTCAAAAAACAACTTAAAAACTTTAAAAATGTAACTAAAACTCTGGCAACAAAACATCAAAATCAAATGGCATGGACTTGGAGAACATTTGACCCCAACAGGTTGGTTCTTGGTCCAGGTGAAATGTTACCTTTGGACATGATGGACTTTGGCTCTGAGGTAGCTGAACAACTTCAGGTTTCCAGTTGTACAAAAGTGTTAAGTGTTAAATGGGCCAAACATCATGGCAATATGTACCGCCCTGGTTTAGTTGTTTGTCCTACAGTTGATTGTGAAATGCCAGTTTTTCAGAAAATACAGAAAGTTTTACTTACAAATGAAAGATTGCTTTTTGTCACTTTTGCATTAAAATGCATTTGTCTTGATGAACATTTCAATGCATATAAAGTTGCATGTACAACAGAGGGGCCAAATGTAGTGGATGTAAAAGATCTTTTCACTTACAAAGCATTTGATATACAGATGTCATACAGCCACAATGATTCAAACTTGTTCATTGTCCCATACTGTTTCTTATAATTTGCACAGATGACACTGTGAATGTGCTCTTTCCTACTTGAGTTTTTTATGCTGTTAAATAAAGTTTAATTGAATAATCTAATGTTTCTTTTTTCCTCTTAAGGGAGTGGTTCAGTACATGTTAGTGGAGAGTAAAATAGTCGTCATTGGAGAGTAAAATAGTCATCATTGGAGAGTAAAATAGTCATCATTGGAGAGTAAAATATCACTAATATTTGGAGGAAAATGACTGCAGAGTAATTTCCTTATTCATCTTCTTAGAGTTAAAGTTACTCTTGTTGGAAGAGAATGTAGGTAGAGTAAATTTATTTCTCTTCAAATAAGAGTATAATTCATTAAATAAGTGTACAATAAATACACAAAATGGAGTAAATTTTACTCTTAAAAATTGACTCTGTTGCAAGAGTTAATTTTACTCTATTTAGATAAGGACCAAATATAGTTTTTTTCAGAGTAAAATTTTCTTCAATTAGAGTAAAATGTACTCTGGGAAATTTACTGTGTAGTACAGTGGTGCACAAAGTGGGGTTCGGGGGGTCGGGGTTGTTCTGACAATCTTTTTGATTCAATTTTGTGTAAAAAAACAACAACTAACAAATGACACCAAATCAGGTGTAGTCTTAACATGTTAACAAAAGACAATTCAGATATTCTTATATTCTATGGCTCACCAAGGACCCCTGATCTAGTACTTTTGAGCAATCATCAATAAGGCTGTAGTCCAAGAAATTCTTACTCGACTAAAGGCATGTCCCATCGACACGAAATATTGGTGCAGCAAAAACTATTTGGCCCAAACTGTGCTCAGAAAGACAAGAAACGCAAAGAAGTTCATGTAAAGACAACAATTTGTACAGATAGGCTAACTCACCCATTTTGTTGTTGTTGTTTATTAAAAATCTATAAAAGAGCTAGTTGAGTATTAATACAGCTGATTAATACAATTATTTACATTGAAATGGATTGCTTTTATGGACCTTTTCTGCTCATTGTTCATGGGACACATTTTCCCGGCTGCACAATGGATCTTTGATGACACTCCTTTGAGCACATTGACACAGACAAGCTTCGTTAACACCGCTCATCCTTTCATACAAACGTCCGTCCGGCCGCAGGCGAAGAGCACATTCAAACTATTAAGTGTCAACAAACGTGAATGAAGCCTGTGTGACCTGCCTGTCCCTAAGCCCGCCGGGGTCAGGCTCGTGTCACCCCCGCCCTCCTCCGCAGGGGTCAGAGGTCACGTCAGACCAGTGCCGTCTTGGAAATTAGAGCAGACTAATTGTGCATCAGTCGGGTTTAATTACGAGCGAATCAAAAGCGAGGCTGACTGTTCTGAGGCCGTGACACCAGCCTGTTGCCGGGTAGACTGCTTTTTCTTCAGCAGAAATTAGATTAGCTATGCTGCGCTGGATGAGACAAAAAAGCAAATTCCATTTTAATGAACAAACAATAGTGTAAAGAGTTTGAAGTGGGTTGAGTACAGTGGTTATAGGGTTTGGTTTTAGAAGATGTTAATGAGTTCTGGAAGGAACATGTAAGATTACAGTTTAGGTGGCCTAAACAGTACAATTTCTCTTACAAAATTATTATCTTAGTTAAAGAAGTTATTTGACTGTTTTTCATCAAATCATATTTAAGTACAAGCAAAAGAAAAGTGAATGTTGTGGACAAAAGCTTTAAGAGTGAGGATGTTTGGTAGTCGCTTGAGTTTCTCTGATGGTAAATGTCTGAAGGGAATGATATAGAACACTTCCCAATTGAGACGTCCTACAATTAAAAAGGTTTAACTATTTAATACAGTATGTTTTTTTTTTTTATCAGACAATAGGTGAGATGATTTGCATGTTTCAAAAGTCTAAAAGTTGTTCCTCTATGTTCAGCCTGACGCACATGTCCGTGGCTGATCTGTCTGAGAGAAAAGTAGAAATAGTTGCTTAGATCAAAAATGGTCAAAGTTAGCCTCAGAACAGTTCTGTTATAAAGAGTCAATTTAACTGAACACATTTTAAATTTAAGGTTTGAAGCCCACAAGCATTGATTGGACAAAACAAAGATCTTAAACCGGAGTACTCACTCATGGACTCTGGGCTGAGGTATCAGACTCATTTGTACCTGTTTCTGTGAAATGGAGAGCAGTGAAAAGAGGAGAATACTTTTATAATCTGTCCACTGTGTGTTCACAGTGATCTCGGTGTTGTCTGGTACCTGTATGTATGTGGTCTAAACAGACCTGACTTGTTCCAAAGACAATTCTTCAATGGGAGACAAATAAACTAAACTACATTTGCTCCAAATGGGGTTACCACATTTGCATCAAACTATCTGACCAAGCACAGTTAAAAAAACAAGCTTTAAGTAGGACTTCAAATCATGGAAAGACAGAAATAACTCTGCAAATGCTTTTCTTAAGTTTCTCTCCCTTTACTGCCCCAATGTATAAAAGGTGAAATGTTGTTTATTTGTGTCTGCTGTTGCCTCTTGGCCAGGACGCTCTTGCAAAAGAGAGTTTTAATCGCAATAAGTTAATCGTAATAAGTCTGCCGTTCAAATCAGTTAATGTTAATGTTCTATTGAACCTGAAGTCTGTTGAAGTTTAATGTTTTTAATGCTCTTCTTTGGGTCTTCAAACATCTCCTAAAACAGTTGAATCCACTTTTCTTTAGCTCCAGAGCTGACCTGCCTGGACCAGTGTGAGACTACACAGACATGGTGCTAAGTGTTTAGATTTGTTTTCATTGATTTTGTGTAAACAACAGAACGTGTCCTCACTTCACCAGTGTAATCCACTCGACTGTGGTTAGAAGAACAAATATGTATACCTGAGTGCACCTGTGAAGTATGTTTTCCCCAAGTCGACCGTTTAAACCCTGAAGCCAAATGAACTAAAGGCCTTGTCATGGTGATGCTTAGGAATCCATGTAATGAACTGTCATGTACGTGGAAAACTGAATGACAAATGATGTGTTCTGGGATCAAAGACATAAACAAGGACATGTTCTGTACAAACTCAAGAAGCTGCTCACATGTTCTGAAGCTTTGTCTCAAACTTTACAGATTCAGAAATGTGTTTATGTTGTCTAGCTGTTACTGTAATATCAATCAGTTAGACTACTGTTTTTTTTCTTCTTCCTTGTATCATTTTTTTTATTTATTTTGTTTTGTCTCAAAATAGTCAAGTCAGTTAGGTCAATATTAAATTAAAAAAACATAATAATTGGGAGAAATCCAGAGCGCTACATGTCATGGCTAGCTACATGCTAAATGTGGCTAACACTGACCTACTTGCCCTGAGTATTCAGAGCTCAGACGTAACACACCATTGTGTTAATGGCATGTTACTTGCCCAATGTCTAACGAGCCTGTAACACACCATTGTGTTAATGGCATGTTACATGCTCAATGTCTAACAAGCCTGTAACACACCATTGTGTTAATGGCATGTTACTTGCTCCAATGTCTAACAAGCCTGTAACACGCCATTGTGTTAATGGCATGTTACATGCTCAATGTCTAACAAGCCTGTAACACACCATTGTGTTAATGGCTTGTTACTTGCCCAATGTCTAACAAGCCTGTAACACACCATTGTGTTAATGGCTTGTTACTTGCCCAATGTCTAATAAGCCTGTAACACACCATTGTGTTAATGGCATGTTACTTGCTCAATGTCTAACAAGCCTGTAACACACCATTGTGTTAATGGCATGTTACTTGCTCAATGTCTAACAAGCCTGTAACACACCATTGTGTTAATGGCATGTTACTTGCTCAATGTTTAACAAGTCTGTAACACACCATTGTGTTAATGGCATGTTACTTGCCCAATGTCTAACAAGTCTGTAACACACCATTGTGTTAATGGCATGTTACTTACTCAATGTCTAACAAGCCCGTAACACACCATTGTGTTAATGGCATGTTACTTGCTCAATGTCTAACAAGCCCGTAACACACCATTGTGTTAATGGCATGTTACTTGCTCAATGTCTAACAAGCCCGTAACACACCATTGTGTTAATGGCATTTACTTGCTCAATGTCTAACAAGCCCGTAACACACCATTGTGTTAATGGCATGTTACTTGCTCATGTCTAACAAGTCTGTAACACACCATTGTGTTAATGGCATGTTACTTGCTCAATGTCTAACAGCCGTAACACACCATTGTGTTAATGGCATGTTACTTGCTCAATGTCTAACAAGCCTGTAACACACCATTGTGTTAATGGCATGTTACTTGCTCAATGTCTAACAAGCTGTAACACACCATTGTGTTAATGGCATGTTACTTGCCAATGTCTAACAAGCCTGTAACACACCATTGTGTTAATGGCATGTTACTTGCTCAATGTCTAACAAGCAAGCCCCAGCCTTTTGCTAGGTGCTATGGAACATGCACAGTTCTGTTTCTCCCATGATTCTTAGCGGGACTTTCTGATCCTTCTGACCAATGTCAGAATGAGAGTTACAGAGTGAGCAGCAGTAGCCGAGGCTAAAGCTTTAATTGACCGTTTTATACAAAACTAAAACCTTTGAAGCAGAAAAAGTTTATGATGTTTGCGTTTGCATTGCACTCTTGGGAAAAAATACTCTCTAGTCCAGAGGTGGCAATCTTTTTTTCACAAGGGCCATATTCATGTCCAAATAAGTTCTGGAGGGCCAGACTGCGATCATTTGTGTAACAAGTTGTCATCAAATTTCTCTAAAATAAATAAATAAAAATGTAAAAAATAAATAAATAATTAAATAGACTAACGTATTACAGTATATTGTGTACTTATTGTGAAATTTAAGATCACAACAGCTAAATCAATCAGGAAAAAAGCAAAATAAAAATTACCAGTTATTTTCATAAATGTTTCAGGGACCTGATTAAAAGTTTGCCCATGTCTGCCTGTAGAGGGATTTTCTCGCTGCAGTATCAATGGAGCAACCACTGGGGCTGATTTACAACAGCTGCAAGCAGCAATGTCCTATCCAGATAATATAATAGATCCATGGGGACAAGGCACGTGGAAGATGTTGGTACTACAACCTGATAGCTGACGTCAGGGGGCGTGGTCTAATGCCTCTCTCTTTAGGCTATCCACTGTCATTTTAGTCTGAAGACAAGTGGGGGCATTTTTGAATGGAGAGGGAATTGTCCATCTTTTACACAGGTCTTTTACAAGTCACACTGAAAACACTTTTTCACACAATAGATAGGCCTAACTTTGAAACTGCCATAAATCATTAGTCTTATCGTTCATCCCTGAGGTCGAACTTCCCTGCATCAACACTGGGATAACCATTAGCATATTTAGCGTATTAGCATGCACACAGCAGGCTAACACAGTGAGTCCCAAGTGCAGCCTGTTAAACTCAGTCAGCAGCAGCAGGAGCAGGAGCAGCTGATGTGAGGCTCCCAGGTGATGGGGCAGGGCTGCAGCTTTGATCAGATAAAGTCTGGAGCCATCACATGATCCAGGCTTGCTCAGGGCTCACCAGCACTTTGAGCAGGAAAGAGGAGCCGGTGGGAGGGGAGGGAAGAGGAGAGTGGAAGTGATGCAGCGCAGGTCTGGGACTGGAGAGAAAATGGAACTGTGGATCCAATCATAATGTTACAGTTTCACAAAAGAAAAAGTCACCTAAAGAGCTACTGCAGATGTCACACGGCCAATATGCACTGTCAAGCTAATCATGCTGGTCGTAATTAATAAACTTTATTGGAGTTTAAGAAATGGATTGTTGTTGTGCACTGGAATAGGCAAATGACCAAGAAAAAAAAGAAAAGAACTTTCAGTTGACAGGAGATGTGGGTTTCTACAATTAAGCGAGTTAACCAATTCATATATGAATGAACAAAGTTTTATGGGTTTTGAAACATTTGAAGAATTACTTACACAGGGCCCTTTAATGGCTCAAAGTCAAAGTTTTAATTTTGCAAGAGAGGTTTTGAAATGAACTGAAAATACAAAAAAAAAAAAAAAGCACAACATGTTTTCACATTTAATATTTGGTGCATGGCCCATTCAGCGATAAGAGTCAAAAAGGAGATTACAATCAAATTGGGTCCAATCTCAGTAAACATTATATGTACAGGCTTTTAGAATGTGTAAGTGAATTTCACAGAAACGTCTCCAGGGACACGTCCTGATGATAGAAGAAGGTCGAACATGAATCTGAGCACAATCTACTCTAAGCAGACTTGTGCAAATCATTCATCTGATTCTTTTAGAAATGTATTTTTAAGATTTCATTTAACGACAAAGATAATCTCCAAAAGTGAAATTCAAGGCTTGTTGCCATT